>JAWZYT010002175.1:0-187500 GCA_034508575.1 Petrolisthes manimaculis | reverse complement strand
TGACACACACACACACACACACACACACAGGAATTCTAATGTGTATAATAATTTTAACTCCGGCTCTTACCACACAAAGGTTCCAGATCGTCCAACTGAAATGGAATATTCTGTATTTTTGTTTTTCATTGAGTTTAGGTCGTTTTGCATGACTTAACATTGATACAAGTTCATAATGTCATTCTTAATTAAATGCCGGAAAAGGAATAATCTTCCTTTGTGTCCTATTTTTAATCATTCGTTTTAAATGACTTGCCAATATTTAGATAGGTTGTTTCTATTTAGGCTAATTTCTTTTATATATATATATATATATATATATATATATATATATATATATATATATATATATATATATATATATATATATATATATATAACTGTTGGTTCCGATACGTTTTGTTAGTGAGATCCATCCAACCTTTGATCGTGAGTGTAGTACAACAGTTAGAAAAATTGTATACAGGCCTGCTATGAATCCATTACGGTAGTTTTTGTGGAAAGGGCAAAAACACTCGCTATATAGGAGTTAAGCCGTGAGAGAAGCGTTAGGCTATCCCCACACCCAAGTAGGCTACACTCGCAATCCAATATTCGTATCCAAGTCTTGTTGAAGTTTCGAATCATTTGACATACTAGTGAACCAATTACAACGCTTATCCTGTTTTATATTTGCTTGAGCTCGCATAATATAATCGATCAAGCTCTTTGAAGCAAGCCTAAGATACATATTTTGGATTGCGAGTGTACAGTCGGTGGCAGATGTCCTGTCGTCTCACCTGCTTCACCGAAACGTGCAGTGTTCATGGAATCGAGAAATACGAACTTTTTCTACACCTATTAATCTCGAGTGTATGGACATCGCGTGCCTCGGTGAAGCAAGTGAGGCGACAGGACTTTCGCCGCCGACTGTACACAGCAGTAAAACAATTACCACAGTACGAGGCAGAATTGGTTCAGTAATGTGTTGGGCTATTAGAAAGTTCAGCAACACCCAAATACAGTCAACTCACCAGACCCTTGTTTTATCGCCTCTCAAGAGTGCTGCTTCAAATTTGAGATTCAGTCACGTGAATCGAACTAAATAAACTGTGAAACTTATTTATATACGTTTATGATTTGGCAGATAGACCTAAGGAGACGGTGCTTTTGTTGTTGAGAGGACAACACTGTACTGTACTTTGTGGTGGACTGTAGGCTACTGTACGTTAGTTATCTGTTCGTAGACTGGAATAAAACTACCAATTCCATAACTGTAAACAAGAGTACAGATCATGATGATGATTGGTCACAGCTCCTATAGGGCCAGGCATATTATAATAATTACGGCCACGGCTGTACAAACTGTGGATACTGATAGTAGTGAAACCAGTATTATTGAAAGTCAACAAGCTTCGCAATTTGTGTAAAGGGATTTGCACTGTGTGTGTGTGTGTGTGTGTGTGTGTGCGCAATTCTTCTATAGCCTCAATATTGCCTTTTAAAGACTGGTACCATAGCTTCGATATAAAGGAAATAGGCTATCAAGAAATAACGTAAATAACTTGATAACATCGAAAAATAACAAAAAATATTATGTAATCGAAAAATAACGTAAATAAAACTAGATTAAATCGAGAAATAACGTAAGCAAAAAACAAGACAATCTCCATATGCACCTATGTTTACTCAGTGATAAAAAATGGGAGCATATTTTCTGTTTGTAATGGAAATGTGACTCCAGTATACAGTTGCCTGGAACACTCACACACATCAAGCATGGGAAAGTTATCAATACAAATACACACATAACAAGATAGGATAGGTACACACACACTGCAAGCATGAGAAAGTAATCAACAACACGCACACATAGCAAGATAGGATAGGTACACACACAGCAAGCATGAGAAAGTTATCATCACACACACACACACACACATAGCAAGATAGGATAGGTACACACGCACACACACACAAATCTTGCTCCTTTAAACTCAGGGGCAAATTAGAACACCAGCAACACAAACTCGACCGCAAGAGCACAGTGCAAATCCGACTGGCCTCCAAATCTTTTCGTAATTTCGCCTTTCTCCACTTTCACTTTTTTTTTACTTTTTTTTACTCTTTTTGCTTCTATCTTTTTATATTGGCAAGCATGATTTTCTGATAGGGCAAGAGCTTTTTGTTTTTCAGAGCTAGAGCTTTTTTTATTGTGCTAGGCTATCTTTATCCTAGCAGTTGCGTGTATTTCTCGGCCTAACATGTTCTTTTGTTGGATTTTGTTTTGTTTTTCATGTCGCTACTGTACTGACGTACGTACTCTCTCTCTCTCTCTCTCTCTCTCTCTCTCTCTCTCTCTCTCTCTCTGTGTGTGTGTGTGTGTGTGTGTGTGTGTGTACTACTCCATCCATCAAAAAGTAAAAATACAAACAAAAACTAAAAGTGAAAAAAGTCTCGTAATACAGAGAGGTTCGATGGACGAGGAAATGGAAAGCTACGGTTCGCCCGTGTTGCTCCCAGCTAGAGTGTTCGGGAGCTTTTATATATATATATATACCGTATTTTTTTATTCTTCTGTTTTTTATCACTTACTGAAATACAAAATTGGTCATATATATTAAAGAGATATGATGAGGTTGTCTGTTTCATGGCATTAGTTGGGAGGAATCGGTAGCCCTCTCAACTTGCCCCCAACTGTTTTTTGTTTTGTTTTACTCTCATTATTAATAGGTAGTTTAATCATATGGTTAAATTGAAGGGATACTGATTTCTCCACACCATACTACCAAACATACCCCTATTAGTATTAGTAAAGTTGTCTGTTTCTCGACACATTTGGAGGAATTGGTAACCCGCACTTTTTCATATTTGTTTGAAAATTCACCAAGGGTTTTATTTTTGTGTTGTGGGGAGAGGGGAGGGGAGCCTGGGAAGGGGAGCCTGGGAAGAGAGGAGACGATACCCAAAATAACTTTCCCCCGTCGTCTTATCTCACCACCACCATCACCACTTGTGTCATTACCATCCTATTAATCACTATCACCATCACTACGACCAGTACTACCATCACCACTACTACCATCACCACCACCACCACCATCATTACCACCCCTACGAGAACAATCACATTCACCACCGCTACCTCTTCTTCAATTAATTACTCCATCACTATTACCAACTACTACAGCCATTATTATCAGTCACTTCTACCATTACTATCACAACCAACACCACTTCCAATATTATCACCATTATCACTTGTACCACCTATGAACGAAACAGATAACCCATTCCTATGCCGAAGTAATAATTACAGTATTTCACTATTAACTGGTTGGAAAAGTCTCACCTTACAATAACACAAAATAATTTATATTACTTTATAAAATATGCGATATTGACGAACAGAACTTAAAATTAATGTAAAAATCATGACTATTCCCTCACGAGCGAAGCGTATAAAATAAAGAAATATATAGCCCTAATCTATTATAGCTATGCGGTCGTCTGTTTCCTGACATATTTTGGAGGTAGTCAATCTATCTCCATTTTGCCCAGGAGAGATTATCCCCTTTTAACTTCTGTGATGTATTGAACAACAGCTGTAATCCTTGGTATTACACTATGTACTGAGTGCTGCAAAGAGATGTTATAAATACTTCACGTATAATGTTATTTCCGGTCTTTATAGTATACAGTATACAATAATTAATGATCTCCATATCCCAGTGTACACACACGGCACCTCCCTATATAACAAGTCATTTATTTTTTTAAACAATTGTAAACTTCTCTCTCTCATACGTACTATACATTCTTGTCAAATATAAGACAATCGTACAATCATTTCCTATATAGCCCTCTGAATTATAAAGTTTTATGTCCAGGTTAAACGGCTTTCCACCATCACTGGAGGATGTGTAACTTTACACCTCCATTAACGTCAACGTCATCAATGAAGTACAAATTATTGCTGTGGTCGGAGAATCGTCACAGAGTTATTCCGGTATAAGTATTTCGTGAATAGACTCTGCCCTCTAATTCCAACAAGTTACCATAAAATTGTATATGACAACCAGTGGTGGCAGTTTTATAAGTGTACAACGGCAATCATCAACTATGGATGTCAAACTTTTCTATTCACCATTGACAACCAACAAAAAAGTTTTGGAAGATAACTGTTTGAGAAGTGTACTTACACTAACTGCAAATGATGACGTTTTGCTTATAAAAGTGTAGATGGCGGTGGAAGTAGGAGAGAGAGGGTGGGAGTAGGTGAAGTACCGGGCAGGAGACGTAGTCAACACCACCTTCCTCACCCACGGCAGAGGCGTCACTGACTGACACAGTGAGTCGGTGACATTCGCACACTGTGGGACTGCTAGTGTTTCCACGATGCCAAACTTATTTACCCCACATCTTGACCCCTAAATACCCTAAAATTTTATCACATATTATTATGTGGTCATATATGTAAATGCTTCATTGTGTGTGTAATATTCTGTGTCTGTGTGTGTAATATTAATTGTGTGTATGTGTAGGCTTACTGTTTTATGTGTAATTTATTGACTGTGTGTGTGTTATCTTACATGGACAATGGATAACAAACAATTACTTGTTATTATATTTGTGAATAGTCTACTATTTTTAGAAGTTATTATCTTACCCTGGAAATATATAAAGTTAATATAAACATATATACTATACTATATAAAAATACATAGTGTAGGCTACTTAATCCAAAAGTAAAACCCTGACCTGATATTGATTTAAATTTAAAATACTCCTCACAGGGTAAGACACGGCCAGGTAGATAAGTAGGCTATACAGGTAGGCCGTGTCTTAATTAATGTACTGTACTATGATTGGCTGGCCCCAGGCCGATAAACTTACGGCCTGTTCCAGCTCGTGTCACTCGTGGTACATTGGCCTCCCATAGGTTTGCTCAAGGCCAATATATCTTGGCCTTGGGTTTGCTTATACGTATTGCCGCGCTGTAGAACCTATCTACATGAACCCTGCAAACCCTGCTAGAACCTGTCAGTACAACTAGGTCGATCGTTTGTCCCTAGGTCGGTGTCCCTTGGTGAATCTTCTTTGATGTTGTAGGACTGGATGGCATTAAAAGTAAGGCTTATATGTATTTATTGAGCTAACTACTAATCTTTCTTTCTCTAAGCTGTCTTTTTTTCTTCAGGCTGGATTCATGGGGCTGGGGTTCACAGCAAATCTGTAAACCATTTTTGTCTCCTCTCCTTGTTGGGTGGAATATCTACATACGTACTTTACCAAGTATTGGTATACCTTGTCCAAGGCCGTGACCTTGTCTTAAACAGTCTTCACGCGATCAATATTTATTGGAATATTCTGGACAAACTTGTCAGTCTCCACTAAGAAGGCCTAAATGAGATAATATTTAACACTTACTAGCCACAAGGTTTCCCAGAGTCAGTAGGTTAGCGAATACAAAGTCAGTCAATAGTGGACCTTAAAATGAAATTGGATGAAGTTTGGAGCTCCCAGAAACAAAGTTTTTCATCAGTGAAGTGAGTGAACGGTGGGTGCCACTATTTGGTGGTGGGATGCTGTCAACACCCGGCACACGGGCCACTTTCTTGTGGCAACCATAGGCAGTTCCATCGTGAATGATTTCTCAAAACAACAACAAGACTGGAAGTTTAACAGGGTTGATTGTTTCTCCACTACACATATCAATATACAGTTATCACAGTCAATAACATTACCATAGCCATTGTGGCTAACTACAACCAACACGACTGTCAACAACGTCCGTCGCAGCGCTGCCACTGCCACCAGGCACCAACAAGCGGCCATTTAAATTATCGGTATCTATCACGAAGCTGATCCACCGTATCGAGGTGGGTAAATGGACCTGGTCATAATTTTGTTATGGCTGCCATGAAAATTAGCTGATGTGCTGGGTTCTATAGCTACACATGTGTTTAATTTCTCGGCACAAACCAGTGGCAGCCATGAGCCACGTTATTGGCAACGCTGCTGGAGGTTCTACTGTTGACGACGACGACGACGACGACAACAAGTCAACATTCAACAACCAAAACATTGAACACGCTGGCCGCTGCTCAACTATAGGTGAATATTATTTTAAGCATGTATTTTACAAAGACACATAAATGTTGATGCAATACGGTATGAGTATGGATTTAATGCATACCCAACCTCCTTATATTTAAGATATTCATTGATAGTTTAGGAAAACTTATAACTACCGTACTATTGTATGATTTTGTTACTGAAAAACACAATAGTAAAACTCCTTTATAATACTGTAATTGAACACCTCTCATTTCCATACCCATTTCACCACTATCTAATAATGCATTTACTTGAAATTGTACCAAACAGCATGTTGTGTGTCATAACATATAATACCATATAGGCTATATTAGATGTGTTTGTACAGGTGCCCCAACCAGCTCAAAGAAGGACTGGAGGAACAGGTGGTGACAAAACAACACAACAAACAAGACTGGAGGTGGTTTGGCAGTACAGTAGCCTACAGTAATAGTGAAGCACCATGATGAAAAATTATGTTAGTTTCAATGTTCTTAATTGTTACAAATAGTATATATACTTTGTGATAAATTTATGCATATAATTGCAATGGCTCAATAAAATGATCAGTGATAAATTATACCACTGATCATTTTATTGAGCCATTGCAATTATATGCATGAATTTATCACAAGGTGATATTGAAAGAATAGGTAAATATTGAAGGAATTATCGTTATTGCGTACGGTTTTTGTACCTTCATTACCCACTAATTTAGACCATTCTAAAACTGTTTTCTTCTATGGCATTCCTCTGCAAATGCCCTATTTTCAAGATACTTATTGAAAGAATTACTGTCTTGTAGCAGTGTTGCCAGATCCGGCTAGGTCCCAGTATTTTGCCCCGGTCATTTTCTGTATTTTACCATGGTTATTTCCCGGTAGTTTGTCCAGGTTAGGTCTCAGTAGCTTGCCCAGGTTAGGCCCCGGTAGTCTGATGCGATCTAGGTTAGGTAAGGTAAGTTCAGGCTAATTTCAAGGTAGAAAAACCGTATGCAATAACAGTAATTATTTCAATATTTACCAAACAAATTATGTATGACGCATAATTAGTACGATACATGTAATTTGTTCTAGAATTTTTTTTTTTTTTTTTTTTTCCACTTTTAGGTGTTGAGGATTATTTTGGTTTTGGCAGTTGGTTTTATAACGATGTATTTCCTGTTATCAACTCTTATTTATCCAGGCTTAACTATTCCAGTACTGTATATGAAAAATAACCAATAAAGTATAACAAATCATACAAATTAAAATAGTACCGGTACCATATGTGTAATCTCAATAAATAATTCAGATGATTATGATGGTAACCATTCTCTGTCCTCTTATCCAGGTTCAAGGTTTGGGGAGGTTAGTGCAACAAGTATGGTATAGGCAGCCTGTGTTGGTGTCAGGGATGCCAATTCACACCGCTGCCACTCGTCTCTGTAATGCCGATGATTATTCGACACACCAGGTGGAAAGGCTGGAAAAGAGTAAGTGATGTGTGCGTTGGTGTACTGGGTGGAGAGTTAGAAAAAACTAACATGTGATTACATTCATTAGTGGATATATCGTTTTACTGAGCAAATATGTACTGTTCCTTTTACACACTTTAAGGTATCAGTGATTTAAGAGATTTGTACAGTACTGTACATTTTTTTTTTTTTGTAATGTCTTGATCACTTAGCCATGGGCATTTTAGCCAAAAAAATGAATTTGCACCGTACTCAACATCACTCGAGAGGGAGCCATTACAGATTTCATAATGCTATTGCTTCTTTCAGTTATAATCATATATTTGATGTTTAAGTTTGTACAGAAAATAGCCTATGTAGTGTTTTTTGCAAGTTAATGAATATAGTAATTAACTTTAGGATGTGGAGTGCTTCCCTCTGACAGATGAAATTGGGGGGGTTAGTCCAGTGATTAGAGAAATTGTTAGTCATTGTTTAAAAGTAGTATTCTTTGTGTTCTTGGTACAGCTCTGAACCAGGTGATGTTGTTGGGTCGAGTTGGAGGACCTCCCGAGAAGAGAGGCAGCGAAGAGCATCCTGTGGTCACCTTCTCACTGGCCACACACACCAATTATCGCAAGGGTGGGGGTGAGTTGACCACACCATTGTGGAGTCCTGTTTATCATTGTTTAACTTTGAGCATAGCATTATTTTTTTTTAACCACTAAACTCATTATTTAATCCCATTTTAATCATATAATTAATTTCTTCACCCTTTCATAGATGACTTTATAATTAATGAGGATGTGGTCATTAGGAAAAACCCAATTCAATTAAGTACAGTAGGAAATGTTACAATAAAAATTACCAAGTGTTGGGTAAATGACCAATAACTAAGGATGTGTTACAATGGGATAAATTTTTCCTTTTCATATTACTAATGTCGTCCTTGTTTTAAAGTGCTCATAAGAAATCTCTCCACACCAGACTTAATCCAACAGACCGAGTGGCACCGCATCGCTGTGTTCAAGCCGTACTTGCGTGAGTCTGTGTACCGGTACATGAGGCGCGGTCAAAGGGTCATGGTGCATGGCAAGATTGGGTACCTGGAGAGACGTGATGAGGAGAGCAATCAACTAGTGATGAAGACTGCAACTATTATTGCTAATGATGTGATCTTCTTTACTAAGGGTGATGAACAGAGATATAATACCAATACCAGTGAGTAAGTAGTAACACATAAACAATATTGTACCAAAATCTACTCAGTTGCAGTGAAAGATGGACACGTTATGACAAAAGTGTGTGGGAGTGGATTTGTCCTGATGAACATAACATCAGGTGAGGTGATCATGTGCAAATACACAATGCCATGTGTATTTAAATAAATTAACTGTTTCTGCTGTACAGTATAAAATTGCAGCTGGAAGTGGTAGGTTCCTACTACTGTACCTTTACCAGCATAAAACTGCAGCTGGAAGTGGTAGGTTCCTACTACCTTTACCAGCATAGTTCTGTACAGCAAAATTTACATTAGTAATGTAGTACTGTATATGAAGCCAGTACTTACTACTGTATAGTTTATTCTTGTAAAATTACTGATGTGTAAATGGAAAGTAAATTTTTATATAAATATTACAAATGCTTTTCCTGTGTGAAAATACGAGACTAGTTTTCTATCTTAGGTATTTACCTGTTAACCTTCATTGTTATGAAGTAATCTTACTGTGTACACATTCATCTTTTGTTCTTGTCAGAACTACAGGACACTTCATCCTCAGAAAAGGGTATTCAAATTTAAACACAATCTTGGTCTGTATTGTATAGTTAATAACTTATGACTGTACAAAGGAAAAATCTAGGGAAGTCTGTTGTGTTACTTCCCAATACAAAAAGCAGAGAAGATGTGGTTGAGAACATCTTCCGAGGTGATATGGCCAGTGACATGTCCCAGGTTGGTGGCAGCTCTCTGGAGGTGGTGTGCAGCCAGCAAGATTGTTCCCTCTTGCTCCAATAGACTTCTTTGCCTTTCCATAGGTTCAGAAGTTAAACTCTCTTTGGGTTGTAATGGTATGTTGTATGGAGTGAGATGATGGCATTGTGGTGAACATTTATAATTTTCTTGATGTACAGCTGACCAGTTGTCTGGCTCCAAGATGGAAGTGAGAGCATTGAGGCAAGCTGTAATGTGAGTTCTGTGTCTAGCTGCAGTCAGGGTTGGATTCTCTGCCATTCCAACATCACACAGTGCAGCACACAATTCTTTCACTTGTTGGACAGCTCTCCCCAATCCCTCCTCTGTTTTTATTGACAATAGTGAACATTTATCAGCAAGGGCAGTTTGAAGCAATCTTCTGTCTTCTTCACTGCATATAAGATCAACCTTATTAACTAAAGTCACATATGAGTTACTGCTTAACCATTCAAGTACTATCATCTTATCATTACTATCACTGGTGTTTTGTTGGTCACCAAGTATACCCATTTGAGTAAAGTGTTTCATGAGATAATTATCCCATTTGAAGTCCCCTGCCTTGATTGCCTGGAGAACCTGCCTGGCTTCTAACATGACCACAGCTATATCTGCTTGCTGGGCCTTGGCCAATGCTCGCCTCACCCCTTCCTTCTCCACAACATCAGTTGTTTTCCTCAGACCTGCAGTATCACAAACCACCACTGGGTAACCTCCTAGGTCCACCACTGTCTCCACCACATCACGGGTCGTGCCTGCCAACAAAAACGAAAATGTTAAACTTAACTTGGTACTCTACAGTACTGTGTAGGGCGCAGACAATGTAAATTACTTTTTACATATGAAACATTTCTAATCTTAGGGCAAAGAAGCCAATAAGATGTGAACTACATATCCTGAAGTAAATTTTACAAACCTAAACCTGTCTGTTACATAAAACGATGTGCATGAATACCAAACCCAGAAATGTTTATACATCCAATGGTCAGTGAAATGTAATCTTGACATGTGCCAACCTGGGACTGGTGAAACAATGGCAGCCGGGCGCTGGATGATAGTATTTAAGAGACTGCTTTTTCCCACATTAGGTTGGCCAAGGATAGCTAACTGAAGTCCAGATCTTAGTCTCTCCCCCCGTCGTCCATCAGCCAAGTGCCGCTTCATCTCCTCCACCAGACCTTGCACGCGAATATCCACATCTGATACCACACCTAACTGACACAGCGATAAATAAAGACGAGCTTGTAGTGTTATCAAGTTTGATCTATGAAAATACTTTTTACAATACAGTAATACCTATACTTAATACAGCATAAATGACATAATCCACTCAAAAGTAAGTATTCAGTCTCACCTCTATGTTGTCATCCTCACTGAAGTCAATATACGCCTCCAGACTTGCCCTGCAGTGCAGGATTGTTTTCCGCCAACTTTCGTAGAGCTCCCCAAGAGCCCCTTCCATCTGTCGCAGTGCCTGTTTACGTTGTGCTTCTGTTTCTGCATGAATGAGGTCCCCAAGTCCCTCTACTGCAGTCAAATCCAGCTTACCATGATGAAATGCCCGCTTTGTGAAGTCACCTAGACAAAAGGGAGATTACAGTACAGTATTTGTTTTCTGTATTGCAAAATGTGAACACTATAGGCAAGAACGCCAAATTTATATGTCTGATAGAGTATTATACAGTACAGTACTTGAGTTCCAACTGCCATATCTGTCATGGGTACTCTAACTATACAGTATAGTCAAGCTTTAAGGCAATTATTTCAAAACTGAGAAAGGACTATAATGGATGCAACTTTTGTTTTGACAAAGTACAATATCATACCTGGTTGGGCTGGTGTATAACCAGGAAGGGTACCAAGTGCTGACAACACTGCTGAAATGACAGCTATACCCCCATGCATATGCAGTTCACAGCTATCCTCCCCTGTAAAACTGTGAGGGGCTGGGAACCACAGCACTAGTCCACGGTCTAGTCTCTCCCCTGTAAAATTATCAGTATGGTACATGTGAATTACTTATGGTACTGGATATAATGATTCAGTTACATTATGATTAACTCTAGACAACTATACTCAACTGAGGAGAAATCATTACTACTTGAAGGGTTGAAGGTGGAAGATACCAGTAGAAGGGTGGAGGATGTGCCTGAGGGCTGCCAGGCGAGGACGAGGGAGAGTGGCGGGGTGGGTCATATGAGTGAACACATCTCCAGCTCTCTTGCCTGTCACACGTACAATTGCCACTCCACACTTGCCCTGTCCTAGAGTGGAAATAGAATGTAAAGGCAGTTCAGATGATGCAGTGGACAGATGAGGGAGAACATTTATTCTTTCTTTTTCTGATAACAGACCTAAAAGAAGTAATATAAAAAGAGCATTCTGAGACCACAACTTTCAACCAAGGCTGAGCATTGGAACAACTCCCAAAAATGTTTTGCAATTCTAAGAGAAAAACCACCAATATATCACCTACATTCTGACCACTGTCAGGTAAAGAAAAAAAATCCTAGTATAGTAGATTCATATTTCTCCCAAAATCTAATCACAAAAATCCACACCTAACCTTTTGCATAACCCTGCTAGCATTCAAACAACTAACCAATCATATACACATACTATATAATATGACACAAAAATTATACAGTCCCACACTGAGGACTCTAATTACTATTTCAGTATAAACCTGTAAACAAAAATTATAAAAATAAACTAACAGGTGGAACTCTTGGTGAGAAATGGAAAAATAAAATTTTGATAAAGTATTAATTTAGCTACTATTACCAACCTTCCACTGCAACAAATTTATCACACAGCTTCTATAAAGGCCTACCTGAGGAAAGAGCAAAGACAGTAGAAGCCATTCGCATATTGGTGAGGCAAGCACAGCGCATCAATCTTACATCTGGCCACAGCAGCTGCCTCACCCGTACCACTTGGTTCATTATTGATGCTGCCATACCCACATTTTCTGAAGAGGGGAGACATGAACAGAGTAAAAGAGATTTAGAGGAAACTTTATTAAGTTTTCATTAGTACGAGAGTGGTTAATAATTTGTATGTGGAACAGTCGAACCAATTATGCTAAATCAGAAATTTAGGTCATGAAGTACAAATCCAGAACAAAAGTTTGACAACATAGAATCATGGATTAAATATACAGTACCATACGTACCAGTATAGGTATGTCATCAAAACCATATAATTAATAAATCTTCCAGTGTGGGGGGGCTAAGACAGTCACTAAAAATATAATTGCTGTTCTACTGTATAGTTTTTCTGCCATCGTAAATTTATTCATCTATGTTATTTCCTTAGAAAATGGGGAGTTTTGGAATTAGTATACAGTAATTTTACCTGACTGTACGTAACATAACCTAGACTGCAGCAGACATTTTATTCAATGTCTCAATTTCGGAAACTAATACAAAACTCACAGAAAGGGAGGTTACCTGCCAATTTCGTTTATATTTTTGGTAAAAGTAGAGAAGTACTGAGTTCACTATATTGTATATTTTAGTGTCATTACCCACTATTTTGGACCATTCTAAGACACTTTTCATCTATGGTGTTTCTCTTGAGATGCTCCGTTTGGAAATCAGTCTGACCTAACCTAAGACCACAGCAGACTACAGGGACCTAACCTGGGCAAACTGGTATTTGTTGGAAAAATTACATTTTTGTAGCACTGTTGCCAGATCCGGCTAGGTCCCAGTATTTTGCCCCGGTCATTTCCTACACTTTATAACCACGGTTATTTCCCGGTAGTTTGCCCAGGTTAGGTCCCGGTAGTCTGCTGTGGTCTAGGTTAGGTTAGGTAAGGTCAGGCTAATTTCAAAATGCCCCATTTGAATATCTTGGAAATGGGGCATTAATGGAGGAAATGCCATAGAAGAAAATAGTCATTGAATGGTCTAAATTAGTGGGTAACGAAGGTAGAACAACTGTGTGATAATGGCAATTCTTTCAATATTTATCGGAAAACTACCGGGATACAACAGGTGTAAACTACTGTATCATAAATTGACTGGAGCAAATTTCCAGGACCTAGCCGGATGTGGTAACACTGCGCAATCCTAGCCAAGAATGGAGTATTTCTCTATTGATACCATATTTTTTAGTAGTGGTCGGTCTTTACTAAAACCTTTTTACCATTTCCCAGAGTGACTCTTCAGTAGTGTAGTGTAATAATTGTCAAACAAACATTACACAACACACACAGACACACCACATTAAAACACATTAAACACATAAATCTGAAAGTGTACAGGGTATCCACTGGAATATTTTTACAAGTTGACACAACTCGATTTCAAAAATTTTACTATTACTAGTGTTTATATTTCACTATTACAAACAACTTTTCTATATACCATTTCTTCTGCAAATGCTGCATAACAGTAGTTACCTCTTATAGTTAGGTCCCGGTAGTCTGCCCAAGTTAGGTCCCGGTAGTGTGTCCCAGTCCAGATTAGGTTAAGTCAGGTCAGGTCAGGTCTGACTAATTTCTACTGTATATTTTTTCCTGCTTAGGTCCCGGTAGTCTGCCCAGGTTAGGTCCCGGTAGTCTGCCCAGGTTAGGTCCCGGTAGTCTGCCCTGGTTAGGTCCCGGTAGTCTGCCCTGGTTAGGTCCCGGTAGTCTGCCCAGTTTAGGTCCCGGTAGTCACACTAAATCCTTCTAGGAAATATATTTTTTTCGGTAAATTTACAGTAAACCTGGGTTCAGTAAAACGTATATATTAGTATGTTTTACCACTAATTAGGACCATTCTAAGACTATTTTCTTCAATGGTGTTTCTCTCGGAAATGCCCCGTTTTCGAGATATGCCCAGTTTTCATACCCCATACAAACTTGGGGGGAGAGCCTGGGAATACAGGGTTTTGAGTGGGGGAAAACACGCTGTACACTATGGCGTTGCCTTTATAATATGTAATTGCCTTAAATAAACACTTGAAACCGGAAATAAAAGCGAAATAACAAAGTTTTCGAGACCGATACAATAAAATACAATTATAGCCCAAACAGCAGCGTTACAACACGTGTTGGCTTGGGTTGGGCTAGATATTCAAATCAAATGCTTATTTTGGGAATTAGTATTACCTAACCTGACCTAACCTAACCTAACCTAGACCACGACAGACTACCGAGACCTAACCTGGGCTAACTACCGGGCCTAACCTGGGCATAAAACCGGTATAACAAATAGAAGAAGTTACCGGGTAAATAACCAGGAACGTATATGGATACAGGACGCTCAAACACAGTATTCCCAAAACAAAATATAGCCAATACAGCCACAAGTGGCGTGAATATTACAACATTTGCAACACTGATAGTGTTTTCCCCCACCCAAAACCCCGTATTCGCAGGCTCTCCCCCAAGTTTGTATGGGGCATGAAAACGGGGGCATATCTCGAAAACTATTCATTTCTAAGAGAAACAAAGTTAAGAAGTGTATTATAAAGGCAACGCCATAGTGTACAGCATGTTTTCTCACACCCAAAACCCTGTATTTCCAGGCTCTCCCCAAAGTTTGTATGGGGTATGAAAACTGGGCATATCTCGAAAACGAGACATTTCCGAGAGAAACACCATTGAAGAAAATAGTCTTAGAATGGTCCTAATTAGTGGTAAAACATACTAATATATACGTTTTACTGAACCCAGGTTTACTGTAAAAATACCTTTTTTTCCAGTGAAATCCTGTTGTGGCAACTTGTAAAAATTTACCTACCCACTACCCACTTGGTTATTTATTTACTAAATATCCAGTCGTGCCATTCTCAAACTTCTCATTCTGTAAGTTACTGGGGCAGGTAGGTAGTTATATAGCCGGCTCTACAATAATAAATTGGAACACCACATCACATTACATTATACTTAAGGTTGAGGCACAACAGCTGAGGATACAAGCAGCTGAAATCCTTCTTTTTCTTCTTGGGGCCTTTTAGCTGAAATCTTCTTCTTCTTCTTGTTGTTTGTTGGGGCCTTTTAGGCTGTGATGTCACAGCCTCTAGTGCCCCGAAGGCGCTATGTGCGGTTAATTAGTGTGTTATATTCTGTGTAGTTGTTGTGTGTTGTGTAGAAATTTTCTTGTGTGTTTAATGGCTTTGTAGGCTTGTCCAGTGTCCGATGATCCACCCAGGAGGTCCTTTAGTGAAGGTCTGTGGAGGCCAATGATCCGGAGTGAGTGAAGGAGAGTAACACGGTGAGAGTGGTGACGAGGACAATGTAGTAGAAGGTGTTCTGGTGTGTCAGGTTGTGTAGGGCACCAAGGGCAGTGGGGGTCTGGTGTCATCCCCAGTCGATGAAGATGGGCGTTCAGTCTTGAGTGGCCAATTCTAAGCCTGGTTATGGCCACATCGAGGGCCCTGCTGGGGGAGTAGGTCCACCAGTGAGGACTTATGTCTTGTCTTATGTGTCTTAATGAAGTTAGTTGTAAAGCGTCTGTCAGTGTGTTATCCCAGTGTCGTCTACAAGCAGTCCTGATGTAAGTACAGTAGTCTGTCTGGTCAGTAGGAATGTTAATGGGTCTGGGTTGTGAGTGTGCCTCCGCTGCCGCCCGATCGGCCAGGGTGTTCCCCACAACACCGACGTGTGAAGGTACCCATTGTAGGTGTATGGTATTACCTATTTGTGTATGGTGTATTAAATGTTGATGAATGGAGATGATGAGATAATGGTGTGACTGGGGACGGTGATGATGAATTAAATGGAGGGCTGTGAGTGAGTCTGTGAAGATGGCAATGGAACAAGGTGAGGTGAATGTGTATGTGGCTTGAAGAGCTTGTTCAAGGGCATATAGTTCAGCTGTTAGTATTGTAGCAGTGTCCGGCAACCTCCATGCAACAGCTTTACTTAGGTGTGGTATGTAAATACCGGCGCCAACTGAAGGAGGGTCTGGAATTCGTGAGCCGTCTGAGTATATTTGTTTATGTTGTTTATATTTGGTGAGGAGAAGTGATAAAAATAGTGTTCTACCCCTCGCAGGGCAGTCGGCCTTAGACCAAGGTATATCTGTATGGAGAGTTCGAGATATTAGAGCAGATATAGGGAACCAAGGGCCCAGAGGAGAAGTTTTTTCAAGTGAGAGAAAAAGAGGTGGAGTAACCCGAATAGTAGCAAAGAAGGAGAGGGCTCTTTCTACAAAAGGCATGTGAGCCTGATATGGCAGGGGGCAAAGGAGCGGTTTCCTGTCATATTTTTGGAGGAGTGAGTGAAGTGTATGACCTTTAGGGGATGTTGCAAGTTTAGTGTAGGTGCGGACAATTAAGGTGGAGCGTCTGTTTGACAGTGAGGATAGGGAGGATTCTACCTGAAGGGCTGTTACTGGGGAGGACTTAAATGCTCCCAGGGCAATCCTTAAAGCTGAATTTTGAATTACCTCCAATTTTTGGAGTATTGAAGGTGAGGCCGCTCCATATACCTCACATCCGTAGTCCAGGCGACTCCGGATGTAAATGCAATAAAATTTCAGAAGGGTATTTTTGTCTGCACCCCATTTAACACCTGCAAGGGATTTCATTAAATTTAAACGTTTATGACAGGAGGTCACCATGTATTGTATGTGGCAGCCCCAATTTAGTCGGGGGCCGTCCAACATTAAACCAAGAAATTTGTGGTGGGTTTTGAAGGGTATTTGGGAATTACCTATGGCGACCGAGGGAATGTTGGGTATACGTCTTCGAGTGAAGCACATAAGGCTACTCTTATGTGCACTCACCGTCAGACCCCAACGGGATGTCCAATCAAATACCTTATCAAGCTCACGTTGAAGGGAAATTTGAGCCTCCTGGATAGTGGGAGCAGAGCAAAGTATTGAAATATCATCTGCATAGATGAGTGCTTGGGTGCTTGGTGATGAGGGAAAGTCTGAAAGTAAGATATTGAAAAGTAGAGGACTTAGAGGAGAACCTTGTGGAACACCCCTGGTAATTGGATACACCCTGGAGTGGGTGTCTCCAATTACCAGAGAGAAGGATCTGGATGACAGGAAGGATTTAACCCAATTTAGAGGTTGACCAAATAGTCCTAGGCGGGCAAGTTTTTCAATAATGGCATTATGTGAGGCGGTGTCAAAAGCACCTTTAAGGTCAAGAAAAGCTACTATTGTGAATTTTTTGTGGTTGAATCCCTCCTGTATTATGTGCTCCAGCTGGAGCAATACATCCAGAGTGCCCCGATGAGGGCGAAAGCCGAACATGTTGGGTGGAAGAAGGTGTTCGCGTTCCAACCACCAGGTTAGTCTATTTTGAACTACTTTCTCAAAGATTTTACTAATGTTAGATAGGAGACTAATGGGCCTGTAGGAAGCTGCCTCTGTTGGGTCCTTGCCAGGTTTAGGAATAGGTATTGTGATAGCATGACGCCACACAGAAGGAAACACCCCCAACAACCAGCTGTCATTGAGGATGCTTAATAGAACATGAGCCAGAGCATCTGGGAGGTGACGGAGAAACTCGTTCGGGATGTTGTCCGGTCCCGCGGCCTTTCTGTTGGACAGTGAGTGTAAAGCTAAGGAAAGCTCCTGGGAAGTGATAGCAGTGCTAATTATATGGCTGTTTTGTGAGGAAGTGGGTAATGCAAGTGTGGGTACTGGATCTGGTGAGCCGAGTGTGGTGTGAATGTGGGTTGCAAGACACTCGACTCTTTGGGCATCAGTGATTAGGTGGGCACCGTTACTAATTAACGGGAAAGTTAATGGGGGTTGGGGTCTGACCATCTTCCTGAAGAATGACCAAGCTCGGGTGACTGAGGTTGCAAAGGATAGGGAAGCACAAAATGAGGCCCATGCAGAACGTTTCTCATCAAGAATAACACGTCTGCATTTGGCCTCTAAATATCTATAACGTTGACGGAGGGTATTGATGGGACGTTTGCGCCACGCATTGAAGGTGTGACGCTTTGCCTGAAGGGCTGCCGAACACTTTCTGTTCCACCAGGGAACCCTGAAAGTGCGGTAGGGGCGGGAAGTGTTAAGGTGAAAATGACTGGACCCCACTTCCACTAATGTGTCAGTGAGGTATTGAATTTTATCTTTAGAAGGGAGGGTATTTGGAGGGATAACTGAATTTAATTTCTTGTGAAAAGCTTCCCAGTCACCCGTTTTGAGGGACCAACAGGGTCTACGTGATGTGGGAGGAGGTGTTGTAAATTGAAAGGATATTACTACAGGAAGATGGTCACTACCCATGTTAGGGCCAGTTGTTATTGTGGTTAGGAGGAGTGAGCCATTTCCCAGGCATAAGTCCAAGGTAGAGGATTTCCCTGAAACTGGATCAATCCTGGTAGGGAGGCCAGGTGGGGTAAGTAGAGAGATAGTGTCACTGTCCATCAAAAAACCCGAGAGGGCCAAACCCGACCGGTTTCTCCTGCTTCTGGGCAGGGCCGGTTCCCAGAATTCATGATGGGCATTAAAATCACCCATAATTAATGACTGGGAGGAAAGTTGTGAAAACAAATGTTTAAATTCTTGTAATGAAATATCCAAACATGGATTATAAAGCAATAATATTTGAATTGGCCCTGTATCAAAGGTTACTGTAACTCCCAAGTGCTCTAGCCCACCTCCTGGAAAGGAAGTAATAGTTAGAGGACTAGAAGGGAGAGACTGATGCACCAGGAGAAGGAGGCCGCCTCCTGCCTGTCCAGGTGTTCTATCTACCCTGTAAGAAACATAGTTTGGAAAGGAGGGAGAGAATGCATCTGTGAGCCACGTCTCACATATGCCAACTATTAGAGGAGAATATGATGAGAGCGTGGTTTTAAAGACTGGAAGTTTCCGGTACATAGACCGGGCATTCCAGAGGATGAAATGGTGTGGGAGTAAAGTATTCACTGAGAAAGTGACATAAGGAAGGTCAGGAGCCCTGGCAAGCACTTACAGAAGGCCACCCTTAGGCCAAGACCAGATGAAATGTGTGTGATAAATTCTAGTGCAATAGGTACTATACCACTAATGAAAGCCGGCCATGCAAAACCCGAAGCATGCTGGGCTGGAAGTGAGGAAGCTGTGTGAGTAAGGCCTGCACTACCAAGCGAGGGCGTGTGTTGTTGTGTTGAATGTTGGTGGACTGAAGGCTGTGGTTGAGGCTGAGGGTGGGATGGTGGGTTAGGTTTGGGATGATGAGGATAAGGTAAAGGCAATATTATTGGTGTTGGGTTTGTTTTTTGGGGTGCCTTATGAGGAGTTGTGTTGTTGTGGGATTTATGTTGGTTGGGTTTTGGTGGTGGAGTAATTTTTCTATGTTTTCGTGGTGTGCGGTTTCTTCTTTGTGGTTTTGGTGTACTGTTTGGTGTATGTGAAGTGACTTGGGGAGCAGGAGAAATCCTCACAACTCGCATGGCATTGTTATTGTTACGATGGTTGGTATATTTACTTACTTTACAACGGACCCTCACATTCTCCTGTATTTTTTATACTGTACTGTACCTACATTTTTAAGTCTTCTCATTTTCAGCATTGACGTTATAAAACTTATAATATTCCTCTAGGGGCATTATTTTTGTTTTATGGCACTTCTGATTCTGAAATACCTACACTAACGAGAGTACGAGCCTACGAGGTGAGGATAGAACCAAGGTTTAAAGAACCTCTCTAAATCAAAGCCACCAAGAAGACGTCATAAATAAAAAAAATAAAAATAAAAAAAAAGGGCGGCGGCGGGGCGGCGATTGCGGCGGCGGCGGCGTGGGCTGCGGCGGCTGCGGCGGCGATGACGACGACGAAAACAAATTAGTAAAAAAAAAAAAAAATAATAATAATAAATGAAAATAATAATAATAAAAAAAGTTAATTATTACAAAAAAAAAAAATAATTAATATAAAAAAAAGTATATATATATATTAAAAAATATATATATATTATTTATATAAAAAAAAAATATTAAAAAACGACGGCGGCGGCAGCGGCGGCGGGACGGTGGCGGCGGGGCGGCGGCGGCGGCGGCGGCGGCGGCGACGACGACGAAAAAATATTAATAAAAAAAAAATAAAAAAAATAAATAAGAAAAAAAAAGTTAATTATTACAAAAAAAAAATATATTAAAAAAATATATTTATTATTAAAAAAAACAATAATAAAAAAAAACTAATTATTAAAAAACGACGGTGGCGGCGACGGCAGAGGTGGCGGCGGCGACGGGGTGGCGACGGGGTGGCGACGGCGGCCTTATTTGTGCTGCTATCGCTCTATTTTACAGCCTGTTGCACCTACAATTCATGTATTATAATACTATTAACTTACTTGTCATATCTTTAATGGCCGCCATATTTACTGTTATGGCCCCCTATCCTTTTATGCAAGCTACCGAATCGCTAGTCTGAGGCGAGCTTGGATGGATACGTTATTGGTCTTGGCTCTTGGTTTCAGTGGCTGGCAGCAGGGTCCAGCAAGGTGGATCTACGAATCCTTTTGTCCGATCAGAACAGTTCCGCTTGCTTTGGCTTAGTTTCACCCAAGCGAACTTCGTATCCGATTGACGACCTGAGTTGATTCAGATAAAAGTAACACCTCAAGATTAAAGGAAATAATAAAACAAGAGGTCAGAATAGTGTGAAGGAAAGTTTACAAAAGGAGAAAGACTGCTGGGTCAGAAAGACAGGTAATTATCTATTCTATGCCCTTTTCGGTAAATATCTACTCTATTGCTGATTAGTATTATGATGTTCTTACCTTCTTCACCCACTAATTTATAACATTTCTAAGACACTTTTCTTCTATGGCATTTTCTTTGGAAATACCCATTTTCAAGATAGGGTATATTCAAATAATTAGGCTGACCTGACTTTACCTTACCGAACGTAAAACGCAGCAGACTACCGGGACCTAACCTGGGCAAACTACCAAGACCTATCTTTGGCAACTAACGGGAACTATCTGTGGTACTGGGACCCGCCAGATCTGGCAACACTGCTACAAGACAGCAATAACCTAGATAAATACCGAAAGACCGTGCATCACAAGGTAGTCTTTAAAGGGGAAAGAGGTGGACTTTTGCATCTTTTATCGACACAAATATCCATCTACCTATCGATTGTTCTGATGTCTTGTTTTCCCTAAGGTGGTTGGCCTGACAGACTTGTTTCTTACCTTTACCTTTTCTAATATTACCTTTTTCCTCGCTTGATGTAGCCCTCTCCTTCCTCCCACATTTCTCTCCCTAAGTAATCATCCATCCTGTTTACCCATCTAGCTGTTAGTCTCCTTTCATATCAGGTACTCTGAATCTCCATGCTCATTCACCTTATAGTTTCTCCATGTGTTCAAACCAAATCAATGTACAGTACAGTATTACACTCCTCCTTCTCAGCCACCCTGCACTCGGTACCAACTATCTGTACTGTCCTGTACAATCTAAAGTGTTATAGCTTTGCTTGCACTTAAAATCCTTTTGTTTGCTGAGCCACTATAACTTTGTGACCAAGCTTTCATATATGGTAATTATAAATTAATGACAAGGGGTGTGGAGGATCATTTACGGTGATATGTAAAATTTATCCATTACAATGTTTACAGCTCTTGTAGGGTTACATAATATTCTTGTCATTACTACATTATTATAACCAGTTAAATATTGTTAATTTCAAAATTATCAAGGAAAAACACATTCAGTAACAGGATCTTTCACATTTATCACATCAGCATATGTGGAGGAAGGGATACAGGCAGGAGAGGGTAGGAGAAGGCTGGAGTAAAGTGCCTTCCTACAAATCTGATCAAAGTGAACGTTTGGTTTAGAGTATAATAAAGTCATGTATAAAAAGTAAGACACAAAAAGGTTTTCATAAAAAATATGAAGAGCTTCTTTGAAGCCCTAAGCTCTTAAGCCTATTATAAGTACACATTGCTACACATTTTTTATAAGCTTTAATAAATACTTGTTCAGTTTTAACCTTTGTGTTATAATAGAACACGCTATGGGTGAAATTACATCTAGTAAATAAACATGAACAAGTACTGATGAACAATCTTTCATTTGGCTTCATGTAAGGTCATTCACTGGCCATATTTCATCATATGATATGTACTGAACTGGGTAATTACAGGTTTCTAATGATGTCTTCAACTACAGTGCAAGTTATTAATCAAACTCTTTCACCAGCTTATGGTTTTGTTCACTAGGTGTAAGTCCACCCTGCCATCGTATCAGAGCACAATACTGTTCATATATTGGTGATTTCAGAGTATTCCCATTGATACTGATAAAGGTACAATTCCACACCATAGCTTCAATAAACATAGTTTCTATGTTAGAGTAAGCTGGATATGATTCTTAAAATAAATAAAGCAACAGTTTCAAATGTGCTTTAGGCAGCTTCCCAATCATGAACACAGTAAAATTAAATAAGCTAAGTACACAAAAATAATATAGTAAATACAGATCTCTGAGTCACCCCAATCTGCACTGAAAATATATGTGACTCTACTGTTAGCCAAAAGGATAGACTTACACCTTGTCAAATAAAAGGCCCATATTATATCAAAGTCTGCAGTAAATGTACAGTATCTTATAAAAAAAAAATCAGGAGAGTGGGTGGCTGTGCAAATGACATACTGAATCATGCCTGTTACTTCAGCTGGGTTGGAGCAAATCTCTGGGAAATTTCATCCAATCACCTGGTTTGTCATACAGAAAAGTCAAAAATATTTTTGTTGTTGTTACTGCATCAAATTAGTGAATATACAAAATTATGGACTAACTTGCATTATAGAGAGTGGACGTCTCAATGACAAAAGTGTGTTAATTTATGGCTAACTGTACGTAAGTCACTATAGGCTATCATGACTGTAAACTAAACAATCTTGGCTCTTCATTATTATGGTACTTAGACATGTTGGTATTTAACTAATTATAATACTTATCCTAGATCCTTTTCTGGTAGACATACCAGACTGTAATGTCAGAGTAAAATTTAATTCAATCTTATCACAATATAGAGAGCTAAGACAATGGAGGAGATCCCAGGGCATTGCTCTTCTACACCCGCTACTTTAATTAGTTTAATTTCTTGCATAACTATATTTAATTAATATTTTTGCATATAAACTTTATGTAGTTTAAATTTACTCCCACTTTCATCATCACCTTAAGGGGAGTTACTTTTCTTGGTGAATTGGAAGGTCTCTAATTCCTCCAAACTATATCAAGAAACAGATCCGCTTTTAGTATCGTGAAGGGAATCTGTTTTCTGGTATAGTTTGGAGGAATCAGTAGCCTTCCAATTTACCAACAAGAAAATCTCCCCCTCATTATATCTGCACTGAAAAAATAGTACAGTATAAAGTTCTTATACATAGTACAGTACCATTTTTCTTTTTTCCCATTATATACTACAGTACTGTACATCCAAAGTTCAAATAAGTAAACAACTGCTTATAGTACGGAAAATATAAAGCTTATTGAGAAAATTTCAAAGTAATATAACAGATTGACTTAGCAATTGACTTACATTGTAAAAAACAAAACCGTAGTTAACATACTTGATAATAACAGCTTTTGCTCTCAGATTTCAACATACATCACCCATACAACTCTTAATTAAGCATCTCAAACTTATCAACATGAAGTTTTGCCCACCATCACTCATCTATCTGTCTGTCTACTGCTAAATAAACTTTGTTTATTCTCTGGTTGTTAAAGGGCCCATGATGCTGTTGGTGTATTGGGGTTACAGTGTACTCTACAATATCCCACGTAACAGATTCCATTGGCACAGGTGTTCTTTTGTGGCACCATTTGGAGGAATGATTCGTCTCTAATTTTTTGACATCACAGGCCCTTTATGAGGATCAAACTCCGCCCAAACAACTTGAGAGTGGGAAAAAATGCGAGATCTTTATTTTGATAAGAAAACACCAATGGCAGCATAATGAATAAACATCCAACTGTGTGATCATAAGTGAGGCTCCTCATTGATCAAGAGAAGACATTTTCAAAAGCAACTGGACCTATTTCCTTTTTATTAATCCACAAAGTATAAACACTGCAGTACTTGTATCACATGCTTACCAACTGACTACAATTCATTTCTTCATGCAGTGAAGAGAAACTATAAATAACTGTTCTCTTTCTAAAGTAGACACACCCTATCATCATCTACAATTATTCCAATCATTGTGTGATGCAACATAATTATCTAGTACACATATATAGCAGTCAAACTATACATTTCCAACAGGCACACAATAATGTGTGAATAAATTTAGACCAATTGAATCCCAGGGTGGGATAACTGGGCTAAAGTAGAAAGTGGACTTTGCTTCTGAAGCATTTCACTTGCATTAAGTTTTGAAAGTGTAGAAAAATTCTAACACTAAAAATACTGTACTGTAATATCATGAACCTTCAGTCATTAAATACACCACATACTGAAATACACTAAAAGGCTTCTATATCCATGTATTATCAGTATGAGCTTTAGGAATCCCAGTAGAGTGCAACACCAAGCCACTACCACAGCTGCTCTAACATCATAAACAGCCATATTTTTAAACACTGGAAGACTTTAAACTACCTTGAAAGTTTGCTACTTGAATATGTACACACAGTTTTGTTTCAATTGTGTTCTCCCAAATGCTTAAAAAAATGGCCATAGGTTCATATATGACTGCTTCTCAAAATTTCAACATGGCCTGATTTTTCTGTCACACCTTCAATAGTTCCTTTCCTTATTATTATACACACATCAAGATTGGATGGAACTGCTACTTGGAAAGTGAGACATGAGAGAGATATGGAAGGGAAGTGAGATGGAAATGAAGCGACTGTTCCACATTTTCCATATTCACACTAACAAGTAATTATTCCTCACAAAGAGTGACAAATTATTTTCCTATGACTATGATAGATGGAAAAATCCCTATGGTACCTGCTGACAATAAGGCTTCCATTAGGTTTGGAAAATATAATAGGATATGTTTAAAGTTGAGTTTTAAAAAAATAACTGGATATGTTAAAAGTTTGAGTCTAGAAAATAAAATTAGATATGTTTAACGCTTAGTATGAAATAAATCCATTTCAAAAAATTTCTTCAATTCAATTATGATCTAAACATTCAATAACATTTATTTATAGACTGCTGCACAAAAAGAGACAAAGTTAAATAAAATTTATTTTAATACCTCACTCATTTAATGAATCAGGCATACTACTACTGTATTCAGTTGCCAAAAATACAGTACCTACTATACCAGTTTCTTAGTTTTGAAAGGTGCAGAAGTTACTGGAAAACCTAGACATTTGCATAATAGCAAGGGGTTGGTAGCTGTTGGATATACTAAACAAACATTTGACCTGCACCTCAGTAATGGATATGAAACTTAAATTTAGTGCTAGAGAAAAAAAAAAAGATTTAGTCCCCCCTTAGCCTTACCAGTGTTAAGGGGGAAAATGGGTTTGAGACTCAGAAGCAAGATACAAACATGGTTTCATGGGGTACAGATATGTGGATAAATTATACCACAGCTGTATTTAGAAAGCACTGATGACTGGAGATGAGGTAAGCATTACACATGTGTAGAGGTGAGGGCGAAGTGTGGGGTCTTGGAGGCTCTCCTGGTTTTGCCACAACTCTGCCTAAAGTTTACACAATCAGTCAGTATCATTCTATTAACAAATGTTTGGATCAACATTAAATTTTTACATTAACCCCCTCACGCACGAGAAAATATTTCCAATATCTATTCCACGACGACAAACTTTTAGCCCCGTGTGAAAGCCAGATTGAGTGCACCGGAACGAGACGAAAACTATATTGTATTATGTCAATTTCAGCCACAAAATTAAACTTCTCTACCTAAATTATATGTCATTGGCTTAGTAAGATATTGTGCTACAACCTCAAAGACAAAAAATCATAGAAATATGACATAATAGTGACCGTTCATCAATTGGAATAAAGAATAGTATAAAGAATAAATTGTTGTACTTTGTGTTCACACTCTCCTACCTCAAGGTTTTCTGAGCCAACTTTTTTTGTTATACACATCAATATACGCAGAATTTTATTATCTTTCTAACACTGCCATCAGAATTTGTATATCACCAAGCATTTCCAGAGAAGAGAAAAACTCTGACCTACTCGGTGGTGGCGGCACGAGTAGCAAGTAACGCTGTGGGAGGTACAGTCAGTCACAAGAATAATGCCTACCCCAAACTATTTATATATTTTATCTTTATCCATCACAATACTGTACTTGGTTTTGCTAAGCATTAGTTACACATAATATACTTTGGCGGCTAATGTTATGCAACATATAATAAGAAAATAAGACTAATAGGCCTATATAATATGAAAGAATATTCTGTACTTAAATTTATTGTCTGTATGGGGGCGGGCGTTACCGACACAATCGTGGGTGTCACATTTTTATTGCTTTCATTTCCATTTTCACTTTCACTTTCTTTCTCTTGGTCCGTTATCATCTCTGTTTCATCTCCATTTGCAAAAAGTTCTATTCACATAATGCCACGACACACACGGAATTACGTTATTCTATAAAGTTCTAAAACACTTCCTGGAAACATAAAAAAAAAAAAAAAAAATCACAACACTAACACTTTACTCTGTCGTCAATATGATAGGATTTTTATTGATCCCTGTACTTCGTGGGTTTGGGTAGCAAGACAATTTAATTAAATCCCGTGTGCCACACCTCTGAGGGTGACTGCTGAGAGGAGACTGAACATTTTTTTCTTCTCGTTCAAATTATAATCGGTACAGAGAGTTGCCAATTAGTTTATTTGATAGGACCCATACATACCCTTGCCTCACCCGATTTTGACGCAGTTATATAAGAAACTCTATTTTTCAAGAATTTTTATAAGATTTTGACGCGATTCGAGTCAAAAGTTGTGTGACGGACGATTCGTTTATGACGCTAATCGCGTCACCGTGCGTGAGGGGGTTAATTATAAAAAATCCTTAAATAGCAGCAGGGATTTTAAGAATGAAATATTACTTCCTTTCTGCATTTTAAATAATTATTGTAGCCATATACCTACGTACAGTCAGCTAAAAAAGTATTGGAACCACCCTTACATTGAAATTAACAATAATTATCCATAAGAAAGTTCCAATACTTTTTTGTTTCCAACTGTACAAACCATCTGTTTACTGTATAAAGTTGGGCTTAATTCAGTGATCAAATAATAAAAAATTTAACATTACTTTTACATTAAAAAATCATACCTTTACCTTTTATTCTAGTGTCGCTGTTGTTGGTTTGTCAGTTTTAGCTTTAGTTTCTCCATTTCATTCTCCAAAACAATTGCCGTTCTTTCATCATTCTGACGGCGTGCCTCTTGTATCATATTGAAGAGCTGAGCAAGGGTTTTCTTCTTGCTGTCAGTTATGTCATCCTCCTCCTAGACAGAAAAGAAGATGCAATTCAGATACAGTACAGTATAAGTTGAGCGAAGTATGAGCCTTTCTTATTCTATTACATGTTTTTTAATTAATACAGTACAGTGCAGTCATGTCCTTTGTGAGAATTATTTCCAAACACATTGTCAAAGATATAATTAATTTCGTATGGAAAATAAATTTTTAGTGCTTTGGCAGTCCCAAAAGGTCACCCTTTTCACCAACTACAATCATCCTAAAACAAATATGTTCATATACTGTATATATGTGACTATGTGTACGTGTATAGAGCATCTTACATTCATGTGTGTATGTATGAAGGTGATGTGAGTTAAGGTGAGATAGTGGGAGAGGATGGGGTGGATTTACTCTAATATACTGTACAGTATAATAAGAATCTACTATCTATCTATCTATAGCTCTGACGCCTCACTCCCTCCGGGAACTCACCCCAAGGAGGTGGCCACGGCAGAAGAGTCTCCATCTTTCCCTGTTCAAATACTCCCTCCTTACTTGGTCCAGCTCTCCCCTCCCCCTCACGTTTCTCTCCTTTACATACTCTTCCACTCTGTTCTGCCATCTAACTGGTGGTCTGCCTCTCAACCCAGGTCTCACAACTTCACTTCCATACACCTTCTTTACAAACTCCTCACCTTGCATTTTCTCTACATGTCCAAACCACCTCAGAGTATTACGTTTCACTCTCTCAACCACTCTACACTCAATACCAATTGCCTTCTCACTCATACCCAAGGGTGGCAGTACGGTACAGTACAAAAAAAATATCGTACTTCCGGACGCTTAAAACTATTGTACCATAATTTCGTACCTTACCCAAAGAACCGTACCGTACTAGTACGAAAAAGTAAGATTTCATACTGTAATTTCGTACCCAATATCGTACCAATGCCATAAATTACATCTCTAAAATTAATCAATTATATGAACCACCTCTGTAAACAGTTCCTTGTCCAGACTCAAGATTAAGTTCCTATAATTGTGTCTTCTGTTTTGTTATTGGTGAATATCACTGTAAATAGAGTAAGTGTGTGTGTGACTGTGGAAGAGAGAAAGAGTCTATATAATAGGATTATAGGAGACAATTTTTTCTTTTTAGGAATGAACTTGCCAATGTATTTTTTTCTGGAACTTGCACTAGGTTACCAAGGGTGAAGGCTGCAGTATAGGATATTATTATAAGGCAATGAGGCATACACCATGATAATTGAAGGGTAAATTAGAACTGCAATTATTTTTTTTGCTATTAGCAGGTGCAGTAGTATGAACTTACATAATAGACTATACTGTACACATTTTTCATATTTGTCTTGGAATCGACTAAAGAAATCAACCAATAAAACATTAAGAGGAAATACTAAACAGACGTCAACATAAGCTTTGCATTTTATTAGAGGACTCCCGAGTCACTGGACACGAACTGAACACGACAGTCTACGAGCAGACGAGTAGATGACTGTACACTGTACACAAACACACACACACTAAAAGAGAGTTAAACCTTAAAGTAGAACGTTCGTCAAAAAAATGATTTCATTGCCATTTCATCTGGATATTAGGCTATTCTTGACAGAGGACAGTGGAATGTATATTCGAATTTTTAATAAAGTACGGAAAGGGTACGAAAAGAGTACGGAAAAGGCCCCCCCAAAATAATGTAATTTTGTACCGTACCGTAATTTCATACCGTACTTTTAGATTAAAAAATAACATACTGTACCGTACCATACCGTACTGCCACCCTTGCGAGTCATACCACATCTCTCATACACACTCTTATTACTTTCTCCATCCCACCTAGTAAGTCCACATGCACCTCTCAAGTAACTCATTTCCACAGCACCTATTCTTGACTGATGAGCCCTACTCCATGTCCATGTCTCCAACGCATATGTCAGTGTTGGCAGGATTATACTATTTCGTAGTCCCCTTTTCACTTCCATACTCACACTTCTACCATTCATTATCCTCCCCAGTGATCCTATGACCTGTCTACCCCTTACTGCTCTCTCCCTAATTTCTCCTTCCATACTTCCATGTTTACACAGAACTGTCCCCAGGTACTTAAACTCCTTCACTTCCTCCATCCTCTCACCCCTCAGATTTATCTCACACTTTGTCCCAGTTGGTACTTCTACTCTGTAAGGTGTAGCAAAGTCAATCACTTCAGTTCCTGCTCTCTCAAACACCGTCACTTTACTTTTACCCACATTCACCTTCAGTTTCCTTTGTTTACATACAGACTGAAATTCATCCACCACTCTCTGTAAATTTCTTTCACTCTGCCATCAGCACAGTGTCATCCGCAAATAAACTTGCCGCCAAGGACCAATTTACTTCATTCAGCCTCAACTTCACCCACAGACCATTCACTTTGGATTTCATCTCTCTCATACAACCATCCATATATATATTGAACAACCATGGTGACATAACACATCCCTGTCTCAGCCCTACACTAATATTAAAACTCTCACTCAGATCACCCTCTACCCGCACACATGCTTTTGCATCTGCATAAAAAGCCTCAATGCCTTCTAGCAAAGATCACCCAACACCATATATTCTCAACACCTCTGACATAGCTCTCCTATCAACCCTATCGTATGCCTTCTCCAAGTCCATGAAGGCAGCATACAACTTCTTACCCTTCCCTATATAATTCTCCACTATCGATTTTAGTGCAAATATTTGGTCCACACATCCTCTACCCTTTCTGAACCCTCCCTGCTCCTCATCAACTTTATTTCCTGTTACTTCCATCAGTCTCTCAGTTAGAACCATCCCCAGTACACTAAGAAGGCTTATTCCCCTTTAACTACCACACTCCACCTTACTCCCCTTCCCCTTATACAAAGGTACAATTATAGCCCTCCTCCAATCCTCTGGCACCTCTCCCTGCCTCCATGCCAATGTGCATATACGCATCATCCACTCCACCACTACCTCCCCCCCACACTTTAACATTTCAGCAGTTATCCCATCTACCCCCGGTGCCTTTCCCATCTTCAACTTTCCTATTGCTTTCCTAATCTCTTCCCTTCCTAATTCTCCCTGTACATCCTGTCGTCTACCACCTGCCTCCATCCCCATGCATGTCACCACCGCCTCCCCTCCCGTCCCTTCATTCATCAAATGATCAACTATATTGATGGTTTAATGCAAAAAAATACAGACTCAGTTCGGGAAGGTCGGCCTGCTAAACTCAACAAAATGTTCAATTATGAGGCTTTATAATATCAAGCTGGTACACACTGCCCATGGTACAAAGACAAAGCAAACAATAATGTAAAAGTATAACAACATTATAAGCAGGCAAAACCCATGACAGCCTCATCTACTTTGTAAAGCTGGAAATTACTGCACAACATACAGTACAATAATGTGTCATAAGAAAGTAGTGTCATGGCCAAGCACCAATGATGATCACATGATTGTTAAGGAAGCTTCACACGGGGCAATACGCGGCTGGTTTTGCTACCCGTTAGTTTCCAGCCAGCCCTTTTTCGACAAAAGCCTACACACAAGCGGGAGCAATCAGCAGCTGAGCTGGCAGACTAGCCGCTATAAGGCCATGTAAACAAGATAATAATCGATTAGTAGTCAATTATCGTTAAGATTACTGGATTCTGAGATAATAATTTTGTTTTTCAAAATATCAATGTCCCTCAAAAAGTCAAAGACTTCCTTAAAACATAGGCATATGATGGATAGGAAGACATGTAATTTACACAAGCTACATATATACATGAGGATGGAAGGAAATGAGGGAACTGGAAAATACAGAGAAGAAAGTCATGATGAAAAGAAAGTAGGAAAAAGAATAAAAATAGACGGACGAGAAAGAGGTTTGCCTAAGAACTGGGATAAAGGAAGCATCAAACTCAGTTATTGCCACAACTCGGCTGAAAAACACAGACAGATTGGTCTTCCCAACCTGGCTAGCAATTTCAGCCTCCATTGTCAAATTTTGCTAGCGGCTGGAAAAATCTTGCTAGCGGGTAGCAAAACCATCCACGTATTCCCCCATGTGAAGCCGCCTTTACGGTACATGCAGTGTCTGTGGTGTCATCTTGCCAGCCCTTGCCATTGCCTAGCCAGTGAAATTTCCTCCAGGTGGCCACTGAATCAGAAATTCAATAAGCAGGAATGAAAGCATGCAACCATCAGTAAAAGCCAGAATGAAAGCACTGAAGTGAGAGCAAACTGTCTTGGCTCATAATCCTTGTTTTGTGATGATTTCACTCTGTTTTCAGCTAATTATTAAAACCCTAAAACACTTACAACTATTGTGAAACTGATCCTTTATATAAGTATAAACATGCTCTCATAAAAGGGCAGTAGAGTACTGTAAATGGGTCACTTGCAACTGGTTATCAAAAACATAAAATAACATATGCATTTATGACAAAAGTGCAACAAATAAAATGCAAGCATACATGCAAATTTGGATGCATTATCGAAAACAGGCAGCAGTAGCATGGAGCTGGCGGATTAACTGGGTGAGGCTCACTTTGTAGCTTTTCCTGAGGTGGATGAGGAGGGAAGCCAGTTCTATCTCCTCAGAGTAGGAGTTCTTGAGGGGTACACTACGGTATCCTTCTCTTATACATGATACCTGCAGGAGAGAGCAAAGTGGGGAGATGAAAATATATCCAATCTCTAATAAATACTTGCCCGGGTAGAAGTGCTATAGTACTTTGATGATATTCCAGTGTTATTTCTAATCTCCTGTGAATATCTGTTAGGTAAGTTGACTATATTTACTCTCCAGTAAATATAGTTTTTGCCGGTTAATTATAATAAATGTTCTCAATCTCTGATTAAATAAGTATCTGTCAAGGGAAATATAATAAAGGGGCATTTGGCTGTGTAAAATTTTCCACTTAACATCTCCAAAATACAAGATGGGCTGATTTTTCCTCCAAATATTTTTAACCAAGGAAGAGTAAATACATATATTTGTAGTTCATATTCCTACTCTCTAACATCATCCATCTTAGTTAAGAAATATATGCTTACTGTATTTACCTACCATGTTTAGAAATGTCCAAACAAAATACAGTGCACTACGACCATTCCTTCATTAATTCATTGAATTTCATTTGCTTAACTTTGATATTCACTGAACTTCATTAAACTCATATTCACAAAACTCAATTGCTTCCACTAAACTCACCACACTTCAGTGAAAATAAATAATAAAAATGGAAATAATATATAAAAAAAATATATATAATAAAAACACAAACTTACAGGGTAGGTGGCCTGACCGATCTGGTTAGGGTCTCCAAAGAGGTCCTCATCGTATACAACAAAGCGGAGGAAAGCACAGTCAGGGTTCCTGATGTTGAGCAATAGTTTGTTTTGCCACACTGGGTTGAGGCCATTGTCATCTGTGGGACATTGTTATCAGTACATAATATGGACCAATCAGTTCCCCTTTACCATAATATCCCCTGTGAACATTTACCACCAGTTTCAGAAAACCAAACTGTACAAATACTAATGCAGTACTGTACCATATTTTATCAGTATAATTTTATCTGAAGTATCAACAACTGTCCCAGCCTTGACCCCTGATATGCCACAACCAATCTGTGATCAGCAAGAAGAAAGGTATGAGTGAAATAGGTACTCACTGACTGCTTTGGTAGTGAACTTTTGGCCACTGTCATACTCGCAGCCCAACACCTCCACCTCTACCAAAGGAGAGATATAACCCTTCGCTCCTTTACTCAGGTGACGGGCACCAAATATCTGTGGTGAAGAGGGTAATTAAGGGTAAGGAAGTATTTTCTGCCTTCTATGACCTTGACATATGGTGGGTAGGGATGTGGTCCTATTAGGATTCCTCCAGTTGTCTTAAAATGAACTGAGGGGATTTTAAGATTTTGTTGAAGAGAATTACTAATTACTCCAAACAGTGCCATGACACAGGCTACTTCAATAAAGGAGACAGAGATCTGGCACAGTTTGAAGGACTTGGCTACTTCTAATTTATCAAATACACTTTACCCATTCCACCCCCATAAAATACCCCTGGCATAACTCTGCTAACCTTAATGGCAAGGGTGAGTGGCTGGACATTTTTGAGGGTACTGGTTTTGGAAGGGTCATAGTTGGGATCAAACTGGCATGGTGGCCGCAGCACATATCCACACCGACCGTTACGTAAGAACAGCCCTTCATTCACTTGCATTGCCTTGTCTGTGGGTGTGAGAGGAGGCAGAACATTAGTAGGATAGGGAAGCAACTCACCAAACAATCCAGAAAACACTTGAAAAATTAGCAGATGTCAAGGGATGGATAATGGATGGGACATAAGAAAGGAGACAGATTGTATATGATCTTCACTTTACCTCCAAGTTGTCTGTTGGCAATATGCATAACAAAGGGGTTAAAGAGGAGCATGAATATGCTACCAAATTAAAGGCTACAAGTTCCTGCACACTATAGCACACTAACTGCATGTGCATTGATGGAGTGTGTTTTGCAGACTAGTTTCAAGGAATCAGTAACATTCAACTTGTTCACATAATGATTCACTTATGAAAATAGAGATGCAGTTGTGCGGTGGGGGGCTCCCTCCTCCAACAGGGATCGGAGGGTTGAGATGTGGAGTGTGTGTGGGAGGGGAGGGGGAGTTCTATATTTGGGCATTTTGTTTCAGAGGGTGTGCGATGTGATGAGGCTACCTCCAGCATGGAGAGGAAGGCTTGGTATATGTATGTATGAAAATATGGAACAGTAGTCTATTTTTAATATACACTACAGGCAGTCTCCTACTTACAAATATTTGCAAATCAGAAAAAAATTGTTTCAGGAGTAAAACAATTAAAACTGTAATTCACCAATTCAATTTGAACCCAAATTACAAGTCTGTGGTTCATAACAGCTGACATTACTGAATCAGCACCTTCGTCATATCCTGCACTCTTATAATCAGTCAGATTAGAGACAATAACATAATAGATAATTTTCATCATTTAGATGGTATTTCTCTAATGTGTCTCAGAAACGGAAAAACACCAAGAGTTCTAGTGGTAGCAACAATAAAATTGTGTGGAGTTACTATGGAAACCAAAGGAGAAAAGCTGAGTACAGTAATGTGAGAGATTTAAAGGACAACAAAATATATACAAAATTATGTCTGCAAGAGTCAAATTTGATGAAAAAAAATCCTGCTTATAAAAGACCATCAGGAACCAATTTTTTTCTTATGCTGGAGACTGTCTTTATAATCATTATCATTACTTCTCACCTCCTGTCTGATAGTTGAGCGATACCATTTGAGCACCGTGGTTCCACATGGGTAGAGGCATGTAGTTACCGGATTCAACACGGGCGCCTTTTGGGTACACTCGGCTAAATCCAGTCTGGGGAACACCACAATCCAGTATTAATAAAATGAGACAAATTGTTCAGGGAGCACAATTACAAACACCTTTGATAAGCACAATCTGATATGCACTGTAATGGGGTAAGTACAATGTTGGTAAATCTGAAACAAATGATTCCTCCAAACTATTCTAGGCAACAATCCACCATTATTTTTATTAATCTGGTCCTGTTTTCTGGCATACTTTGGAGAAATCAAGGCATTCCAATTTACCAAAAGTATACAATCACCTTAAACGCATACTAAATGACAGGGGCCTGGTACACTCTACTAACCCAGTGGTAGCGGAGCATGGTCAGAGGACTTCGGGATATGTGGTTCTCCATCTTGTGTTCAGGGAAAGATGAGACCTCATTGTAGACACCCATGGAGCGATCGGGATCATATGGGACGGATCGGAAGTAAACAATGAGGTCGCTGAACTCCTTCTTTATCTGCATCTGTGTCTCCTTCTGTAGGCGGTTCTGAGGCTGCAGGGAAAGGGAATGAGTGAGTGGGTCAGGTAATATCAATCTCATCTTGGCTGTCATTATTATTGTAATCATTACTTTTTTCATCATCAATATAACTTGTTGTTGTAGGTAAAATTGATTATTGCAATTTGATAATTTCCTGGATGCACTGTCCTAGACGTATTTGGTCAAATATTGGTTAGCTACAAAAAACTGATGGAGGCATTTTTAGCTGTGATTTGGTGGTAATAAGATTTGTTTTGTGTTTCCTAACATCTCCCATGGAGTTTGTAACACTGTTAGCCCTGGAGAACCCAATGCAGGCCCTTCCTCTCATGCTACAGGCAATGTATTGAGGGGGAAGAGAAAATTGTGAAGGATTTTCGCCTTTATCTTAAATGATCTTCAAAGATTATAAACTATTGCATAGACAGTAACTCATAAGAACAGCTTTTGAAACTGACCACATCTACTCTGGAAGCAGTGCTGTTGATCTTCTCTTTCCATTCCCGTGCTTCTGTCTCTGACGTGCATCCAATCTCCAAATCCTGTGGTAGTGTTGCTGCTGACAGTCTGGAAGAGTACATGAAAATTAACAGCCCATGATAGATTAAAATTTCAAGTAGTATTCAGTTTCAGACCATCCCTCCTCAATGAACACAGTACCTGATGATAAACCTGATGCTCCAGCGGTTGCTGTCATGGTTGGGAGCTAAACGGTCAACCATCGCCTCTGCTCCAGTCAGTTCCAAGCTTTTCTGTTGCGCTCCCAGCACCTGGCTCTCAACACTCTAGGAGAGCACCAAGGTATTTTTCTTAAACATAGCACAATTTTGTGCACTATACTGTACACTTCTTTATTTCTATCTCAATCGTAACAGTGGAAATTTACATTATACATTTTGTATTGCACAGTAAGCCAATACATTAATTGTAAACCATATACTGTACTCATGTGAGTCGTGTGAGTAAAGTACAGTAATAGATTCTTGTCTGTTATGTGTAAGTGTAAATTAGAAGATATAACAATACCAGTATTAAGTACAGTATTCTGATTGGCCAACAGGTTTTGACCAATAAAACAAGAACACTGGTCAACGAACCGGGTTTAATTCGTCCTACCTACCTTACCGCCTGAGTGGCGGTAATACTCCTCAACGTTATTAAGTGGTATTTCCTCTACGTAGTTAGCGGGGAACCAGTGCTGCCGCTGTCCACCATAGTCTCCTTTCCACCATTCCTTCTCTACTTTGTTCACGTTCTGGATGATGGCATGCTTCGGGAACGTCAACTCATCTTGTATGTGCGCAGTGTAAGAAAACTTGGCTTTTACAAGTATCTGGGGGAGAGATATATAGCTAGGAAGAGTGGGACAGAGAGATACAGACAGTGAGAAATGAGATGTAAGGTATAGGTAGATATACAGTAAGAAACTGAAAGAAGTAAACATTGAAAGATCCTTAATGACGTTCATTATGAGTGAAAAGAATGGAATGAAGCTAAATGAAATGTAATGTTTGTCAATACATTTCTTCTATTCTCTGATCTATTTTCAAAAATAAGATTTTCTCTATAAATAATGCAGGCCTACAAAAGAGACTTACAAAAAAAGAAAAACCTGATTTTAAAATTCAAAGGGTCTTGATGCCTCGTTGGTCCTGAGTCTACTACTTTTCCCCTTTTCCTTGATGGCTTTCCTAATTTTTAAAACTCCCTTTCATTACTTTCTGCTTTCCCAACTTCATTGGTGTGTAATCTGATTCCTCCAAACATTCATTCATCTGTATGGATAGATGCCTTGTTCCCTCATGGACAATCCCTGTATGAGTTGACCATGACAGAACAGCAACTATACTGTACCTCATTTAATAAATTTTTTTTGGAAGCCCACCTATCCATCCCTAAGGGGATATTCACTCTTTGTTCCCAAGAGAAGGTATGGTAACTGTGTAATGTGTTGTGTTGCAAAGAAAGCATTTTGGGGAGGATATACAGTACAGTGGAAATATCAACTGTTAGATTCACATTAAAAAAACAATATTATAGTATGAAAAGGCTTAATTTGATTAAATTAAGTACACTTACATTGCTGACGTATGCAATGTAGCCAGCCTGCTGTTGTCCACCCACATGATCCTGTTGACATTAAAATATTTTAAAACAAACGGTAATTTACTAATGTCATAATATATATAATAAATATACATCATCATCAATATCCCCATTTCCCTCTTTCAAGGGGTGGGGAGGCTCTAGCGCCAGTGCAGGACCCTCGACAGGTGAGAGGTCCAGCTCTGAGGCTATTTGAGTCTTTGGTGAAGTCATTGTTAGAGAGCAGGGTCCCCAACCATCACTCCTTCCCTGTATCATAGGGGATATGAGGCTGACTGAACCATCACAAGAATGGTGGGCGATGGGGACGCCACTTCCCTACGCCAATAACATAAAATTAATAAATACTTTAAACAATTTCTGTATACATGACCATATATTATATGCTTATTGGTAACCCTTGATAGCATAAGTTGCACATTGTAGCACAATTTTTAGAGTCTGGTCACATTTAAATGCTGCAATTCCCGACGTCACGAACCTGAGAAAAACTGCCACTTTTCACCAGATAAAATAATTGTTAACAACAAGGTTGGGGAAGTCCTCGATCGGTGATCTCTTTCCCGCATGATTTCGGCCTCACAAAAATGTATAATTAGAGGTGAAAAACTTTTCTGATTGCTATCATTTTTTTTAACATAGGGCATTGTTCTTTCAGAAACATAGTGTTATTTTGTTTTAAGCCAAAGGTGCAGGTATGAACTAATATAAATGTTATTAGTTCTGCCAACCCCTGTACTATTTTATGCTTGTAATTGCTGTTTTACTGTATGTTGCACACCAATTCTTATCTATGATGTTAATATAATTACTGAATAATAACATCGTAAAGTGCAGACGTACGATGTATCAGTAATTATTGCGGGGAAGATTTTACAAAATACATCTAACTCGGCCAACACTCTGTTCCCCTACTTCTATATTAAATCCGCTGGCGATCACACTCAACCCTTCAGTTAGTGACCCCGGGAATTTGAAGAATAATGCTATTTCCATGCCAATCTACCCACCAGTACTAATGTTATTGGTGTGATGTGTGCAAAGGTTCATAACCTTCATAGTGTGTTGTCAAGTGTTTGAACGAGAGAGTACTGTTGTGATACATACAACAATGTGGTATTATATGAATCTCACAAAATGCTTGTGCAATTATTCACAGCAGAGAAACTATTTTGAACAATGACAGACACACAGACAAACTACTGAAAGAAAAATAAACTCCAAACCAAGAGACCTGGTCCAAAAGTCCCTGCAGGACGCGCTCAGTGACAGGATATCGCAGCTTGACCCGTCGGTATAGGCAGTTCCGCTCATAGTACCTCACCAGGTCCAAGAGGGAGTCAAAGCTGGCCGAGCCAATAACAAAGAACTGATCCTCTTGCGTCACCCGGCAGTGTTTGGTTAGGCCCTCCGCTCTGGAAGACAAAGTTTACACCTTCTCTAAAAAAATTTTTTATATACCAACGGCTCTATACTTCTGAAGAAGTGAGTGCTTTTCGGGGGATTAGAATTCATGAAGATAGTTTGTGTTAATAAAATTCACAGCTAAATATTTTTATTTCTCATCAAAATATTATGTTGGCACCACATTACCAGTATAAAATATAACAGGTTCTAAAACAAAATATGAATATCACAAATATCTTGAAAAGATATGATTGTGTGTGTATGTGTGGCCTACTAACCTGAAGGAGATAGTGAGCTTGCCAGCTTCTCTGGATGGTCGAACCAGAAAGGCACCATCTTGCATGATCTTGCCAAGATACTCGTCCGCCTGTTCACTGCTCAGCTTCTCATGGTACCAGCCCATCCGCTCATGAATGTTAGGCTGTGGAACTGCTTCTCGCAGCACTACATTCACTTCCTGCAAGTTATCAACTTTTAAAGAAAATAGAAAGGCACAGTACAAGGAGAAGAATTAAAACAAAGGTGGAGATAATAAAAGCAAATTCTAATAATTACTACTATCATAAGAAGAAGATACAAACTCTGGATCGAATGGGCTCAGTGCGGTAGTGTTCAATGAGGGCGTGAAGGGAGTTGAAGGCATCATTATCTCCAAGCCAGTAATGCACAGTGTCCCCTTCCTGGCGGGTACGGATACGACAGTGACTTGGTCTACCATGGTTCCTGTTAACATAAACCATAATGTCAATGTCATTGCCATTAATGTCCTAAATACTCCATGGAAAGAATAGCATGAGGGCCTACAACTCAGGTGGAATAATATAGAAATGAACTACTGTACAAGACAAAAATACAAGGAAAATTTATTTTTTGCAGTCTGAATCATGCAATTCATGAATTTTGAATGATATTCATGAATGATAGCCAAAAAAGCAATTTCATATACAGATTAATCTTACTTTCCTTATATTATTCTTAATTTGAAGATTTAGGAACCTTTCAGATTGAAGCATCCTGCAATTTAAATGTAAAGTCTCCAATGTACTGGAACTGTATTATGGGCTATAATGTTTATGGTTGAAATGCTAAGTGATGGGACTGCAAGAGGTGAAAGAATGGGAGGTATTAAAAATTAATTACTCTGTACAGTATACAATTTTCATGTTACCTCTGTAATACTGATAATAACAGAATTTAAACAGCAAAATATGTCCTACCATAGTATTAAACATACCAAAACGATAAAGTATAATCTCCAGGGAAGTTCTCTGATGTGCGTACGAGGAAGGTTCCGTCCCCAAGATGGCGGTACTGCATAAGTAGTGCCTCGGCTTTTTCTCGCCCTCCTACCACCTTCCCATGGAACCAGGCCTCTCGGAGATGCTTTTCCTCCTCACACAACTGCCATGGATAGGGCTGTGTCAATTCTTTTCAACAAAATTTTAATCACTCAATAATAATTTAAATATCAACAATAATAATATTACAAAATAAGAAAGACCAATCAATTCATCTATCATAAAATATTCATGACACTATTATTCGCTGATGTATACATGATGAAATGAGAACAAAACTAATAAAACAGTAAACAGGTATTTCATCATTATAGAAAAACATAGGCACTGGCACACAGAATATGAGATACAGTAGGTTCACATATTGCTCGCCTATTTGGGCGACAGAGGGGCTAGCATTGATTGAAATTGATTAGCATGAATATATATTTATATGGGGAAAATTACTTATGGGCAGCCAGTGCCGCACACTGACAATTTACAGAACTTTTATACACCAATATGCAGGGTACATTACAGCATTTGGTAATTGTGATTTGATTTTGAGTCAGAGTAGCAATGAATATAAGTTCTTACCAAAGAAATAGCAGTACAAAAGCACAATACAAGTGTGAGATGGAGTTCCGAGGCTGGCCGTGACACTATGTCAGCCTCTCCGCTGCTCCTCCCAAGGTTGCGCCACTACCCTCCCCCACCACCACTCCCACTAGCACTGCGTTCAGTGTTGATCTCATTCACTTCGTCCATAAACCCTTCAAAGTCAAAAGTGGACACAACTAAAGTGTTATCATCGATCTCTTGTTCTTCTTGCTCTTGCCTGTTCTGCCTGTTGTTGCCTAGGTAACGAGTGATTAGACTTTGTTACCTCTTGCTTATTTCAGTGTTGTACTTGTCAGTGTAATATTTGAAAAGTTGTCAAGGCCAAATATTACTTCATCAGTTCGCTGCTTGGAGGTTTCTGTAGTCTTCAACTCACGTTTGAACTTATCCAGGGAACAGAGAATAGTATAATCCTGCCAACACTGACATATATGTCGGAGACATGGATATGGAGTAGGGCTCATCAGTCAAGAATAGGTGCTGTGGAAATGAGTTACTTGAGAGGTGCATGTGGACTGACAAGGTGGGATGGAGAAAGTAATAAGAGATGTGGTATGAGTGAGAAGGCAATTGGTATTGAGTGTGGAGTGGTTGAGAGAGTGAAGCGTAATACTCTGAGGTGGTTTGGACATGTAGAGAGAATGCAAGGTGAGGAGTTTGTAAAGAAGGTGTATGGAAGTGAAGTTATGGGGTGTGGTGTGAGAGGCAGACCACCAGTAAGATGGCAGAACATAGTGGAAGAGTATGTGAAGGAGAGAAACATGAGGGGGAGGGGAGGGCTGGACCGAGTGAGGAGGGAGTGTTTGAACAGGGAAGACTGGAGACTTTTCTGCCGTGGCCACCCCCTTAGGGGGAGTTCCCGGATGGAACAAGGCATCAGAGCTATAAATAGATAGATAGACAGAGAATATGGCTGAGTCTGCCTATGGGTAACTCAGCTTCCATAGCTTGCAGTTGTTGTTGCTGTTTTTGGGGTTGTAGTGCTGCGTCAGCCTCATTCACATGCTTCAGAATCTTGCACCTCATGCAGCATCAGTTCTTGTAAACCTGAGACTTGTTGAAGCAGGTGTTGGTTAGTAGGGTGTAGGGTTGGGGGAAACAAGTCGGTGACAATGGAGAGGGGGTATACAGGACACAAGGGAGTGGGCGACTGACTGAGTGATAGAGAGAAACCAGCTGGAGAGAGCAGCTGGGTATAGCTTGGGTTTTGGGGAGCAGCTAATTTCATGTGGAAACCAAATTAAGACGAGCTTCAGGGAATGGCTGCAGATTTGGGCCATTTTTGTCCGACCACAAAAACGAGCACAAGAAAATAAAAGGTGCTGAATTGGGGTTTCTTCATGCAATAGGTGAAACACGTATTGAGAACACACGCAATATACAAACCTACTGTACAAAGGTGTTATGCCACACAGGTGCCCTAACATGAATATCAATGTACAGTATAATACTTATCCAGCTGTATTGTACAGTACTTACATCAGGTGCCACTCTGAAAGCTGAAGCAGAGTCCTCTTGGTCATTCTCTTGGTCCCCCTCCAGCTCCTTGAAGTAAAGGCGTTCTTGTGTCAACACGAAGAAGTGGGGCTGCCAGGCCAAGTGATCCACAGGGTTTGGCAAGTACAGTCGACTGCTTTTCAGACTCAGTTTGCTAAGTTCCATTTCTCCACCCTCTATCAGAATAAACATTAATTTTTAACAAGTGAAAATCAGCAATTTTGTCCATAAGCAGAATTAACATTTTTATTTTAATAGTGAAAATCTGTGATTATGTCTATCAACCAAGTTTGGCACATGGATTACATCTGATACATAAGTGTTATGTGATCTGCTGGGCCTTTGTTAAATAAGAAGTGCGAAATATGTTAGCGTTACATCAAGGGCATATTAAATTTACTTACGATCGTCAATGTTAGGTACAAGAGGTGTGCATTCATCAGTACCACCAGGCAGCTTGCGGTGTTTGAGGATGATCTTATACTTCAACTGTTCTGGTGATGGCATTACCTGTGGCCATAGACAATAAGAAATTTAAGTAAGAAACGTTCAGCTCGAAGGTGAGAAAGACAAATAATTCAAAGTACTATACTTTACAGTACAGTTCATTTTATTAATACCTGAAGGATCAAGCAAGTACATTATTATACAACTTTGGCAAAACTTACTCTTTCATTCACAAGAATCAGCACCGAAACTATAATTTCTTCAGTCTGAAAAAATGAACCTGCCCCTCATACAACTTCTGTGCATAAATGAACACCACAGTTTCATGCCTTTAAGTCACTTATCAAGACAACATTCAAACATAACAAAGAAACCACAATATGCATACAATACACTCAGTGAAGGAATATCGGTATGCACATTCTGCCTAGTCCTCAAATACCCTACAGACCACACTGAATAAAAATAAGTACATGTTGGAAGACAATTCATAAGCTAAGAATTGATTATCAGCATATAATTATGGAGGCATTGCACTTGATACCATAGCCGGTGATTATTCTTGCATATGAATGGTTCAGTGCCTTACCTGTTCATTAGGAGAAACAGGCTCCATGAGAAGCCTGTCACCGAACACATCACGGAATAGGCTAGCCATCTTCTCTTGTTGGGTTAGTTTGCAGTGATTTTCAATGGACAAAATCACTGGGTATCTGAATTAGAAGGGAAAATATTGCATCTGATTAATCATTGGGCTACATGGCAGGCATTTTTGTGGAATATAAGCAACACAGTTTTACGGTCTGTCATACTGGATGCAGATACTGCTCAGAGTAAATTTTTCTGAACAAAAATGTGGTCCTTGACAGAAGTACCTTGACAAAACAAATATACTTACTCTGAAGTAACAAAAGCATGATCTTTGATGGTTTCTATAACATTTTTGAAGCAGACTTGAGTGGTGAGTGTGTGGCCATGATATATCTTTGGGATACCTTCATTACCATCCCAGCAATCCAGTTCAATACAGCGGCAGCCTTGTCTCAGTGCCCGAGCATAGCACTCCTCTGAGGATGAACTGGTCAACTGGTCTCCAGTGAGGTACCTGGATGGGCAAGGCATGTGAAAAATGTTCAATTACACAGTATTTTGCATTTTTGCCTGACAAAAATAAAATATTATTTGATTTTTTTCATTTGATATCTCAGTAAACACTTTACATTTATACTATGAAAGACAAGGGCTGACAGCATTAAATTTTAACAATATGTTGGAAGACAGACAGCTAGTAGCATATAAAGTTCTGATGACAAGAAGTAAAACTGCAATTCACTGGACCACCAGTGCATAAGTTACATGCCAGCCTGTGTGATCTGAGAGAGGTATATGACTATTCACTATGGATAAGTGAAATTGTGAGTGTGAAAGTCTTACTAATCGAGTGTTTCCAGTGGCTGTAATGAGATAACTCACGTGTTGTGTGAAGATGCAATCCAGTAGTGTGTGAGTGGCCGGGTCATGTCTTGGTTCACTATATTATGTCTTGAATCCCATAATTCATTTGCCTTGGAGAACAGAAACTGCACAAACTGTAAACAAGAAGAAATATGCAATGAAATTATCATTTTTACACCAAATCAGATAAAAGAAGTGCAGCACCAAGCTGTTCAACATCTTTAATATTGTACAATACAAAAAATAACTTTTAAAACAATCTAGGAAGCAATATACGAATTCTCATGGCATTAGAATATTATATTTTAACTAGTCAACTCGAAAGAAATTGACACAACAAACCTCTTCAAGGTAATAGTATGGCTCTTGCACATTTCTCTGTTGATCCTGTATGAATGTTTTGATGATATCTGCAGCAAGGTGCTCCTCTTGCATCTGTTCTTCAACCAGGAAATGCTGAAACTCCTGCAGAGTCACTTTCTGTTTGTCAGTGCTGTACCGGTCCAGTATTGTTCGCCCACTAATGTCACGATCGCCCTTGAACATTTCAAACTGAGGATGAAAAGAAAAAGAGGCAAGGAAATTCATATAAACAAAACTATTATAAAACACATGAGTAATGACAGGTATACAATCTACCTTTCCACTATTTTTGACAATGGGTTTTGTACCATTGGGAAGTGGAAAATCCTTTGTTCACCATTTTGATATGGTATAGTCAGCCTCATATCCTCTATGATACATGAGAGGTTTCAGATTCTGGATATGGGTACCCCTGTGCAAAATGATTGGGCTGTATACAGAAAAGTTATTTGGAAAAGTGTTTATGATACAGTATATACCTTACTACTGTACACGGATTTTACAGTTTCAGTACTGGAGGCTGGAAAGTTGTATTGCATTGATAACTAGATCATTGATCACTTCAGTGCAAAAATGTTCAAAGAAGAGATAATATCACAGACAAGCAAAGATTATTCCAATTATCGCACTTACTATTGCATTTTCATCCCAAGTGACCTTCTTGATTAATTCGTAGAACTGGTCAAATCCAATCTCACCAGACCTCTGTTCATCCACGGCCTCAAACTGTTGCTTCAAATCCCCTGTAGTCATTTTGTAGTGGATCTTTGGCAGGAAGTTCTTGACATCCCGAAACTGAATCCTGTCAAAATGATACTGTGATTAACTTCTGTACAACATCTGATAGCCCTATACAGTATGATTATCTCAGACTAATAGACAAGTTCATTTCTATCAAAGAGAAGCACCACTAATGACCAAAATAAAAAACTATCTACATTAATTCATGAAAATCAGTTTAAATAATAGAAGGATGACTAGATAAATAAAAAGATTTATAGGCAATATAAAGATAAACAAGATACATGTACAGGTATATACTGGGTACAATGATGCTAGGAAAATAAGACACACAATATATATACAGCCCTGTAAATACTAACATCCTGATATCTTATATTAATATTAACCCACATGTAACGTCCATTCTCCATGGTATAGAACTCTGTGCGCAGGAACCTCGTAAACCGGGATATGTAAGGCACTTTGTGAGCCTCCTCCATCAGGTACCTCAAGCCAGTAATGCAGTCATTGCATTCTTCCTTCCCTATCGCTTGAAAGGGAAAAAGAAAGTGAATGACGACTAGGTTGTCATTAATGGCAACTTTTCAAATAATATTTACTTAATAATTCCATCAAGTTACACATAGATTATGAGGATGTGTGTGTGTGTGTGAATGCCTTTACCTAATTGTGACATTTTTACATTCTTCTATAATATTTTTTCACAATTCTAGTTATTACCTTATGTTTGTCGTCTTGTACTTTTGCATATAGTCCATTTCTAAATTGTTTGGTATCTTATCAAGTATAATATCAACCATTGGTATTAATGTAATGAATAGAAATAAAAACAAATAACAGACAAAGTATGACACCCATTCTACTTTATCTATCAACATCCTGAGGCTGTGAAGGTTAGGAAGATTAAGGTAAGATATCTTGCCACTGGACTTTCTTCATCCTCCTCCTCATAAAAGTGCTTTTCCTTTCCCACATTCCTCTCCAACTTATTATTTCCCTTTTACATTTTGCCCTTTACCAGGTAAGACCTGTTGAATTCCATTGTTGCTGTTTACTTTGGAAGATATATACAGTAATATATTACCCTAAACATTGATATATTTACAACCTCAAACAGTGCAACAGCATAGGCTACAGCATCCCTTAGTATTTACGGAGACATCTGGCAGTCCTATTTCATGCTTCCTGTGTACAGACTCTAGGAAAATCATGTGTGTGAGTGATGGTGTCATGATGCCTCAACCAACCACAGATCATAAGCAATGACTGTAACAATGCACAACCTTTTTTCACTGATAGTTATTAGTCAAGAAAGAATTAACCATATCCCAATCAATCATAGATCATGTTGTCAGATGTTTCAAAGGGAATTCAAGTAATAAATGAATTAAAACGGTACCACTGAACATTTACCTGCAACAGACAGGGTCCGTAGCTTGAATTCTTTCCCATACAGCACAACAAGACACTGTAATTTGTCTTCCCTAGATGCATCATCATTCCACTTGTCAAAGGCTTTGCTGGACTTTCCCTGTCGAATCTCTTTGATGTCGATGAGTGGTGCTGAAAGGATTTAAAATACAGATACAGTATACCAAATATATTATTCATAGCCTGTAAAGTGGGTATTAAGAGCAAACAAGGCTGCTTAGAAATCAAAGAATAAGAGATCCAAACTCATGTCCAACTCCATCTGAGATACCCAGACACATTGTAGTTACCATATAGGCCCAGGGGTTTAAGTCATTCCCCCATGTGACTACATTATGTGGGAGACTGAAAGTACCCATTACCTCTTGCATTATGGAGTAGGTGAAAAGAATATATCTTTCTGTCTGGGGATCTACCAGTCCATCCTAAGAGGCTAGTACCTTCCCCTCCCCAGGAGAACCTCCCAAAAGGGGTATGAGTAAGACAGTGTAATATGCTGTGCTGTGAAGAAGGAATTCTTGGTAAAAAAACATGCTACAGTAAGTACACAATACAATGTGGTTAATAACATCATGAATGTGTTTTAATGCAACTAGGGCTGGCCTCGTAACCAAAATGTAGGAAACAGTAAGAAATATTACCATTAACCAAAGTCTGGGAAAAAGAGGAATCTAAGAAAATTCTCTAGTTTCCCAACACGATGGCAGTAATACTTTACTGGGCATAGCTCTCTTCCCGAATGTTAATACAATACAATAGTACAATATTTTTCCAGGCACACATTTCCCAATATAATATCATCTGAATGAATGGAAAGCAGTACAGTAATGATAAGACATATAATTAAGCACCGGTAACAAAAATATGAGTACCGTACCTATACTGTTATACAGGTTATGTGGTAGATATTATTGCTATTAGGCTGCTGAGATGTGCGAAATGGCTTGGCTACCCTCATTCCAGGGAATGAAAGCCCTCTATTGTATGGGCGTACAAGATGTATATACAGTAATAATCATAGTAGCTCATAAAAGTTGAATTCATACCAAGTTTCATTCATTATGACATTAAGATTGACAAACACTAATACAGTATGCATAGATTAACTTACTGATAATCTCTGGGTTGGTATTTTGTGAGATGTGCCACATGATATGCCCTGTTTCACGTCTGATGGATAGTTTCCCCTTCTCTGGTCTGAGCTTGAAGAAGAAGCGTTTGACAGCAATACCTTCCTCCAGCTTATTGGCCATCAACTCCATCCCCAACTCTGACTTTTGGTTGTGCAGCATTGTGCCTGATAATCTTGACACTCACTGTCCCAATATACCTGTATGTCAAAAGTTTCAATTATTATGAAATATTATTCAAGGTCACTATAACTTGCAATACAACACAGCACCCCATACTATTAAACACATTATTGAAGACTGCAATACACACAACCACACTCACCAACAACACAACATAATTATTATACTCTCTGAGGGCATTATGGGAAAGCCTGGTTCAGACCATGGCCTTCCTCAGGAGCTCGGGGCTGCTCGGCCAGACAGCTTGAGGAACTTCAACAACAACAACAACAACTTGCAGTACAGGAAAGTAATGTGTAACTGCAGTAAAAGCCATTTGGCATCCATATAGTGGGTAATGATACTAAAATATACAATATAGAGAACTCAGTACCGTACATGTACTTCTCTACTTTTACCAAACATTTTGAATTGGTATTATGGTACCTTTTTATTCAAGAATGGTGGTAAATACACGCCTTATTATACGTGGGACAGTTCACTAATGTCGGTTATACACCATGAACACGTTAAGAGTCTAAACTTGCTTAGTTATTCTCAAAACAGTACAGAAGAATACGTTTGGGGACAGACAAACATTCAGTACATAGGGAAGCCATTGTAAACAAGCACACTGATTGGCTGTTGAAATTGAGGTGCATTAATCAAGCACATTGATTGACTGTACACAATGCGGATTAAGGAAAATAGATTCAATAAGGGTATTACGAAAGCTAACTTATGCATTTGCGATGGTAATAACCTATGAGGAAATTACGTACATATATCAAGAAATGTATTTGAAAGAATAGAATTAGGTAAATATTGAAAGAATTACCGTTATTGTGTACGGATTTTCTACCTTCATTTAGACCATGCTAAGATTATTTTCTTCTATGGCATTTCCTCCACAAATGCCCCATTTTTAAGATGGGGCATTTTGAAATTAGCCTGACCTAACCTAACCTATCCTAGACCGCACCAGACTATTGGGACCTAACCTGGGCAAACTACTGAGAAATAATCGTGGTAAAGTACAGGAAATGACCGGGGCAAAATACTGGGACCTAAACGGATATGGCAACACTGCTACAATATGGTAATTCTTTCAATAAATACCTAGATTTGCTGGTAATGATTATGGACAAACGATTGATTAATAAAAAAAAAATCGTTATCAGCAAGTCATGAACAGTTTATCCCTTATACATTAACCCTTCACCCATTTATATCAACCGACTCTTTCACACCCTTATAACATACACTTCACCCTTTATACTCCAACCTGACCTCTTCACACCCTAATAACACACTTCACCCTTCATAATTTAACATACACTTCAACCCCTGACCCCTTCACACCCTGACAACATACACTTCACCCCTCATACTCCACACCCTTACAACATACACTTGAGCCCATTCACACCCTGACAACACATACTTCCACCCCTGACCACAGCACAGGGTAATATTGTAGAGGTCACCACCTAATATTATCAGCTGGGGTTGCTGGGCGTCATGTCACCACCACGGCACCACTACTCGTCCTAATGTAAACAGACAGTGTTGCCAACTAACACACAACATTTCACAAACTTCAACATCACAATTTCCCTTTTTTCCTAAAAAAAACTTTCTGCCAATTTACTCTTGCAGATAATTATGTATGACCTACTGTACTGTTACCACGGTATAATGACTATAGAGTCCTTATACGGTGACTGTTACAGTGTACAGTACAGTACGTACGCTTGGCCACAGGATATAGTTCAAGTTCAAGTTGTGGCTGATGACAGATTCATAGCGCTATGATACTACTATTTTTAATAAAATATCTATCGACCTATGCGTTTTATTGTTTTCATCATCCATACAGAACTATAAATATAAAAATATAATGTCCTATGTTGGTTGGTAAACCCCCCTTCAAGCCTGTCCCCTACTCCCTTGGAAGTTAAAAGGAAAACATTTATTTATTAAAACATCTTGTGAGGGAAATTTGTGGGACCCTGTGAGTATTTTGTTGGAATCTGTGGGAAAATGTAGATAGATAAGTGGGAATTCCTTGTAAGTAACAAAAGTGGCAACACTGGCCTCACTTTTTTTCTTATCATCATCTAGATTCTTATTTCTAGTAGTAGGCTTAAAGGAAATAAAAACAGTTGTTGATCCTGCCAATGCTCGAGAGTTCACCGATAATATTAACAAGACATCCGCCACAAGCAAAACCGGTAAATATTGAATAAATTACCGTTAGTGCGTATGGTGTTTCTACCTTCATTACCCACTAATTTAGACTATTCTAAGACTATTTTCTTCTATGGCATTTCCTCCACAAATGCCTTATTTCTAAGATAGGGCATATTCAAATGGGGCATTTTGAAATTAGCTTGAACCTTACCTAACCTAGACTGCACCAGACTACCGGGACCTAACCTGGGCAAACTACCGGGAAAGTACAGAATTACCATTTTTGTAGCAGTGTTGCCAGATCTGGCAGGTCCTAGTCAGTTCCTGTACTTTACCACAGATTTTTCTCGGTAATTTGCCCTGGTTAGGTCCCAGTAGTCTGACGTGGTCTAAGTTAGGTTAGGTTAGGTCAAGCTAATTTCAAAATTTGAATATGCCGGAGGAAATGCCATAGAAAATAGTCTTAGAAATGTCTAAGTAAGTGGGTAATGAAGGTAGAAGAACCGTTCACAATAACGGTAATTCTTTCAATATTTACCCTATTTTGGACCATTCTAAGACACACTTCATCTATGATGTTTTTCTTGGAGATTTTACAAACATAATTTGAAAATTAGTCGGACCTAACCTAACCTAGACCACAGCAAACTACCGGGACTTAACCTGGGCAAACTACCGGGATATAACCGGTGTAAACTATCATAAAGTGACCTGGGCAAATTCCCGGGACCTAGCCGGATGTGGTAACACTGCGCGGCCCTAGCCAAGAATGCAGTACAGTACTTCTGTAATAATACCGTGTTGAAACCAGATTATCATAAGTACACATCTGAATTTGCTAATGTTCTTTGCACAAATAACCCCATCAGAACGATTTATTTCAATGATCTATTAACTGTTTTGATGTACCGTATGTATGTATTTCCTAATGTCTTTGTTACCTCTTTTAATATTACAGTAATAGAAAGGACCAACTTGTACCATATGTTAAAGGAGATGAAGATATTGTATAAACAAAGCAGGTAACAGACAAGGAGGACGAGAGAATGTTCACCACAAACATTATTTTTAGTGAGTACATATACTGAGAATTTTCTTAATTAATATTGATAATTATGAGTAAACACCAATGGAATCAGCTCAAGGCTACCCTGACACATACAGTACAGTTCATTGCTGGTAATTGATTTTTGGGTGAAGCAACTAGAAATTTGTTCATTCCGAAACATTTAGGGTGGTAATATTAAACTTTTTCAAGGAAAAGTTCTTTCTGTCTCTCAGGTCCTATTACTGTATTTTGCAATACGAATTTAACAAAGCAATGCCTTTCTCTTGAAGAAGATATTTAATACTGGTAATATGATTCTATTGCATGGAAAATTGCCTGTCATTCTTTATGTGACAAACAGGAGATTTTTATTTCTTGAAACTCATATTCACTGATGCACTTTGCTTTATTTTACCTCATGGATGACCAAGGAAGAAGTTACCATCATAACAGTTTCTGTACAGTATACTATATTTAGCTTGACTTTTCAACTCTTTTTAATGTTGTACTGTATTTAGTTCAATTATACAAAATGTATTTATGCATGATAACTGATTTTTTTCAGTCAACTTCCTGGTATGGGTGGCCATCCATTGCTGTGACTCTGCTTGGAGTAATGGTAAGGCATCTGTAGAAATTTGTACAGGTTACTCTAGTTACCAATGGAAATTCAATAAATATCAACAATTTATTATGAAATAAGAAACTCCAAGAGTCATGAAAAATGCCTTAAAGAACATTGACAAGAATTGACGTAAACAGTATTGTACTGTACTTGTAATACCAAAGTTCTAGGAATGACGTACAGTTGAGTAGTGTTGTTTGGTTATGACAGGCAGCGTGTTGTTTGTGATATTGGATCAGGAGGTAACCCCACACCTGGAGACAGCAACACAACTTGCTTCTCACCTCTCACACCAGGCCAACCAACTCCAACTGGTACTGGATTTTCCTTCATGGGATTTGTTTTTCTGTCACTGATGAAAGATTGCCACAAAGATTACTTTCGTGGTTCCATGATTTTTTATGTATAATATCATACTTACTAACTAAATTCTCTACTTGCTTTATTCAAACTTCTAGATACCCCAGTATGATTTCTTAGGATAACCGTATGCACATGAAGAACAGTAATTTAGTTAGCTTTCTCCATAAATCCTATAAATTGAGAGAGAATTAAGCTTTTTTTGTTGATTCATCAGTAACTTTCATCAACTAGGACTTTATATTTGCAAGATAGGCTGTATACTGTATGATATTGATCATAAATATACAAACTGTACATACATTCTTCCATACATTATTTTATCATCATTCTGAATGGTTTGCAGAATCACAAGATATACATTGCTGCAGAAGAGTGGCCAAATGTTGCAGCATGGACTTACAACCCAGTGCTGGAGAGGTGAGAAAGTTGTAGGCTAAATCAAAGGTGCTACAGAAACAGTTTTAATAGCAGCGGATTATTAGAGGATGTTATATTGTACTGTATTGTATTGTATTTCAAAGTTCTTTTATGAGTCAATATTTTTCAGTAAGGAATAACTTTGGTGTCAGTTGCCATAAATCATTAAATCATTATGAAACTGCAGCCCCTGTTATTTTTTTTATTACAAAGTATACAGGACAGTACAGTACAGTAGTTCCAAATAAACTTGCATCACCTGTTGTAGAAATTACCCGAATGAACAATCGGGTAAGTACATATGTACATAATATGACATTTAACAGTTTTTTTAAGAATGAAAGTATTGTACTTACCAATTCTCTAACTAGAAAGTGGTTTTCCTTCAGAGTGAGCAGCAGCCATGGTGATAACAGTACATGGGTGGTGTTGTTGGGGGAGAGGGTTCAAGTCAAATTAACTGCACTTCTTGATGTTCTCCAGGCACACAATTCTTCCCAGGTAAGTTGCATATAAGTTCAGATGTAGTATATGACAAAGAGGGATATTCGCATGTGTCCGCTCTCCAGTGCCAAACTTAAATAAACTTTTGGCGGCTATTAGCTTATAAACCACTAAACCTACATGAATAAATGATACATGATATGAAGTACAAACCTTTAGCTGTCTCCTAATGTACTTGTAAAGACTATGGACATCTGCAGGACGGGTAGCTAGCTCAAAAATACCAATACTCAAAGCACACTTTTACACTCCTTTGACAATAAATTCTGTCCTCACATACTCAGCACATTGGCTAGACTGAGTAGGGTTGGACCAAGAGAGGACAGGGACTTGTGGTTGTGGTGGTCAGCCAAGGCTGCCATATACCATTAGAAAATTAAATTACTGTAGTTGGGAGCCATGAAAATTTGAAAATTTTATTGACGACATATGTCGCCCCCAGCAGTTTAATTAAATTAAATAATAAACCAGTTCTATCCCAAATATCGTAGAAAACAACTTCCTGAAGGTTTGACTATTCTCGTCTTTTTCTTTCCATAGCTTATCTTCCTGGGACGAGGCGTTAGTGACCACCAGGAGACCATCATTCATCATTATCAAACGGTTGATCCAGACAATCCCTTCCTGTATCCAGATGCAAGATTTGGAATTGTTCTCTCGACACCTCTTGTCAACAGGTGCTTTTCTTTTATATTGTCTTATTTACTACACTTTTGTTTTATGGGAGTAACTTTTTGTGGATAAATTGTAGGGTAATTAATTCCTCCAAACTATCCCAGTAGACAGATTAGTACCCCAGTATATGAGTAGGGAATCTGTTTCAAAGCATAGTTTGGAGGAGTCAGTAGCCATCTGATTTACCAACAACAGATGACCACCATAAGTAGTACAGTACTGTACCCCTACTGACTGTAGTGATGTGGGCAATATTTCAAGGGTTTTGGCACCCCTTCGGCCCCAGCCATTAGCTTTTAGTTTATCAACTGTTCCTCTTTTCTTTCTAGTTTCTTCCTGCTGGCTGTCACACCTCTCTATCACCCTTTTCTGGCGCTATATGACCTTGCTGTTGCGGTACCTAATATCAATCAATCAATCAGTCCACTCGAGGTATTCTTATGGTTATTTTAACCCAGGCTTCCTTTACCTCCTCATATGGTTGATTTTACTGTATGTGCACTCTGTATCTTTGTACTCAATATGCACTCTACATATCCTTTGTACTCTGAAACAGGTTAGCCAAAATGTGGAATGACTCGGGTGGCAGAAAACAACAATCAGAATTCAACATAGATGCTGCATACGAGTTCTCCACCTTGGTGTGGTCTGTTGGGGTGAGACTGACCCACACCTCAGCCTTCTGCATCACTGACAGGCCTGAGTGTGCTCTTGTGTACACAAAGTTAACTCGCTGTGTAAGTTACGTCACCAAAATTTCCTTCCTGTCTTTTATTTCATACAAGTTTTTTTCAAGGTACCATCTCTTATGCTATACTGTACTGTAATTATTATTTGCTTATGTACTTGCAATGTTGTCTTTCCATTCATACTACAGTATATAATAACACAATATAACTTGTAATGCAGAGTAACAAGCTTCAGACAGAGGACATCCATTTTGCTGTCAAGAGCTGTAGTAACTTCCATGAAGAGCGGCTGCCCATCATCCAAGACACATGGCTGGGTGATGCCACTAACCATGCTATCTACAGTGATGTAAAAGGTTTGTGGTTCCGTTATGTCTGGTACCTTCAGCAGCATCATTTTCAATCAAACTTTCATGCATCCATTCTGTTTCTACCTTTTGATGAAATAGGCATGAACACAGTGATATCTCATGTGAATAAATGAAGTAAAATATCATCCATCCAGACAGCAGGTATGGGACAGTGTCACTGGGTGTGCCTAATACAGAACGAGGCCACTGTGGGAAGACACTGGCTATCATCAGACATGCGGCACAACTTTCTCATATCCATTGGCTGGCAATAGTGGATGATGACACACTAATAAGGTGATTTGAAAGAAAGTTATTGATGTTTCTATGTACTGACCTGGAACAACATGGACTGTATGTTGTGTTGTTGGCAGGTGTGGTTGTGTGCAGTGCAGTCTTCCATAATGTGCTTAATTGTGTGGGGTAATGTGTTACATCCTGGACAGGTATCTGCAATGGTTTCATCCAGCCTCTACTGGTAGGTCAGAAGGGCTAGGTGGTGTCCACACCTCAGCCTGGCCAGGTGTATATAATATCTTTACCTTGCTGCTTGTTTGATGTGAGATTTATCACCAGAGAGGTACTTCACACTTGGCTGAGGTAAAATTTATGTAGTTACAGTACCAGTTTAGGATTTGTATGTGTAGCCTACTCGAAGGACACTACTAATTTAATTTTATATAACAAATGATCATCATGATCTGATAAATACTATATATGTAGCTCATAACCTATCAAAGACTGTATGTATCATACCAAACTTGCTTCTGTCCTCCAATTTGTCTTTCTTAAATTCTCAGTGTTCAACGCCTCACTCAACTTCTGTCATGCTACGATCCTGGGGAATATGTGGCTCTTGGTGAGCGATACGGTTTTCAAGCCACAACCAGTCACGGCTATGATTACCTCACTGGAGGAGCTGGAATGGTCTTCAGCAAAGTTTTGGTAAGCAGGTGGAGAGGGCAAGGTTTGGTACAGTAGATGGAAAGTATATTTATCTGTAATGAGTTCAATTAATTATGGTAATGAACAGCAGAAATCAATGATGAGTAATGTTAGTTGTTTGAAATTTATTGATGTGTTTAGGAATGGTATTGTGAATGAAATCTATACAATTTAAAAGTCAGTTATCATAACTATAGATAATCTAGAGAGAATGCAAAAATTACAATTACATGTGTACTTTTCTTAACAATTTGATGCTATTAACCAAAAATTGACCCTTTGCATAAATATTTATATGGTTTAGATATATTTCAACTGTACTATACTAAGCATTTAAAATTAGCTGATGATGTGACAGAGATGATGATGCATAGAAAGATGTTACACTTAAATTATTTCTTTGGTAGGTGAATCGTCTTGCTTTCCCAAGTGTTTGTAAATGTCCAAGTGATGACTCGCCAGATGATATGTTCCTGGGTATCTGTCTCCAGCGTATGGGTATCCCAGTCATACATTCTCCTACTTTCCATCAGGTGAGGTTCCCTATCCCTGTTAAACACGTAACCATTGCAAAATTATTAACAACTTTTTAAAAATGAAACTGAACAGTCTTCTCATGTCTGATGGAAGCAACTAAATCAAAAGATAAAGTACTACATCAATAATCCATACGCTGTAGCATAAGTGATGGATGTTGTAGAAAAAAATTCATGCCAATTTTCATTAAGTACCAGTATGTAAAGCAAGAACTACAATTTCTTCCTAATTTTTAAAGTAGATGCTGATTGCCTCTCAGAGTTAACTTCTCATACATTCCTAATTTCTCTGTTTCCACAATTTCATTCTGCCACATTCAGGCTCGGCCTAAGGATTACCCTGAGGCACTGTTAGAAGGAGAGGCACCCATATCCTTCCACAAGTATTGGATGATGAACCCTCGAGAAGCCTACAACATCTACCTCCATACCACACCCTACAGTCCTCAGCCAGGCAGTGATGACCCACCTGTCTCTGACTCTACAATGGCTGGAAATGCACCAAAAATACGTAACATGGATGAACTGTAATGCCTTTAACTTTTTACACTTTTGACTGAGAACTATATGCAAGAAAGGTCATTTGCTAGGGGATGACATTAACTATAAATAGTGCAATAAACCCTTGATATGAATACTTTAAATACTTTCCTCTTTCTATGTCTCCCCACTTCATTTTACCCTCCATCATTCTGTGAAAACCAGCATAGGTTTCCCCAGGCCTTTGTTATTCATTTCCATACAAATACAGTGACATACTAGTTCATGTTAAATAATAAGTATTAATTAGGTTAACATTATATCTCCCTTCTGTACAATGGTTTTATACACACTTCTAAGAGCTATTGTACAGGTATAAGTAGTAGTTTTTAGAGTGAATGGAGAATAGAACTTCTCCAATTGAGTGAAATCCGGTTTAAATACATTTAGTCAATTTTTGAGTGTTGGGTATGCGGGATACGTGTGGAAATTTTTGCCTTGGATTGGCTATGTACTGTATTCAGGTTGTCGTAGAATCTCTGATTTCTGCATTATACAAAATAAGCTGTGATCATATATAAATATACATATACTTTATATATGCTACTTTAAGATATAAACACAATTACTGTAATTCTGTACAAAACTCATACCGGTAGATTTTTCACTTTGAAGAAGTTTCCTTCATATTTGACATCTGATGATTATACCATTGTTGCTTAATAATATTACTGTAGATATTAACCAGAGTTATATACAAATATCCTGTATGGACTTAAGCAGTGAAATTGTTAACCACGAGAATTTGTCCACTTGATTTCTCTACTTCTTTCTACATAATCTCAAATAATTAATAAAGAAATGACAGGAAATTCACAGTGGCATGAGCATTGTAGATATGATTAAAACTCATAATGTCAAAGAATATTCTGCATGGTATTTCCAGTCAGTTTCAAGTTTGAAAGTAAAGGAAATTCCCAAATATTGCACATTTTCTTAAACTTTGCTTGAAACATGAGGAAACTGGCTGGAAATAAACTTTGTCATTACAGGTTTTATTCTAATCAAAAAGTAATTGTAGACAATCTCCTAAGAGTAACAGAATCTGTTCAGGGTTGATAGCAATAAGCAAACAAAGTTATATAATAAAAATATTTTTGGTATTATGAAAAACTGGTTTTTTTTTTACCATACTATAACAATATATTTCACCATGGTCAACAAACAACAGATTACAGTACACTTCTATTACACTACACAGTCATAATACAGTATAACATAGGCTTGCATACCAGTCATTACCAAAACACATAGCCACATGAATGATATGCAACAAATATAATTATTATTTTATAAATCATGATCAGATCTGTAAAATAGTTTAAATTACTATAGAATTAACAGGAATGAATTTGTTTATAAACTTATTTCTACCAACAAGAAATGTTAAAAATACAGAAGAGAACTGTATTTTGGTCAAATGAAGAATAATATTCCATGAAAGACATATCCTTCCCTGACAGTCATTTTATCAAGGTATAAGCTTCACAGCATTCATCTTTACCAGGAGACAAGTTCTTGCATCCCATTGCGACTTGTGCATAAGCACACTGCCGATTTCACAGTACTGTAGTTCTGTAATTTCTATTTGTTTGGTTCCTCTCCACTCATACATTTCTGGACCTAAAATCACTTCTAAGTTGAGTACTATATCTCCTGCTATTATCACAATTTTCAACAACAACTGTATATAGTTAGGTTATGACAATCACCACAGGAGTTGAGTCACAATTTGCTATGCAATAGCAATGTACAACTGTAAAATCAACCCACTGTTTACATACAATGATGTAAAATATCAACTGAATTTATAATTTTTATATCAAGCAACATGGGAAGAGATGGAAAAATTAAAACAGAACAAATATACTGTAAATATGCAATGAACATTTCATAAGTGCCTCTAAGTTGAGTTGAAGTATTGAATTTATGATAAAGGGACATTTAAGGTATGGTAAAATGTGTCAAGTTACGAAGACACACAGTTTATGAAGTGAGAAGGAAGCTATGAATGATTCATGAAAGTGAGATTTCCTGCTGGAGTGTGTTAGAGGCTGGGAGAACATGCACCTGCTGAGCCTTACTGAAGTTATACACCTGCCCTGGACTGAAGGGCTGAAGGCGAGGCACCGATGAAGCACTTCCAACATACTCAACCTTCTTCCCACCATCTGCACTCCATCAAGGGGAATATGGAAGAAAAATAGTTGTTAGAACTGACTGTAAACTAATGCAGTAGTCAGATCTTTCCTGATTTGATGGTAAATGTCCACAACCGATATTACAGAAGCTTCAACTCAATAATTTGTGGAAACTGACTATACCTCAAGAAAAAAATAGAATAGTTTGTGTCGATATACAATGATGTTATTATGTGTGCACATGGAATATACACACCTGAAATGAGCCTTTCATCAAGCATAGTATAGCATGTACAACATCTCATCCTAGCCTATGCTTGATGAGGGACCCATTTCAGGTGTCTGTTCCATGTTCAAAGAGTTATACATAGTACATGACAACATACCCTTTGGAGTGGCTTGCTTGCTGTCAGCTGGAATGTATTTGCTGAGTCTGACAGAGGGAAGCGGGAGGAAACCACCAGTAAGAGGCATCACGTCCATGGTCACACTCTGCCGCACTCCATCCTCCAATGTTAACACTCCTGAAGCAATACACACACCTTTATACCAGCACTGTCCACACAGTACACACCTAATATATTTTCATCGATATTATCCACACACTTTACACTTAGACACCAACCTTATTCTTACACTATTACAATAACCATACACTTTAAAACATATCCTGTACACTTCTAAAATTCAATAAAAATAATCAAGTGCCAGTGCCAGGTACAGTATATAACACCACCCTATGGCACAAACTCAGGAAAACTGCAGGTATGTAGATGACACTACAGTATCATTTGAGAAGTTTTTGCTGTTATTTTAATACAGTATTTGAAATGAAAGAAACACTAAATACATGTGGTAAAAAATGCTCTATTGACTGTGATGACACTTCTACAAAAACTCTTCTTTTCCATACTCTTGATTTGTGAATAACAAATAACACCCCGACTTCACTTCTATTAATCAATTATGTAAATGATATACTGTACTAACAACCCTCCTTCTATACTGTACTCTCTTGCTGATTTCCTCTTAAAAATTTCCTCCTGCAGTTACTTACCTGCAGTACGGCCACACACAGCCCACATGGTCTGATCAGCAAGCACCTCATACATAATGGAGTGCAGCTGGTGTTGAGGGTTAGTTGTTGTTCCACTATCACCCTCACTGTCCAGCACCGGGGTCCCACCTGCCCACACTTGCTGGAGAGCAATGTGCAAGTGGCACATGTTGCCGGCTCGACACAATTCAGACCCCTTGCTGGGCTCTACTCTTGCTCGGATGGTGTACAACGTCTGGTACAGACAAACAAAGACATAATATCAGTTTCAATGCTTCAAAAATAAAGTGCATAAATATATATATACATATATATATACAGTACTGTATACTGTATTTATAAAGTAGAGACAAAAATATAACTTAATTGGTACAGTTGTTGAAGTTCCTCAAGCTGTCTGGCCGAGCAGCCCCGAGCTCCTGAGGAAGGCCATGGCCTGAACCGGGCTTTCCCACAGTGCCCTCAGAGAGTGAATGTTGTGTTGTTGGCGAGTGTGGTTGTGTGTATTGGAGTCTTCAATAATGTGTTTAATAGTATGGGGTGCTGTGTTGCATCCTGGACAGGCATCCGCAATGGCTTCATCTAGCCTTTTCTGGTATGTCAGAAGGGCCGGGTGGTGGCCACATCGTAGCCTGGCCAGGTGTACTCTGTCCTCACGGGGAAGGGAGGATTCAGATGGATGGATGTCAGGAGGTCGTGCATGCAGCTGTGTGTTGTTTTTAAGTGTTTAGATGGACTGATGAGTGATTTGAGTATGGATGTGTTTTTGGAGATTGGTTTGGGGTGGGCATGGTGTAAGAGATGATAGTATTTGTGTGTAGTATCATGTGCTAGGTGTTGTTTTAATGTTCCTTGGCATGTGTGGGTGTTGTGCCATGTAGTGTAGTGGATGTTGTGGGTTTGTGGAGGCTTCATAAGAGTTTGTGTGCCTCTCATGTCAAGATGATCCTTGAATTTGAGGACTTTGGTTTCATGGTGTAAGTGGTCTGTAGGTGTGGTAGCTGTGCAGCCTGTGATTGTCTTTAGGGTTCTGTTCTGTATGGTACAGTATTGCATAGCAGTATCACATTTGGCCAACTGTACCTTATAGTCAAGTATCTCAAAGGATGAAGTGTAAGCACGTGGAGGATCTGGGGGAGGGTCACTGGGAGGTTCATCTGTGTCCAGGTCTTGCAGTGGGTTCTTTGTGGTTGTATCTTTCGTCTCATGGCTGACTGTATCAAGTGGTCGGTAAAGGATTGAGAACTCCACTTTAACTGGGGGTGTTTCATCCTTCTGATAGTCCACTTCCATGCCCCACATGTAACTGGCAGACTGGTCGGAGCACACCACCTGTGACACCATTACATGACATATAGTTACAGTATATGGACGGTAATTGTTGAAAACACCATGAGAAACATAATATTAAAGGAAGCTGCATAAGTAAAATTATATCAGTAAAAACTATAGCATGACATAAGGATCACAAGGACAGTAAGAAATAGGAAACATCGTAAGAAGAAAAGTCTTTTATACAAGAAATTAACTTTTTTCCTCTTAACCATATGGTAAATATGGTAAAAGCAACAACTAATAAAATAGTACCAAATTACTGACCAGGGATTGTGATGGTGGGTGTAGTGGTTTGAGGGGCAGATGGCCATCCACTGCCCACAGCTGTGGTTCTGTTAGCTCTACCGCACGTCCCACAAGTCCCGTTACTGTCACCTACACCAACCACACCAGTCATTAAACATTGAGATATATTTAACCATTCATAATTTACAATTGTTCCAGCTATTGAACTGAGCTTCAACCATTTAATGAGATTCACTGTGTTCCACTAGTGTACAGGATAACACAAACTGACCTGAAGGAACTTAGCTGAGGCAGCAGTGTGGAGCTTGTGTGAGGTCATGAAGGGAGGGATGAAGTGGACGTCAATGTCTTGCCGACCCTCGGTGATGCTACTACTCAAGCTTACCTGTCACAATATAATAACATAATAAGGGGAAGTTCATTCTGTTAATTTCTTTGCATTATAACACTTTAAAAAGGCATTAAATAAACATAATATAGAAATACTGTACAGTATATGCAGTATGTTCCTGTAAACATTTTATTATACTGTATTGTAATCTTCAAGACATGTTGTTTAAAACATGCTTCAGTCTTACTGCATAGCCAACTACCAGTCCCTCACCGTGTGCTCAACAGTTGCTGCATCACGTTGTGGGCCAAGATCAGCTAACACAGTGAGTGGGACAGCCAGGGAGGAGAAGGGGTCCACTTGGGAGAGCCGCACTTCCACCTCTCTGGTAAGGTCCCGATTGACACTCTCATCACATTGCAGGGTCAGGCCACGTGATGTGCTCAGTTTTACTACTGTACCCTGTAAGTATTGTCAATCTATAAACAAAGTACAGTAGTCTATCATAGGTACTCAGGTGCATCCAGAGTACACTGTACTGTATTTTGATAAACTTATAACATGAATATTTTTACATTCATTTTCATATTTAATTGTAACTTCTTACTTCTGCCACGTGAGCACTGCCACTGTGAACTGTAAGAATCATAGGCTGAGTGATGCCAGCCAGTAGATCCCGGTCTCTCCGTCCTAGGAAAACTCTGGGTCCTTCACTGACCACTTCCAGGCTGAGGGGATGCCCGACCAAACTACCCCTCCCTGCCACCACCTCCACTGCCCCCTCCAGCCCTACCACCACCTGACCACCTACATATCTCCCTCTCTTCTCAACCTGCAGTAAAAGAAAAAGATAAGTTAATGCATCCCTCGCTTCTAAACCTGCAGCAAAACAAGACTTACTCAAATGAGTCAACTAAGCTCAAATATAATTTTCTCTTTCATTCTAAACATACACAAAATAGAAAAAACCCCAAGATTTATCCATCTATTGTTTCCTTCTGAATCATTATAAGAACAATAATTATCAGTAAATTTTGCCCAGTACAGATAAATTGCAACTGCCCACTTACACATTATAACTCCCACTCACTTCAACCTTCATACAACAAGAAATCGACAAAAATATTTCTGCCAAAAATGTGAACTGTACATATTCAATAATATTCCTGCAAGGCTTTGGCCTAGGCAATGATGGTAACAAGTATGAGGGCGAGCAGAACCCAAAATTCTGTGACTTTTATTGCATATGGCCATGTGTGTGACCTTGGTGGTGAGGGTAATGGTGTTGTGTCCAGGTGCCAAGGTGAGGTTGGAGGCGGTGAGGCGGTCAGGTAGGTGTTGCCTGGAGATGCTGCGTTCCACTTTATATAGACCACCTTGACTGTCTCGCCGCCTGAGATTACAAATAACATGACTTGAAGGGGATGTGATACTATTGACAAACTGGAGGTTAGTTATTTCTCTAAATTATGCTACAAAACTATCTCTCTTATTGTAGATGCTGGTATGTGACAAAGTATGGAAAATGAGTTGCCTGCAACTTCATATTCCCCCAAACAATTTTTTCACAGATTTCCTTATGAATACTGTATAGTGAAACTGATGTGGCACTGGCAAAAATTATTACATGTACACAGTAGTCAAGAAATACCAAACTGCCCTGTACTGTATGTACTATATTTTGCAGGTACTGATGATGCTTTTACATATCACCCAATATGATAGTAAATAAAAAAAATAAAAAAAACTCCTCCATCTCATAGTAACATGATGAGCATAAATGAAGCAAACAAACAGAGGCTACCTGTGTGCAATTAGAACTCACCTGAGCACCTTGTGAGCATTGGTACAAGTTACAGATGCTGAAGAGAGAGACTTGTCCTGCTTGTACTCGAGGTGCAGACTCATGAGGAGAGGCTGTGTCACTGTGTCACCCCGGACAACCTCTCCTTCCCCACCTTCCACACCTCCATCACAACTCCCACTCCCACCACCACCACTTCCACTGCTGCCTCCACCGCCACCAACGCTACTGCTGCTGCTGTTGCTGCGTTCACTTTCGCTGCTGCTCCCACTTCTAATAGCCAAATAACACATTGGTTTAATGTTAGTAGGAAAGGACAGAAAGAAAGACTAACCATTATGTAAAAAAAACAAAAAAACTGTATATATAAAAACTAGGAATCCACAATCTCTACCAAATGGATATTGAGTGACCTGTGTACAGTGGCAGGATGGTTGTGGTGGTGGTGGTGTGCATGCTTCCCTCCAGGTGGTGTGGCGCTGGATGAACTGCCTTTACGTTCTACTTCACTGGCCTTCTTCACCCCCACCACCTCCTCTTCCTCCTCCCAATGTTGCAGCATCAGGCTGATCTCACGACACCTGCAAAATGCATCACTTACTTCATGCAACATATTGATATGAAAATACTCAAACAACTAAACACACCAACATTATTAGAGGCAGCACAGCTTAAAACTCTACAGTGTATTTCCCTGTTCCCTTAGGTTAATAACAAAATTACTTTCTGGGTAGATTTCAGTACTGTACATAATATTGATAAATAATTTCCAAGTTGTGTATATACAGTAATTGGTATAATTTGTCTTCATTTACATTATATTTACTGCACATGTGAAAATGTAAGATCAGGAAGTTGATATATCCTTGCCAATTTAAACATTTTGCCCAGTCTCAGATGCATGCAGTTGATGGCCCTACCTGACATCTGCTGGTAGTTTGCTGGTGATAGTGAGCTCAACTGTGACCTCGGTGCCTGGGATGAGTCGGCCAGTGGATACCACCTTCGGCCCTCCCACCTCTAGCACTCTTTCGCTGGGGATCAGCATTGGAGAGTCTGAACAGGGAAGGATCGAGCTATAAACCTTTAAACTGGGCCGATGACAAATACAGTCTTCTTTAACTAACAATATATAGAGGTAAGAATTATAATTGTAAGCATACTGTATTTTTAAAATTTAACTTCCGTATTAGTTGCAAACCTCACCTGGTTTAACTTGTTGAACAGCCTTCATCATATTGTTGAAATGTTCCTTCCTCACCTCCCCCTCCAGCACCTCACTGGCTGCTAGCTGTGCACATGTCCGAATGTACCTTTTCAGATAAAACAAAACAACATTTGCATGGTAATAAAGGTGTTGTAGTAGGAATAGATTGCCCTGATCAACATCTATGAAAGTATGACCTATTTTAATTATGTATCTATTCAGTACAGTACTGTAATACATCCTTCTCAGTACAACACATTACAAATATGTTACACAAACCCTCTTTGGTGGTTCTCCTCAGAGCAAGTAGTGAATGGCTCTTTTGGGATGAACAAACACTAAACCTTGTTAGGTGAGGTAGAGAAGTGGTTACTCTTTTACCATGGTCAGCCCTTTAGGAGAATTTTTATGAGGGAACAAATCATCAAACCATACGAATGAAGTAATATACTGTAATAACTTTTTTAAATTATATACTGTACATTTAGGGGATCAAGAGGCATTGTACAAAATGATGGGTGGTCATTCTGCACAATGACTGTCCTTCTCACACCTCACCTCTAATAGTCAATGGATTTCAGAGGTTTGCTTGATTAACTTCGTACTCAATTAACTATTTTCAAGATTATATTAAAACTATAATAATAATTCTGTAATAATAATTCAATATAAATAAAATAAAATAATAATAATAATAATACAGTAATAATAATAATAATAATAATAATAATAATAACAATAATAATAACAATAATAATAATAATAATAATAATAATAATAATAATAATAATAATAATAATAATAATAATAATAATAATAATAATAATAGTAATAATAAAGGTCACCTCTCTGTGTCGTTGGTGGCCTGGTAGCATTGAGCCAGACGGAGGTGAGTGCGAGCAGCCAGAGTGGGCCAACCCTCCTCCAGGAAGACAGTCAGCTGGTCAGTCAGGAATGTGGCTGCCTTCTGTGGTTCTCCCTCCGCCATGTAGTAGTTGGCCAGGTCACGTCCGATGAGGCGAGCTGACCTGATCCGACCTATATGCTTGTAGGTGCTGATGGCCACTTCAGACAGGTCCTAAAATAAATAAAATGAATAACCAAAATACAAGGAATTTATGCTTATAATAAATGTGAAGCTATAAGTAATTTGTGCATGATAGACAAAAATGGAAAAGATTCCCTAGGAGGTGTGTATGATGGCTGGATTCACTGCTTTCACCAAGACTAAATGAAGGGACTTTGTCATAGATACAGTTACATGGGAGGTGAGAGGAAGGAGATCTTAGGCTTGAAAGGGGAAGTTATTGCGTGCATGGGAAAATTCACGGGGTCATCAGTCCCTGTCTCCAATTTTTCCTTTTTATCCCTGAGTCTGGAGCTACCCACACCTTACAAAAAAGGAAAATGTGGTCATGATGATGACAACACAATAACCAAGACATACTGCTTGTAAAAGAAATACCACTGACAAAGATGAGAAGTAAACACATGACAAGCAGAATATGAGTACAGTACTGTACCATTATGTTTTTCAGAATCAAATGGGAGGAAAACACAGAATATGTAAGTACCAGGAAATGCTTCTTGAAGGCCTGCGGAGAGGAGACTGCGTCCTTGAGTCGTGTCATGGGTGTATCCCGGGAAGAAGGGTCTTGGTGTGGGTCATCATGGGCGTGGGGGTCATTGCCCATCCCACACACCAAAGCAATAACTGTATGAAGCTGGGCACTGCTGCCCCTTCCCTCACCTGGCATCAACCCACACAGGTGACCCAATTCCTGCAGCTGTGTCAAGAAAATAATGGCAAACCCTCAATACAACACAAACATTTTTAAAATATGATCTGTACATGCCTTTGTCTTTTGGTAATGTCTGACAGAGAAAATGAATAATTTGCCTTCATCCTACTGGCCCAAGGCATAATGGCTTGCAAATTACTTGAAAAATATAATATTTTGTAGAGATTTCATTAGTGCCAAGTGTCCCTCTTCTGAAAACAGAGAAAGGAACTTTCTGTAACTACATTTCCATTGGTTAAGACTTTAAAACCAGGCAGAGATGAAAATGTATAGTTCACAACTACACTTACCAGCACCAAATACAGAGTACATTGTATTTACCTTGTCCCTGGCATAAGCATAGAGAGGAGCAGTATGAAGGGCATGTGCATCAGTGGTGGTGGGGTCCTTGTAGTCCTGCAGTGCATCAACCACTTCTAGACACGACAGTAGTCCCCAGCAGGCTACACCCCCAGCACCCACACCAACTTCCAAAATTCGTAGCTCTCCTACTGTGTTCTGCAGAAAGTTGAGTGCACGGCAAGCAATCTGCAAACAATAGTAAATACCGTATTTTAACATCTCCAACTCTTATTACAATCCAACTTTTAAACAATGGGCTCTTTATTGTGACATATTAAATTACCTAGAAAAAAAACATGTTATCAAAGGCTTTAAGTAACCATAAGTTTGTTGCTTAATTGGAATAGTTATTAATATTTGGACATAAGTTCTGGGTCACTCTGACAAGAAGAATTCCTTAGTGAAACTTATCAGCCATAGCTCAAAAGGCTGCACTTATATGGTATATTTTTTTTATCTGTATCTCTTGTTCTGGACCCACCTCCCATGGCTTGTTGAGGTGTGTGAGGAGGGCACACTGACGCTGGAAGAGATAGTTGCGGAACTCAAGAAGCGTCACCTCACGGGCCCTTATCTTGCTCTGAATGCCCATGTCTAGGGATGGAGTAAGATGCAGCCCCTCCCATCGTTCACAAGGCTGGCCAAACATACTCAGCCATGGTGCAGTATCTGTTATAAAAGAAAAGAAAATCTGAATTTATAACTACAATATAAATGATGCTCCACCCACATGTGAGACAGTGACTAAACAACCAGAAGAAATAAACTGCAATCATAGATTACACTAATACATCAACTTTAATTTGTTATCCAAGTAAAATTACGGTCCTTGGAGGAGGGGCCTGCATTGAGTGTGGCCCATGGCCGGCTGAATGCTGGAGGGGGATTTGCCCTGTAGTGAAGTGGCAGGAGTAAACCAGCTTTTGCTGTCGGGCCTTGCTTTGGATGAAAACATAGCTGTACCCCTTGTAGTTCCTAGTAGTTTGTGCGGTGGGGGTGTTCCTCCTCCAACAGGGATTGGGGGGTTGAGATGTGGGGTGTATGTGTTTGGACGGGGGGGAGTTCTACGCTTGGGCATTTTGTTTCAGAGGGTGTGCGACATGACGGGGCTACCTCCAGCTCTGAGATGAAAACCTGGTATATGTATGTAAGTATGATACCACCCTGATTCTTGTCAAATATAGAAACAGGAGGAATGAAAAATGAAGGAACAAAACAACATGCAAGATGACTTTCTGAATATGTGACTGTTTGAACTATCCTAATTCATCCCAATAAACTAACAAAGGGTGGAAGAATATAGGAATAGGATGAAGTTGCATTACCTCCAGCAGCAGAGTTGAGGACAAACTGTGTGAAGAGTGCATCGAGCTCATCATATTGGACCAAAGCTTCATCATGCAGGGCCAGCAGAGTAAACACCTGGGCCAGTTCCTCTTGTAGCAGGAAGTATGAACAAAACGACCAGGACTTTTCTGTGCGTCGCTCTCTCTCAGCTCTCATGGCCTCCTCAAACCTGCAAAGAAAACATTATTAGATTTTATATTCTAGTTTCTCTTCAGTGTCAAACCTCATTTCCTAACTAACAATGGAAAAAAAAAGATAAAAATATATTCTCTACTAATCATCATCACTGACCAACTCCATGACTTTTTCATTAACATACAGTAGATACACCTGTTACCAGAACAGTAGCTATACATGCCAAGAGTACCTTCAGACACTTACACTCACACTACTGTTTTATACATACTTGTTGAGGGCTCTGTTATATGCAACCATGAGTAAGTGACGCATTTTGGTCAGTAGTGTCTGCCACGATTCCATAGACCGGGAGTCAGACTTGAGCGGGTCCACCATTGATACACATCTGTTTGAGATAAGAGATTATTATACAGTAAAATGTGCAAGCCATGGAAAATATTTGTGGAGTGGTCAAAACTTAAAACCTGTCTATTGATTATTAAGGCTGAAGTTCTGTGTACAGTAATCATTTCCATTCCCTCACCTCTCAGCCTGTTTACCCCCAAAGTCATTTTTTATCTTGTCAAGGACTGTGGTCCGTGGGAGGAGTTTGTTGCCTTTGCGTGAGTCTGGTGCCTCCAGGAGTACCACCATCCAGTCTGTAACTCCATGATGTTTCAAGGACATCATCCATGAATGCAAACTTTCTCGGGTTGTACTCTTGTATGCTTCCACATCCTGTAATGGACCAGGGAAATATTATTATTACAGACAGCCTGTAACACATATAATGTATATTACATTTCACACTAACAACACGGCGATTCAAGTACTGTACTTAGTCTACGGGGTAATGGACTAGATAAGCCTGAAGAAACATCTGGGGATCTTCAATGAGGAAATGAGTGTAGAATGGAGAGATAGATTTGAAGTACAGGTTACTACAACAGCAAAGGCTTTTTGCAACTTTTTTCACCATTTTTACTACTAACACCATAGAGTATGAAGGGTTTGGCTCAGGTTTAGAGAGTTCAGTACTGACCAAGCAGTCTGTCCAGTAGGTATGGAAGATGGGCTGGCCGAGGATGGTGCGAGGAGCATCCTTCACCAGACACTCCTCAGAAAAGGGCACAAAGTCAACTTCCACGTGCACACATCTGAGAAATGTGGGTGATTTCAGCAAGTTATGCCACAAGAGACATTTCCTCCTCATACACTAAAGTAGCCTAATTTGTTTCTTAGCATTACTCTTATTTCTTCAGTTTTCAGGTTGTACCTTCCTCACATATACTATTTACACAACTGTATTACACTTGTCAGCACTACGGTTTTAAACATACTGGTATGCTACATAAAATAATACTGATTGAATAAGAAAAATTAGTATAGGCTACAAGTGTATACTAATGACAAGACTTGATGACTGTGAGCACCTTGATGGTCGACCATAGGAACGACGCCACTCCACACTCTCCTGAGGCAGGCTAGTCACCAGTCCAGCCTGCAGACCACTAAACAGGCTGTTATCACCCGCATCTGAAAATATAATTGATAGCATGATGTACACTATAGACTAGCTAAGTTATATCACACATTAATACAAGAATAGTAACACAAGAAAAACATGAAAAAAAAAATATATATATATAATTGTGTAATGAAATGTGTTCTCCTAATTTTTGTTTAATAGGCTATACACTGGGTTTTCACACCCTGCATGTTACTACACGATAATCAAACACAAACTCAAAATTGTCACAAATAAAATTGCAAAAATATACCCTAATTTCCCTCTTACAAACTCGTCTATTGTATATCTAATTTGTAAGGGACACCATAATGTTTGACACAATTAAATTCAACAAGCATAAGAATCACTAGGAAGGACAAAACACATCTATAATAACATACACTACCATATTGAGAAAACGGTACTGGATGAACAACTTACAAGTAACTATAGGTCGTCTGTTCATGATGGAATGTTACAGTTTGTCTATATTATTTAATGTCTTCTTATAATCTCCTTTCCACCGTGTCCCTTAGTACTTTAAAAATCCTCTAAAACAGGTGATTATTAGACGTTTTGGAGGGATATATGGTAGTTTTCACATGGTCAAATACAGCTGGTGGTTGGACGCCCCCTTTGGGTCCTATAGTAAACACTAACTTGGTGGTCTCGGTTCAGGGCAATATGTCGGTTCTCATCTCTCGCTCTCTCTTTACCAACACTTTTTATCATTTCTCTTCATTATCCTCTTTCTTCCCCTCTTTCTTTCATACGTACTGTACATATCCTTATCCTCTCTCATTCTTTCCATTAGCTCCGAGTTCAAACAATCTCCGGAGTCGCCGCTCACGTGCCACATTATAATAATTATTAATATTTTTAGTGGATGGTGGCTGCCACTGATTCGTGTCGAGAAATTAAATCCATGTGTGTTTCTATGGAAGCCCGGACACGAACCACTTTTTCGTGGCAGCTAGAAATAATCGGTAATAAGGTCCTTGGTTTGTTCAGAGTTAATTAAATGAAATAATCTGTAATTATTACACGACGCACATAAAGGCTCGGAACACACGAGCGCTTTGTGGTCTCTACAACAGGACAATTTGAGTCGTTCTTGGATTATTCACCACAGAAGAGGGCGACAGTCATCTCCGAACTTGTATGGTGATATATATCTTTTGTCTACTATTGTGGGTTTTCTTTTCCTTCACGTCCCCGCTACCAAAGTCTAATATTTTTGGCCGCTACAGCGTGACAAGTGCGTGTACACCACAAAGCGCCAGCCACCAGTGTCCTAAACCTATGAGTGGACTAGTAGAACCACAAGGAAGAAAATATATTATACTTCCGTAATTCCTGTAATGTACCACAACCATAATGAAGGAATAATACGTAGGCTTACCTTATGCATAAAATTTGTATGTTTTAATTAAGGAACCATGGAATATTATTTATTTAGTATGAACCCAGCTGGCAGATCCCCTATTTTCTGTATATAATTATTTTCTGAGCACATTAATTAAAACACAACATAACAATATATTATAGTTATATTTTCTTTATAACAGGTACATTTGATATATAGAGATACAACGATCCCTTCTTATTTACATTTTATTACAATAACATATACATATATTTTAGACTCGTCGTTCTCTCTGCCTTCTGCTGCTGCAGCTGACAGCTGGTCTTTTCGTCTTGTTGCATGATTATATTAGGGGTGTTGAAAATACACCTACATTTTTTTCCTCTTCCTAACTCTTACATTACATTTAATGATAAAGTTACTGTACTGGCACTAACATATACAAATTTCTTATCTCTCACATTAAATCGATTACATAAAATAATATATACTGTACGTACAGTTGGCTTCACTCCCGCGTTGACAATGTTGAGCCACCCAGATATTCGAATCCCGAACGAAGCGAAGCACTCATGACCTCCATCTCCCCAACTCAGTCGTCCCTCCCTCCATCTCACTCGGTCATGAGTGCTTCGCTTCGTTCGGGATTCGAATATCTGGGTGGCTCAACATTGGCAACGCGCAGTGGTCAACGCAGGAGTGGAGCCAACTGTACAGTCGCGTGCACCAATCGGTATCCCCCCTCTTTTCTGAAGCCCATGGTCAGAGAAGAACAGGGAATCGAACACATTATTGCAGATTACCTCCTTCTGGTGTGTTATGGACGGTATTGATAATTCAAGTGAATGCTTAATTAATCATACAAATCAACATCAATAGTCAGTGATATCACGCCTAACTGACAACTATCCCACTCAGCCCCGGTATGAAAGTTGCTGTTAGGCGTGATAATACTGACTACTGATGCCGATATCTGTGATTAAACATCAACTTGAATTACAAATGACATATATAACATACAGTATACCTATATTAGGCAGGGTATCCGACTGTTTCTATGGTTTCTCCCCAGCTGGGTAGCATCGTCGTGGGTTAGTCAATATTAAAAATGTCAAAACACGTCAGAGACAGAGATAAATGAGGTGATGCAGCCAAGAGTTCCTTCAGCATGCATATTATCATCTTTACAACAGCTGGGAAAGTTTGTACATCCATCATACAGCCATTTTATTATTATTATTATTATATGTAAAGTCAAGGTCAAAAGTCCTCCTGTTGCAACCTGGTGAATAAAAGCAGAGAGTCATTTATTATTGAATCTTATGAATCAATATTGTAGAGACCCACAGCTATATATAGTTTCGGATCATATTTTCGAAGCCATCTTATTGGAAGGTGTTGCATGCAGGACTATTGACCACGACTGTACACAAAACAACAACAGATCTATATATGAATTACGTCATCACTTTGTACTTCACTTTTGTTTACCCGTGCATTCCCTACCTACTTTTCAGGTGGCATAATTATAGTCCTACCTATTTTGCTGGTTATTAGTGTTTATATATCTGTCTATATTATGATTATTATGATTATTAACCACTACTTCATCAACGCTGTCTGCCACGTAACATACAGGGTTATCAATACCACTTTTCCCCTCAGTATACACATCTCTCATAACAGCAACAACAACAGGAGATGTGGTGGTGACTAGAGTGTTTGGGTTGTCTCCTCCTCTTTCACCTCCTCTTCCTCCTCCTCTTCTTTCTCCTCCTCCTCCTCCTTCACCTCCTCTTTCTCCTCCTCCTCCTCTTTCTCTTGTTGCTGTTGTTGTGGTGATGGTGGTGATGGAGCCTGACCTACACTTCATGAGGGTGTAGAAGGAGCAGCAGTAGGCCATGAAGGAGACAAGTGCAGCAGCAGACATTATCCTGAAGGTGTTCACGTCCCCAAACACTTCCCTGACCTCGGCCCCCACCATGGCACCCAACAGCTGACCTACATGGAGAAGATATCATTCAGGAGGTTAATTGTACAGTCGTGGTAAAAAATAATCATCCATATATAGGGGTAACTCACGTAAGATTTTGACAGCTTATACCTCTGTTCCTTAGCTGATAAACTTTCCAATAAATAGGTTAAGTACTATAACATTTAATTTACTACAAGCAGCTACATACTATTAAAAACAATAATATTATATGTGAACATGAAAACATTAAACAGCAAATTGTTAAAATTAAGGGGGTGCGGGAGTAGGGGTGACAGGCTTGGGGGGGTTGTGGGGTGCGGGAATAGGGGTGACAGGCTTGGGGGGGAGGTTGTGCATGGGTGCGGGAATAGGGGTGACAGGCTTAGGGGGTTAGGGGGTGGGGTGCGGGAATAGAGTGACAGGCTTTAGGTTGCATGGGTATAGAAAGCCTGTCCCCTATTCCGACACACCCCAACCCCAAACCTGTCCCCCAATTCCCACCCACCCTTAATAATACAATCAACTGGCCTCTGTTCCTTTCCTAACCTATACCGAAGACAAAACAGAAAAACAGATTGTCTCTTATCTTTATCTATACTTTAATAATACACGTAACTCTCCTCTGTTCCTTTCCTTACCTATTCCGAAGTAGACGACAGCATAGATGCCCCTTATCTATACCTATACAGTATATATACAGGAAATAATACAATCAACTGGCCTGTGTTAATACGAGCAAATGTCCTCTGTTCCTTTCCTTACCAATGCCGAAGTAGACGACAGCATAGATGCCCCTGAATGAAGCGATGGACTGAAGTGTGAATAGTGAGGTACAGTACATGACAGCTGCCGTGCCCATCACACCATTAGATAGTGACTCAAACACCTCCAGGGGCAACACCCACCAAGGGTCCACCAACAGGCTCAAACCTACGTACACACACACACACATTATTATTATTATTATTATTATTATTATTATTACATTTACATAAACACACATACACACACACATACTCATACACACACACATACTCATACACACACACACACAGTGACATATATACACATACACATACACACACACAGAGATACACATACACACACACACACATGGACAAGGAGTACATACATTAATATCAGTTGGTGAACTATATATGACAATTCTGAAATGGTTACTTTTTAATTAATGAAGTGAAGGTCATTTATTAAGAAAAAGTTATGTTGATTCCTTCAAGCTGTGGGATGTAACAAATATCTTCAATGAGTAAAAGAGATATTTTTGTTTCGTGTATAATTATGTTCAGGGACTAATTAAGATGGAGTAGCATAATTAGCTTAAGCCATTTCCAAAACAATCTTTATTTATATACTAGCCAACTGATGGTTAGAACTTTATAAAAGGGGCTTCATATATGTTGCTAAAATAAACTGAAATGGATGGAGCACAAAATGGGATCTGATAAATTGGTAAGAACTATGTTAAACCATTAAAACTATCTAGACATCTGAAATGGACTTACCGAATAATCTGACGGCATGAGCAAGGAGTCCAAACATGATGAGCGGTTCATGACCCACTTTACTCACTATATATGAGGTGAATAATGTTAACACCAGTTCGAACGGAGCCCCCACTGTTACCGTCAGACTCACCAGGACGGGAGAGGCACCAAGGGACACCAAGTAACGATACATGAATGTCTCCAGGTAACCAAAGAACACACCTGCAGGGGAGAAGAAAATAAAAGGTATACTCGTGATACATAATTTCTGACCAGAGTGTGAGGAACAGAAAGCTTCGAATCGTCTGGTATTTTAATGTTCATATCCCCACCCAGTACACCTATAGAGGCTGAGTTCGAATGCAGGGTGTGTAAAAGTTCCTATTAATATCCAACTTGACTATAGTCTATACGCCCTATAACTAAAATATTAAAAAATAGAATTAGGATGCGTTAGAAGTTCTTTACAACATTTGCTTGAAGTTTAAGGAGGTGTGGGAATAAGGGGACAGGCTTGGAGGGGGGGTGCAGGAGTAGGGGGACAGGCTTGAGGGTTTTTTGGGGGAGTTAGTTAGGGGGGTGCGGGAATAGGGGGACAGGCTTTCTACCCACCCCAAGCCTGTCCCCCTATTCCCACACACCCAGTCCTTCCACCCCCAAGCCTGTCCCCCTATTCCCACCCACCCCAGTCCCCCCACCCCCAAGCCTGTCCCCTACTCCCGCACCCCCTTAAATATAATGTGTCACAAGAGGAGAGTTTTACCTGCAGACAACATAGCGGTGAAGAACATGACCACCTTGGCTTGTCGAATTTGTTTCAGGATGTTCCAAGTCAACTTCTGTGCCGGTAACTTAAACTCGAGTCTCAGCAGCAACACCAGGCCCGCCGCTAACAACTGTAGACCCGCTGACACGTAGAAGATTACACTGTTCACACGCCAACACAACACAAACCAGTAATTAAGAAAGACAGAAGGAAGGTCTTGAACATTCATTTTAATCGTGTATAAGAACTTGAAATTCCTCGCCGTGTTACTAAACCTTAACATTGACCAATACATTTCTTGAACAGGAATTATAGTATAAAGATGAATTGCAATTTCATAACATATTCTATATAATTATGTACAGTACAGTATATATTTTCAATAAATATTTAACAACAACTGTACCCACCCAGTAACAGAGCAACATCAGGATTGGACACTTTTGAGAGGTCCCTTAGTATTGGTAAGAACGAGGGTGAAATGTGGGTTGATGAGGTGCGTAGAGTTAATTGGTGTTTGTGAAGGTATAATTATAGGCTGTATATATACTGCACCTCGTACCTATATACCCTTCGTTTATATCCCACATACAGGCCCAAAACATCAGAAAAATAAATCAAGTTATAATTTATGGTCTCACCTGAAGCTTCCAGTAAGAGTGATGAGTTGACCACTGAGGTATGAACTGATGATGACTGCCAATGTACCCCAAGCCCTCTGGTAGCCATAATTCACACCATGTTTCTGGGTGTGGGCCATTACTGACGCTTCGAATAGGGTGTAACCAACTGCCTGCAGACCTCTGGCAACACACACACACACACATACATGCATAAACAATCAACTCAATATAACAAACAAATATAACAAACTCAATATAACAAACACACACATGCATAAACAATCAACTCAATATAACAAACAAATATAACAAACTCAATATAACAAACACACACATGCATAAACAATCAACTCAATAATTATAACAAACAATAGACAGTCACGATCAAAATTCCGTCTCTGGTGAATGAAAGTGAACCATTTGAGTCAATCTTATGAACCAAAAAATATTACAAACACCAACAGCAATAGTTTAACATAATTTATTGAGGCCGTTTCATTGGAAGGTGTTGTCAGGACAATAATTGAACGTGACTGTACAGTGGACGGCAATAGTCGTGCCGTGTCGTCTCGCTCATCACTGATTGAAGAATAACAAAGAATAATAATGGAACAAACACATTCACTATACAACATTACACTATCCAGGGAGCTACTTAATAAACTTCTCTGGTCTTTCAGTTTACGATTATGTGAAAGTTATATTTCCATACTGTACAGTCGGCGGCAGAAGTCCTGTCGCCTCACCTTCACCGAGACGCACAGTGTTCATGGACTCGAGAAATACGCATGTTTTCTACACCTAACAATCTCGAGTCTATGAATATTGCGTGCCTCAGTGAAGCAAGTGAGGCGACAGACTTTTGCCGCCGACTGTACTTAATGACTTGGCAGATGTGGCGATATATAGGACTTTTACCGCCGACTGTACAACCTCCCACAAAAATCACGACTCAATGGGATGTATACATACATACATACATACATGGAGTGCATAGTAATCAGTTTTAAGATGCTGTACGTATATAACTCACCCATAGCACACACGGACGCCCAAATACAGCCAGAATGTAAAGGACAACAACTCCTCGTCCACTTCTGTAGTCTTGGTGGTGGTGGTGTTGATGGGTGGTGGTGTAGTGGTGGTGAGGAGTGCTGCGAGTGTTGGAGTGGTGTCAGTGAGTGGTGTTGTGTGAGTGGCATTGGTGTCTCTGTGTGGTGTTGTGTGAGTGGTAATGATGGTGTTTGTGTGTGGTGTTGTGTGAAGTGGTGTTGCGACGGGGACATCATTGGTGTTTGTGAGTGGTGTTGCGACGGAGGTAGTGTTGATTCTGGCACTTGGCACAGCGGTAAATAGAAGTGCCGTGAGACCTGACAAGAGTGTCACAATACACAGCAATTTCTGTGGAACGAATAAAAGAGAAAACACCAATACCATTATGATTTGTATATGTATTTACTTCTATATCTATGTAGCCGAAAGAGGTTATTGATTTATTTCTATTCATTTCTATATCTTCTATATTTACTGATTTCTCCAAACTCAGTCTTTATTTATTTTTATTTTGTCAACTGAATATTCACAAACTTTTATGTCTGTCTGTAGATAGGGTTGACATTTATGAATAACAGGAGAGGAGTGAGTGAATGAATGAATGAATGAATGAATGAATGAATGAATGAAGTAACAAAATATGCATGGGTGGCAAATAGACAAACAGATTAACGCCTGAAAAGAAAGAATGATAGGGAGTGAAAGTAAGAGTAGATAAACGAATGATTAATTGAACAACAACAGAATCAACGAAGGAAGGAAATGGAGGGCGTATAATTATAGGGGAGAGAGAGAGAGAGAGAGAGAGAGAGAGAGAGAGAGAGAGAGAGAGAGAGAGAGAGAGAGAGAGAGAGAGAGAGAGAGAGAGAGAGAGAGAGAGAGAGAGAGAGAGAGAGTATATCATCAACAAACAAGATAAATGAACCCAATGTAAATAAACATGCATAATAGCCATACTGTATTAATTTAACCTTGAATGAACCCACCTTGTAATTCCCAAGTTTGTCCCCCACGAAGCCGGAGCAGAAAGGGATGAAGACAGCGACAGCCGAGACCGACGCACTACACACAGCTGTCTGGTATTGTGTAAGGCCTAGATGATGTTGATGTACTGTCAGCTGAGGCCACACGATCACTGCACCTGTACACACACACACACACACACACACACAGGTGGAGGTTAGTTTGATATGCAGTTGTTTATTTTTCTTATATATACCTATATCAATTTTTTATAGTCATCCCTCGGTTCATGAGAGAGAGAGAGAGAAAAAAAAAAAGAGAGAGAGAGAGTTCAATGCCATGCTTCTTTCTCTCTCTCTCTCTCATGAATAGAGGGATGAATAAAAAATTGATATATAGAAAAGAGAGAGAGGGAGAGAGTTCAATGCCAGGCTTCTCTCACTCTTTCTCTTTCTCTCTCTTTCTCTCCCTGTATGTAGAGTTATTTACCTGCCAGGAGAGTGAAGTAGAGTGCTTTGATGACCAGTAGTCGAGCATTACAAAGGTCAGAGAGGAAAGGTTTCACTCCTTCAGGAATCTTCATCCCGACCATCACCCTCATCCTCCTTCACTCAAATACCATCACAACACACCTGATACAAAATTATAATAGAGAGAGAGAGATAGATGGCTATACACAGTGTTAATTAGTGTCCTTCAGTAAGGGACAGTAAATAATATTATATCTACAGTCGCGGTCAAATATCATCATCCATATAGAAGTAACTTACGTAATAGTTTGACCGCTTCCCTCTGTTCCTTAGATAATAAACTTTCCTATAAATAAGTTAAATACCATGTATTAATTTAATATAAGCATGCAGCTACGCACTACGTAAAACAATAACATCATCATATTATGTGAACGTGAAAACATTAGACAGTAAATTGTTTAAGATACCCATATGTAGATGATTATTATTGACCGCAACTTGTACCGTACCTACAGCTACAGTGGACCAACTTGTTTATAATGATGACTAAATAAGAAATGTGTGCATGACTTGTATTTTCCAGTCTCTCTCTCTCTCTCTCTCTCTCTCTCTCTCTCTCTCTTAATCATGTAAACTTTTGGTGTCATTTGTTTTGGATTGCATTTAGTTTACCGAGACACGTATATAATTAATAAGGGAACGGCAAGAATATAATGATTTTCGTCTGGTTAAATGACGGAGATTAGAATTTAGGTTACAAGGCAGAAAGGAAGGAAAGAAATTATTTGAACAGCGAGAAGGAAAAGTGAATGTAGGAAGAGAGAGAGAGAGAGAGAGAGAGAGAGAGAGAGAGAGAGAGAGAGAGAGAGAGAGAGAGAGAGAGAGAGAGAGAGAGAGAGAGAACAGTAACCAACAGAAGGACAATAAATATAGGTAAAGGGAAAGGAAGAGAAAAAAAACCAATAATGCTGAAAAGAATAGGGACTGACATAAGTGAATGGTGGGGATGGGAGGGAAACCTATACAAGGGAGTCACTGATACTTATTTTATTTACATTATATATCAATATTTACGACCTTGACCATGAGTTACAGCTGGGTGTGACTGGAGTAAATTTAACGGTACACTCGAGTTTCACATGACACAGCATAATACCAAGCTACACAACAACAACAACAACAACAACAACAACAACAACAACTACAACAGAAGCCTATATTATAGAAAAAAATAACAACAGTATATATATATGTGTGTGTGTGTGTGTGTGTGTGTATGGAAAATGCCATATATAGGAGAAATCATATATGAGTCACTAAACCAATACATCCCACGGTCAAATAACTGGTTTCTGTTGTACTTAATAATTATATAAAGTCCATCATACAACTTAAGCCTACAACTTCCAAAGAGAACAAGGCCGGTCATGTGAGACATTTTTTAAGGTTCAGGGGAGAGTATATATACTTTTGGTATATTGGAGTGCCTTGATTCCTCCAAAGTATGCCAGGACACAGAATCAGATTGACAAAAATAATGGTAGGCTGTTGCTTGGAATAGTTTGGAGGAATCAGTTGCTTCAGATTTACCAACAACACTGTACTCCCTCCTTCCAAAACTAGTTGTGGCGTAAATTGGATGGTTAACGACTCCTCCTAATTAGGCTCATTATACACCTCATTTCCCTAACCAAATACGTAGTTAGTTTTGGTTGTATGTTAAGTTAATGACCCTTCCTTCCTTTTCCTGTCCTGTCTGATAGAGGCAAAGCAGACAACACCGTTTCCTTTATACCTTGCCTTTTAAAACCCTCTCCCTCTCCCCTTCCCTCTCCTTACACACACACACACACACACACACACTCCATGTCATTTCCTCTACACACACATATACATACATACTAGTGGCAGGTTATGTGGGGCAATCAAGAGACCTTTTCTTTGACCTTCATTAATTCAACATTTCCAGATTAATGATCAAATCGTTGCAACCTTTCTCAATCATATAGATGTTTCCTAGTTAGTCGACCCCCACCCCCACCCCCCGAAAAAGAGAAAATGTATAAATATATAAAATTAAAAAATATATAAATAAAGCTATGTCCAGTTAGATGATTTCCCAAATGGGTATATATTTAGTAAATATCACTCGGTAAAGTATAACTAATTAAAATATAAAAGCTATAAGTAGTAAAATTTCCTTATGATTGAACGGATTAGCTTACTCGTTTATTAAATAATTTTCAAAATACACTATACTACTTTTTACTGAAAATGTAATTTGTATAACTAAACCGAGTTTGGAGTAAAAAATCAAACAAAAACTTAACTGATTGGCACCTGAGTAGTCGCCCTATATTCATATTTAACACACACACACACACGTTCCTTACTCGCCTTTAAAACACACACACACACACACACACACGCATGGCAATGATCACTTTCACCCTTAGCGTTGGCATCACTTTCTTCTTTAGTACAAACTTCACTATCACACAGTTAGTTAGCGAGTAACCTCAATCTCAAGTGCATATACTGTATATATATATGCTCGTTTCCTTACTGTTCTAACTGACTGGGTGAGCGGCAAACAAAACAGACAAACACCAGGATAGAATTTTCGTGCATCCATAAATAAGAGAAACTGACCACTGACACACACACACACACTCATGCTTTCAACTTATATGCGTTTTATTTTTAGAGTTAAATCAGCGTGTCAAAACTCATCAACAGAATAATGATATACATAAAATAATAATAATAATATAAAATAATAATATGAAATAGTAATAAACATCGATCCATACCAAACCCGAATGAGGTGATGATGAAGCAGTAATTGTCTTAGTAAACAAACTTGATGGCACAGACGATGAGGGGAGTTCGTTCCATTTCATTCACAGTAAGACAGTTTGTAAGTTTACAGTTCTATGAGTTCAGTATCGAAGGGACACAACAGATGGTTTGATATTAGGGTTCCCGTGTGTTTAGATTCCGTAATAATTAGGCTTTGAGAATGTTACTTGAGCGACAGTGACTGGCAGGGAGTTAAAATCACAGTGCACTGAAACGTATGTACGGTTCTGCCGGTATATACAAGACAACAAGGAATAGTACACGGCTAAATAAACAAAAAGTATAAATGTTGAACAGTAGCACAAGAAAAATATGAGAGCGAGGGAACCACACACCCAACTCACACAACTGTCTTTCACACACTGAGTGAGTCTGAATGATCAAATCCAGGGAGGGAGGTGCAGCAGCAGGTTCAGTTCAGCTTGTAGTTTTGTATCCAATCAGCAGGTTGTACTTTCCTGCGCCTCAACAAAGAAGGGCGTTACGTCAGCTTCAGTGCCGGGATTTTCCACCTAAAGCTCGTTTCGATATACTTACATACATTCAGTCGTTCCGATTTGCATTTTAACATTCTCTAGCTGAGCATAGCAGAAATGAACAAGTGCTGTAGGAAGAGGTTGATGGAAAGCTGGAAGTGAAAGTTGATAATGCTATGAAAAGAGGTAAAATATTCGATAAATAGATTTTTTTTTGACCACTTTATAATATCTATTGTTGCCTAAGCATAAGATGACATCACCACCATAATATGTTAGAAATACCGAATGACATGCCTTACATTATAGGTGATGATTTTAGCAAACACGTATGACTGGTTATGAACTTATGAGTAAACTGGACTTTTTTATTTTTCGTAGAGCAAAATGAATTATCAGGTGACGTGTGGCAATCCTACATGATCCTAGTCCAACCTACCTGTTTTCATTTTCATTATTGGTGTGTTATATAATTTGGACACACACAAGTCCTTTACTCGCCTTTGACACACACACACGCACACATATTCTTTACTCGATCGCCTTGGACACACACACGCACACACACACACACACAAGTTCTTTATTCGTATTTGACACACACACACGCACACAAGTCTTTTATTCGCCTTTGACACACGCACATCAGCCCTTTATTCGCCGTTGACACACACACACACACACACACACACACGTCAATGACCGAGAACTTAACCTTGGTGTTCCTAAGGGCTATATTGAGAAAGCCTGCCATTTGTGTTAATAGGATCTGTAGTAACTGAGCAACTGATTCCTCCAAACTATTGTAAACAACAGCAGGGTACCATTATTTATTGTATATCTGGTGGTCCTGTTTCCTGGCATTACTTTAGAAGAATCAAGACACTCCAATGTACCAAAAGTATATACTGTAGCCTACTATCCACTTAATTCTTACCATAACACCCCTCAGTCTTCATAAATATTACAGTATAAGCGACTACTATAGCCTATACACACTAATGTCCTTATCTGGGTTGGTTAGGTTAGGTTAGGTTAGGCTACATTATATTAGGTTGGGTTAGGCTAAGTTAGGTTATGTTAGATTAAATTAGGATAGGTTACGTTAGGCTAGATTAGGTTTTCTGGAGAGAGAGATAGAGAGAGAGAGAGAGAGAGAGAGAGAGAGAGTAAGGGAACAGGAAGGAAAGAGATATGGAAGAAGCAGGAGTGGATTGAGGGAGAAAGAGAGAGAGAGAATAGGGAAGAAGAAATAATGAGAGGAACTGCATCCCTCCTCACTTCTCCACCTCCTCTCTCCATGATAACCCATTAATGAGAAGTGAGGAGTTTATATAACAACGCATGACATCAGTCCGGGTGTTTTTTTTTCAATAAGAGAGAAAGAGAGAGAGAGAGAGAGAGAGAGAAAGAGAGAGAATATTTATAAATATCGGTCAGGGTAAATTCTACAGAGAGAGAAAAAGAGAATAGTTCCTGACAATAGTAGGGTATATTCTACAGTATCTACACCATGGAGTTAGAATTCTAGCTCCATGATCTACACCCACCCACACACACATACACACACACACAGAGAGAGAGAGAGAGAGAGAGAGAGAGAAAGAGAGAAATGCACATATTTATATACAGGTGAAACACATAGTCACATACACACACAGCGACGTAAATCTGGAGCAACTGATTCCTCCAAACCATTTCAAACAATTAACAGACCTCCTTTATTTTATTAACCTGGTGGTCTTGTTTCCTGGCATACTTTGGAGGAATCGAAGCGCTCCAATTTACCATAAATATATTACCTCATTAATTAATTTAGCAGTGTGTGTGTTATTTACATGCCTGTGTGTTTGTATTGGTTTGTGCATAACTTTTTTTTCTCTGTTTGTGTGTGTCTGTGACTGTCTGTCTGTCTGTGTGTCTGTTTCCTGTCTCTTTGTATGTTTGTCTATCCATCTATTTTCCTGTCTGGCTGTCTATATATTTCTGTGTGTCTTTGTGTATGTCTGTCTGTGAGTCTTTTTTATTTGTCTGTGCGTGTCTATCAAAATTATGTCTGTATGTGTTTTCCTGTTTCCTGTTTGTTTGTGTGTTTGCCTAGCTGTCTACCTATCTTCCTGTCTCTTCATGGCTGTCTGTATGTTTGTGTTTATCTGTGTGTGTGTGTGTGTGTGAGTCTTTGTTGGTCTGTGAGTGTCTATGATTATGTTTTCCTGATAAGTTTTCTGTCTGTATGTTTGACTGTCTACTGATTTTATTAAGGACAAAACTAGCCTCAGCAGAGTTTGTCTTTAAAATAGTCTACCTTTTAAAAACACAGAGAAAGGGAAGAATTGAATATCACAGAAAACGAAATATATATTATCAACAAGTAAACTATTTCCTTTTTGTCCCTAGTGCAATATACAGTATTATTATATAAATATATATATATATTTTTTTACCTCAATGTCCAATAGAGTTATTATTTTCTCAACTATACCTTGGCTTCCCTCTATAGCTCGGCAGGATAGTGAAAATATCTTTCAGTTAATGATGCAAGCATGAAACTTTGCATAGTTGAAGTTCAACCACTCCTTTTATGAAAAATCACATTAGCCACATGAAATCTTCATTAGGGCGGCCATTTTCCAAGATGGCCGCCAAACCTTTGATTTTCACTGTATACACCTATGGTACGTTTCGGTTTGAGTTACTGTGGGGTTAGTGGTGATTCTACAGGAATCTAAATTGTATCAATGGACAGCTAGAGGTATTAGCTTTCTAAATATATAAGGGCCAAGGGGGCCGCGGCCCCCTGGCCCCCCCTGAGCCCGCCTATGGCGCCCCCCTTAGGAGCTAACCCTACTCCCCATGCCCCCTTGCATGCACGAATTTACTTCTCTCCCTTAGGTAAATAATGTATTTTTGTATTTTTCCTAAGAGTTCACGCTCCCCTTGAATCTTACTGACGCCCTCCTAGGGCGGCGCGCTCCTCAGGTTAAGAACTACTGCACTACAGCATAATACATTCTTTGATTTTACGCCGGTTTTCTACAGGTGGGCTTAATATTGCCCAAATAATTGATTCTGCTTTACTTTTGGTAACTATAATTATTTATTCAATTTTCACATTTTCCGACCTAAATTTATTTTAAAAAGTAAGTCTTTAATTAATAAGAAACTATATAAAATTTGACGTATTTAAAAAATAAAATTGATTGGCAGCATTAAAAAAATAATACATATTTGTATATTATGCGCAATAATTGTCAATATTTCTACGGCTAGATGTAGGACTTTTAATGATTATGGTTCGAATCTAGTTGTATCCCATACACCAATGTGCTTGTGAAATTCCAAGGTGGTAAAAGGATAACCCCTCGACCTCGGATTATCAGTTATACTATTTGACAGGCATATTTCTATATTACCTACATGATGACAGATTCAACAGTATTATCGGTATCTAAAGTAACTGATTGGCAGAAATGTTGTCTGTGTCAGACCATCAAAGGAGAGGAGCTAAAATCACCCCCTTCTAGATATAAAGTGACAGAAGATAGAGATGGCTATGCCATGATAGCAAGGAATGTCCCTTTATTTAAAGAAATTAATAAGTCACCGATTATACTGGACCCAAAACGGTTAGACGATGGGGATGGAATAACAGAGACCCTAAGGAAGAACAAGGCTGTATACCATCAAAGCTGTAGACTCTTGTTCAGCAACAGCAAACTTGAGAGAGCAAATAAAAGGTCAGCTGGTTCCAGCAAGAACGTGGAAATTCCTGAGAAATGTAGGCGATCGAGTTTGGAAAGTGAAGTATGTTTTCTGTGTGAGAAGAAAGCTCCATCCCATGATCTCCGGCATGCCATGACACTGGAGTTAGACAAGAGATTGAATGAATGTGCTAGGACTCTAAATGATGGTAGACTGCTGGCAATTTTAAGTGTAGGAGATGCTGTCGCCCAAGAACTACAATACCACCGGGCCTGTTTAACAAAACTTTATAACAGGGAGAGGTCTATGATGAGAAAGGAAAACATGGAAAGCCTACCAAATAAGGACAAAGACAAATACCTTCAAGTTTTCTCTGAACTTCTTCTCTACATTACAGAAACTAACTCAAGCACCAACGATCCAGTAGTGTTTCGATTAGCAGATTTGGTCAGTCTTTATCAACAACGATTGAAACAGCTTGGCATTCACAACCCTAATGTTAATTCAACAAGACTGAAAGACCAACTATTATCTGAAATACCTGAATTAGAAGCACATAAGAAGGGGAGAGATGTTCTTTTAGCTTACACTGAAGATGTTGGTTCAGTTTTATCAACGGCTGTGGACTATACAGAAGCCATCATTATCACCAAAGCAGCAAAAATCCTACGTCAACGCATGATTGATCATAAATCAGTATTTGCTGGAACTTTTGATGATAATTGTGTAGAAGATTCAGTACCACAAGTACTTCTTCAATTTGTTTCCATGATCGAGCATGGCGCTGACATAAAATCTCAGTTACGATTCGGAGCGTCTAAAACAGATTTTGCCTTGTCTCAATTGCTTCAATATAACTGCTACTCAAAATATCAAGATGGAGGAAAACTGTTACGACATTCTAAAGATCATGAAACTCCATTTCCGATATTTCTTGGACTGTCAGTATACTCGAAGACCAGGAAGAAACACCTTGTCGAATTGCTACATGAACACGGCCTTAGCATTTCTTATGACAGAGTTCTAGAAGTTTCTGCTCAGTTAGGTGATGCTGCAGTTGGAAAATACAAGGTAGAAGGTGTTGTATGTCCTAATGTGTGTTTTTTAATTTATTTCTGGTTGTTCTAGAGAGGCAGTTCACCTCTTACAGCGCTTATGAGTTTCAATGCATTCGTTCCTGCACATTTTTGTCCTATGTTGAAAAAATTGTATTGTTTTTTGTCGGATAATTAAGATTTTCTTTCCGCCATTTTGAATTCAAATGGCCGCCAATTGTAAGGTAATCATAGCCAATGTATATTTAAGTTGAAAGGTGTATATTGAAGTCAGATACTAAATTTTGTCACATTTTATGACTCGGATAGATTTTTAGGGACAACTTAGATTTATTCTCGTGAAAACCTGCAGTCATTGTCCGCCATCTTGAAAAATGGCCGTCATATTGAATTTTTTTGTTGGCTAATGTGCTTTTCTGTTAGAGGGAATACTGGGCTTGGTTCATGCCAAATTTGGTGCTTGCATCATTAAGTGAAAGATTCATCTGATATTTTGAGTTAAGCTGCCCAGCTACTACACACTAACCAGATTTGTTTCACCCTGTCTAGCATTAAAGTCCATTATTGCATTATTGTGTTACATCTCCTATGTGATTCAGAAGTGAAAATACATAATAAATAAATAAATTGACATGTAGCCAATATAAATACTTGTAGCATGTTACTACATTAGTACATTTTCTTCGTTTTTTTTTTTAGTAGGTAAACGGGATAAAAGCCAATGGTAAAAGCCCGTTGGTGACCTAAGATGACCTCGGATAGCAGATTCAGGGTCACACACTATAATAGCTGCTGCATCCAGAGTTTCTCCCGTCAGTTTGAAATGGTATAGGAGTCAAGGAAAAGGGGTGATGGTTGCACAACAGTAATTCTCCCAGGAAAATTATACCTTCTTGTCGTTCCCTTTGTAATTTTCTTGCATTTGGGGGCTTCCATTCTTCTTTATCTATATTTTATCTCTTATCCATTCTTCCTTATCTATATTTAATCTATTATCGTGTTACGGGAAATATTGATAACTGGACGTAGTCATATAGTTATTTATATATAATTTTATGCTTCTAATCGTCAACAATATTATGCTTCATTTTGAAACATGCAGTGGTACGTTTTGTTTAATGAGATACAGTACATGTACGGTTTGTCAAAATATATTTCCTTACTGCTCATAGAAGTTAGATTATTAATAGGTGTTCGATGGCAACGTAAAGTATAATATCTCTTACCAAAACAGCTAGAATAATAGTAAATTCCTGAATACCTATATGTTCTAAGACAATTATTATTATTATTATTATTATTATTATTAACAACAACAAAACTGATAACAGAAACAGTGCGGGAACATGATGAGGGCACTGATGAGGGCAGGGGGAACATGAGGCAAATACACACACACACTGAGGCAATCTAGGGCGAGTAAAGGGAGGGATGGTGGAGGGACTGTGGGAGAGACGAGAGAGAAGAGAAGTGGATTCATTGGATGGAAGCTCAGTCAGACACCAGACTTCAGTTGTAGTGGATTGCTGCTTCTCATCTCCCTACCACCAAGATGCCCAACTGCCCTAAGTGTGAAAAACCAGTGTATTTCGGTAAGACTGAGTAACTATTAACTATGGTGTGTCCTTTAGTGTTAACATATTCATTGCTGATATTAATTCAAAATTACTTGTTGCATATAGCCTAAGATTTGGTTATATTATAGTAGGCTACTTTGATATTTACAGTATCGAGTTTGTAATTACGGTGAATTATAAGTACTGTAATATAATTTAACCAAGGTACTTAACAACTTTTTAAAGTGATTTTTGGCTCGTAAAACAGGAGTAAAGTTATAAAAACAATCTGTGTCAGTGAAGGTTTATTAAGTGTTGACAATATTTGCTTCTGTACATATTGCAAATTCTCGATATTTTTACTAGATAAATAGGTAACTTAGATTGATTATGATTTCATTAAAAAAATAACTATATAAGAAATATAAGATCAGTTGATTTATGGGGTAAGATGGAATAAACTGACATCAGAAGGGAGAGGAACTATGGCGTATATAAGTTAGAAGATGTAATTGAACTGGGAATATTGATTTGTGTAGTGCCAATTAGCGTGACCTACATTACTGTATATCGCCAGCAGCTGTAACTTTCAATCTGTTGTCAGTCTTGTCTAACTTCTGCAAACTTGTTCAAATATCCACCGGTGTTATATCTATCAGCTGTCAGTTTTAGCCCATGGCGTGACCCACTGGTCTTTCTTCCCTAAAATAATAAGACCAGAATGATTACCTTTGGTGTTGGTTACACCAAATCTAAAATAACCTTCCCAATAGTCTACTTACAAATCCAAATAACCTTCCCAATAGTCTACTTACAAATCTAAATAACCTTACCAATGTAGTTTCTGCTGAGCCTTACCTATTAATTAAGTAGCCTAATAAGTAGGCTACTGTATCTGCAATAGGCTACTGTTGAACACACCTGCAATTCGTCCCCTAGTGCCCCAGCCGTCATGCTACCAACCCTATACTCTAACTGCAGCTTTTTGTCTCCCCTCTCTTATCTTGCAAGTGTTTATACAAATGTTCTCGAGTTGTGCAGGTGTTTAGTGTATGTAAATATTTGTCGGCTATCAATGTTTCAATATCTGGGTCTTGTCGCAATATTCAATTTTATCGTAGAAGTAAAACGGAGATGGAACTTGGAGAAGAAATTCGAAACGTATAATATGACTGAACCTGCAAATTGACCAAACGTAGACATTTATTCAATACCTTTAGGAGGGATTAGAATATACACGATACGCAAAAGTATGGTGTTATAGAACAACAGGTAACACATTATATTGAACCTGTTGACTCATATTTCTTTGTCATAATGTAAATGTTATATAATGAGAGAGAGCGAGTGTACAGATGTGTGGAGCAACTGATAATGGTGTGAGGGAACGTGTGAGAGTAGGCTTTGGGTAGGCTACAGATAGCAGGCGGAGTTAGTGTTGTATGTGTAGATAGAGTATTTATAGGCTAGTATAGTTCGTAATGGGGCACTTGTGGTGGAACGCTAGTGTGAAATTTTACAATGGTGTTGAAAGAAAACGTGTATGTGAGGGATACGAATTCAAGTGTGTAGGAGGAGATGCAAGAGAGCAACAGATGTACAGGCAGGTGTGAATGTGGCTTGGCAAGTGTGCACGACGCTGGAGTTGCCACTGCTTATAGGAGACTAATAATATTATTTAATGGATTTTGCAAGATTTTAATAACTTGCTCGTGTAGTATAAAGTTATATATAATACATCGTTCCTTTCATAGTATCACACACACACAACATATAACACTCTAAAATAAACTTTGACAATATTAGTTAATTTGTTCGTGGAGTTGAGAGGCAATTATGGTATACAATACAGTATTATTATTAGTTATTGATTACACACACACACACACACACACACACACACACACACACACACACACACACACATTTGAAACCACCAACCTGAAATGAAATGCCGCAAAATAAGCAGCCATCATCACCATTATTCATTTTACAATTGCGTCATTTTATATTTAACAATCCGACATGCAGATGGCCGAGCTGTTATCAGTCACTGAGTTCAGGATGTTTAGTGGTAGAATTGATTAATATTGTAATGTGTGTGTTAGCTTATGAGTGGCGTATGCTGTGTGTTTGTGCTGGTCATCAGTGTTTGTGTGGTGATAGCCTAATTGTGTGTTTGTGGCAGTGTATCGAGTATAATATTTAAGCTGTTTTGATTACATTTAGTCCGCGTGTTGATTTCCTGTGCACACGCTCTCTCTCTCTCTTGTTATCCTTGACAATCAATCATGTCATGTCAGCTCGGCTCACCTTATCTGGTGGTATCACGTAATATGATGTGTGGAGAACTGATAACACAGAAGGAAGAAAAATTCCATTTTCTTAAGAGTACAAAATCGAATATAGCCAATATATACTGTATAATATATAACCTTCATTACTAAGTGCGTAATTTCTTGAGTATTTTGTTAATCTGAAAAACTGTATCAAGAAACAGACAGCTGCACTATAAAGGTCTGGGTGGTCAGTATTGGCCATTGGGGCACCGTTTGGGGATTTGAGTAGCTTATACCGTAGGTCCTACAGTTCGTCGACAGTATCACATTTATAATTTTAAGTTAATTGAGTTGGGATCTGGGGTGAGATCATAGTTAACAGTGGTTCTATATCAGTGCTGTGTGTGTGTGTGTGTGTGTTAACTGGTTCCGTATCAGTGTTGTGTGTGTGTTTATGGTGACGTAAGCCGGATATGATAATGTCTTTCTCTAGTACAGTTTCTAATAAAGCACATGACCTCGTCTTAAATTAATCTGGATGTACCAGTATACCCTTGGCATAATTATGAGTAACCCTCTCTGGCTGGAGGCAAAGCACTTAATTAATGAGGGTAGGGCCTAATACACTTTTTGTTTTATTAAAGCACCTTGATTCCTCCAAAGTATACGAGGAAGCTGAACCAGATTTATGAAATATAATGACGGTCAGTTATGTGGAATACTATGGAGAAATAATTTACTCCAGATTTACCAACACTACTATTTCCTCAATATTGTTTGGAATAGTTTGTATAAATCAGTTACTCCAGATTTACTAACAACTGTACTACCCCCTTAACTACTGAACCACGACTTCATGGTATTTCCTGACCAACAAGATACTATACTATACAAAGCTGATAGAAACATCTGATAAGTACAGACTGTGACACCCACATCTCTGTACACTACGCTACATTCTCGTGCCGTTCTTTATAGGTCGCACAGACACGGAGATTCTTTGTTTTTGGATTATTTTGGGATGCATCTGAACCTCCTTGCCCAATTTTAGGCAATCATTTGTTGAGAAGTAGCGACGTTATTTGAAGGCAAATTTTCGCTCATATTAGAAAGTGGAGCTTTTTTATTTTCATTCTTTTAATGCCTGGAAGAGGTTTAGCTCATTAAGGGTCACGCTTTGGCCAGCATACGACGATTTTCATCCGCCTGACCTCAATATGGAATAGGAGGAAAGGTAGGGAGTGGGGAGAACCTGTTTAGTCACTGGGATGAATATGACATACTGAAAAAAAGTGTTTGTGTACCATACTGTAGAAGGACTGGGAAAACCCTCTAGTCATCCCCTTGATATGACCTTTCTTACCTCATAACAATACCTGCATGCTGATGTTTTACCTACCTGGCACACGTACCCTCATGCTCTCTCTCTCTCTCTCTCTCTCTCTCTCTCTCTCTCTCTCTCTCTCTCTCTCTCTCTCTCTCTCTCTCTCTCTCTCTCTCTCTCTCTCTCTCTGCTGCACAACATCCTCCATTATTATAACTCGTTCCTGTACATACTCATCTCCACCCGTTCCTCCCCAGTCCCCCGCCTCCTACTGCCTGACTTAATGACTGTTTTCTTACCTCGTTCATGTCCTCTGCTTAACTGTCCATCCCCCCTCCCTACCCACCTACTTACCTGCTGGAACCCCCATGAAGCAGGGAGGCTAGAGAGGGTCAATGCACCGCTGACTTTGACAAGGTGGCCTCGATGTATCCAGAATCAAGCAGGCAGGCAGGCAGGAGGATACATAGGGACACGTGTAGGCGAGCTGGGGGCAGATAGATTAGCCTAGTAGCCTAGTCCTGTGGGTGGGTGGGTAAGAAAGTAAGCAGAGTGGTGGATGGGTAGGCAGGGTGGAAATCTGGCAAAAGGGCAGTCAGTCATTCAGACAGGTAGGTAGGTATAGGCAAGTAAATAGTGTAATGACAAAGTTGTGTAGTCCGTTACTCGTAGGTTACTCTGAGTTTATCGTTTTTAATTGACTTCACAATCTTTTATAGACTGAGAGACAGACAGGTGGGCAGAGAGATAGGGAGGGAGATGGTGCAGATGGGCAGGCAGGGAGGGAGGGAGGTGGATGTGCGTGCAGGTGAGGCGTGTGAGTAGTAAGAGCAGAGATAACTATGTAAATAACAGGTGGTCAAGTCATCAGGTGGCTGGGAGGTCAGATGACGTGTAGGAGGCAGGTTGTGGTAGGGGATGGTATGATATTCTTTGTTAGATTGACATTCGCATTATATTTTTATTCAAATACATGCACGTACTCAACCTCCTCCATGTAGGCTTGTTTTGGAAATAATCGTAATGTTTGGGTAATAAATGTGCTCCCTAGTAGAACCTTCAGACGTCTATATCAGAATGTGTATATCAGGTGCCTCGAGAAATTCATTTAACTCCTTTAATCTGAGAATGTTCCTTGTAAGGAGGCTAGATATCGCAATAATGTAAAAAAAAAAAAAAAAAAAAGATAGCGTGCTGTGTTGCATGCATGGCTGTGAATGGCTAATGGTTGAAGGGTAATTTGTGTGTGTGGTTCACTTCCAATAATGACTTTTTGTTGTCAACTGTATCTCAAGAATTTTTCGTTTATAATTTAACCACTAACAGAATAACCTAGATTTTCCCTCCATAACAGTTAGGCATGCAAATAACTCTTGAGAACAATAACTGAATCTCTATAGCCTATCAGTGTGATTCGAGATTGACTTCCTGTTGCTGTAATAAAAAAAGTTATAAAACTTCGGAGAAATTTACGTCAGTCGCCCCCACAAGTAAAAGTTGAAGATGAAAGATTGCACTCATTTTTCTTGTGCATTCAGCTACAGAAAGAAGTAATAGGCTATAGTTCGGATATGGGAGAAGTTTTCTGATAACATTAGGCTACTGTGACCTGAACAAAAAAATTAGAAGCAATTGCAATTTTGTTCCTACTTTTCAAATGAATCCTTCAAACCATTCTTCAAAACAGTGCTTGTTTATTGAGATAGTCTTGTTTGTTAGTATAGTTCGAGGGAATCAGTAGCCTTTCAAAAGGCTTCAATATTCCCAGAAGACTATAAACCCCTGAAGACAGTGTTCCCAGGAAAAGATGTCTCAATCGCGAAATAAAGGTGTCTAGCCTACTTCTTTTGAGGCATACTGTACACGCCAAATAAAGGTGTGGGAGTGGAATAACTAATGGTGTACACAGTGCTGACTAGGCTTTAGGCAAGGTGGCCAGCTGATGTCATAATGTAAACAACGTGTAGCCGAGGTAAAGTTACAGCTGTTTGCAGGAGTATTTTCTTAGGTTCCCATCCTTCGACCTCCGTCCTTGGGTGAATTTTCCTATGTTCAGATTTGTAGGTGCCTTTTAGTTCTGTAAAAAATTGTTGGAGGGCGGTGAAACTCTTAATTTGACTGGAGGATGAAGAATTGTAAAACAAAAGTGTTATAATAATTATTATTATTATCCTCTCCAGTTTATGACACGCACACTAAAATTTTGTCACTTATCTTCGTGTGTTCAGACTTTGTTTTCATATATTTGTAATCAGGGTTTTTATTCATTATAGTTTTAGAAGCTGTGTTTGTATAAATATAAATATTATCATTCTTGTTAGTTTGATTAAAAATGGACTGAAAGGGGCGCGTCTGGAAAATTCTCCCTTCACCACTAGCCTAATAAGCTCTTTGTGGTTGTTTAGGCCAAATAACCTTCGTGTCGTTGACGAGCGATAAATCTGTCTTAAACCAACCAATCATGGAGGGGCTTAAAACACAGATTAACTAACACTCAGCACACTCGGCCCTCAGAACTATTTCCAGTGCATGAGACAACCCAACACCATCCTACCTAAACATTTTATCCATACGAAGAGGACTGAACCATTTTGTAACAAGAAATAAAATGATGGGCACAATGCGAGTTACAGTCTTGCGAGTTACACAGTTTTGTATGAGTAAAAAAAAAACTGCTGTAATAAAAGTGCAAAAATAAATATTGGAGTTGCTTTGGAAATTCATGGGAACTCTAAATTAATTATCTTAAGAGTACTTAGACTATACTTTTGTAGTGTGATTCCCGTCATAGTTTATTAGAGTAATAGCATCCTCCAATTCGCCGACACAGTGTTTTTTGTTACCCGCCTGAAATAATGTGTTGTGTGGCATTGATTAAAATTGGTGAGGCTGGTGTTGTTGACGATGACCGGGCACGTATTGTTGTACGTTCCTGGAATGATGTTTGGAAACTAACTCTGACTCTTATGAAACTTTGTAGACTACGCACATCTCTCCCTCTCTCTCTCTCTTGAAACTTTTTGTAGACTTGTAACCTTTTATTGACTATTTATGTATAAGTTTCTTCTTCGTCGCCTGTAGCTAACTTTATATAGCTCTTCCATCTTCTCCCTCACTCATTTTGTTTCCTTATTAAATGACTTGAAAAGTGGGTTCGTGGGTACACACACATACTCACTCACACTGTTTACATGCACCTCACCTACAATATTTACTTATAATAAACCTACCTACCAATATTATTTGCTTTCCGTTGCCAGTTTCTTATCGCTTTTTTTCTCATATTTCTTCGAACCTTTCTATTTCTTTAATTGCACTATGGTTCTCTCTCTCTCTCTCTCTCTCTCTCTCTCTCTCTCTCTCTCTCTCTCTCTCTCTCTCTCTCTCTCTCTCTCTCTCTCTGGTTAAAGAAATGAATGTTGGTATGATGAAAAATGAGTTGAGTGACCCCACTGCCTTCCCTCTTACCACAACCCTGACCCCTCAGCTTTCTCACCCCTTGACGACCTACACTTTCCTCGACCTCCCTCCCTCCCTTCTCTTTTTGTTAGTTGTTTGTTCTCTCTCTCTCTCTCTCTCTCTCTCTCTCTCTCTCTCTCTCTCTCTCTCTCTCTCTCTCTCTCTCTCTCTCTCTCTCTCTCTGTGTGTGTGTGTGTGTGGCGGATGAAAATTGGTAAGTAATAACATTGTGGTAAAGATATTTGGTGTAAAGTTTGGCTAAATATTGTCTTTTCCTAATATTTATGAAATAATTTGCTGTGTAAAATGAGTTTATATCTAAATGTATAGAGTTTGGGTGGTTAAAGTTTGATTATAATAAAATTTGTGTTTTAAAGAGTAGTTTTTGTATGTAGGTATTGATAGGAGTAATTGCCGTACGTTAAACTGTCTAGAAAAGGGTCTGCTATATATTATTAGCTCGAGTGTTTAATAGTTATTTATTAGGCAATAATAGTTAGAAGTCTACACAATAAGTTGATATATTATGTGACAAGTAAGCAAGATGTCTGTGTGATATTTATGTCCAACTTTATGCAACGGTATGATCCTAATATCTATACCTTCCCCCAACACACGCCTACCCAATACTACCGTGTATTTTCCCTTATATATTTATGTATGATTTATTTAATTCTACATAGCGGTTAACGTACTGAGCTGCTGTATGAGAGAGAGAGAGAGAGAGAGAGATCCATATATCAAACTGGACGACATACCGGTAATTGCCTATACTTACTAATGCTAACGTTTCTCCCTTACATGTAGCTGAGAGGAAGACATCTCTGGGTAAGGACTGGCACTCTGGCTGTCTGAGGTGTGAGAAGTGCAACAAGACCCTCACCCCGGGTAGCCACGCTGAACACTCGGGCAAACCTTACTGTACTACACCCTGCTACGGTGCTCTCTTTGGGCCCGGAGGTGAGTCATGTACAGTACATCTAAGTAAAAAAATTAAAGGCCCCTACGAAAGGTCACGAAGGTAAGGTCTGTGTCTTGACCTTCGCGACTCTTGGTACTGGCTCTGAAGTTTTTATTCCTTTTAAAGAAAGAACGACATTTTTTGCAGCAATATTAACAGGACCGATACTTTAAGCCTTGTTTCGAATCAAATAATAGAGAAGCAAGCGAACAAGTTGTTTTCAATAAATGGGTTTAACTAGAATGATGTGCATCTCTCCTATACACGGTGCTAACATACATTAAGACAACAAAAATAATTTCAGAAATCATATCGCTATAGAGCTATATCTAGCATAGTTAGTACAATGTTTTGTTGGTAGAAAATGACCAAGGAACTTATGAGAGAACGTAAAATAACGGGATAACTTTTTTTTAAGCCTCAAAGCTGTGTAAGGCCTGCGGTGACGTGGGCAGTATTTTATGGGTTTGTGCGTTCATTTTTACCCAAGCCACAGTCATTCATTTCTTCAATTGTCACTGATTTCTTTATCTTTATAAGACCTTCGTGTTTATTGTCCCTTCCTAAGCTGTGTCACCTCCCTTGTGCTACGATGTGTTCCAGGTTTAGTGTGGTCGTCTTTCTTCCTCTATATATTTGAGGATGATAGATGTCCTCCCTAGGCCTAGAAAACCCCATAGGACGAGGGAAAAGGTGATAGAGAGATGGAACCGGAAGCAAGAAGGCAATGAAGGGAAAGGAGCGACGTGTAGTGACTAGGCCAAAGGGTCGCCAATGTCCACAAAGTACTACCCACATTACGGGGACATATTTGATTAAATTCATGTATTAAAATTGAACAAAAAATACTGTTTATGTTCCAGAGTGAAAGTGATGTATTACTTCCCTTCTCTAACCTTGTGTTGTTGTTATACAGGATACGGCCGTGGTGGAACCCAGAGCTTCGTTTACAACAAGTAGAGTGATCCCAGGCAGCTATAACCACAACAAACAACAACTAGCGTATTCTCTTTACCACCACCAGAAAAGGCCGAATCTCCTCACCCTCCACCACCACCACAAGCAGAGGGACCTCCCTATCATGCACCATTAGATATACGAGTGTTTCCATTTGTTACCACCACCATCACAACACCACAGGTCAACAATCCAGTCAGCCATGGTTCCCTAGATCTAATTTACTGTCTTTAATGTAACATAATGTCGTTTTATGTGTTGTCTTGCATAGCACCAATTTTAGAGTCAGCTGCTAGGTTCCTCCCCGACCACATAACAAAGTATCCACAGCCGTAGCCACAATAATTAATTGCCTTGAATCAAATGTATTAGTGTAATAACTAATCAAAGTTTATGCAATGATAAATATTATGATGATCTCATAATCATAACATGAACTGAAATTGATCCCTTGTTGGTTGTCATATATCATTTATTTTGTTTGTCGGAAATTGATCTCTAAAGCAAAAGTGACACTGGTTTCAAAATATTTTTGTAAGTGATTGCACAGTACAAACTAACCGTGTTTTGTTTATGCATTTTGAGTATTGTAAAACTTGCTTACCATTTTTTGTTTCTAAATTATTACTGTAGTTTTTATTTGTAATGTCGTTTGCATGTTTATGAATTGCGGTGGTGAGTTGACAGCTTATATACAAGATGTTGCTATTCAGATTTGTGTTTCAAAATTTATTAATTCTAATGAGAGTCAGTGCATGCTGAGTGAGTTGATTAACTATAGTTAGTAGAACATTAATGTTTTACACTTTATGAATTGAGAATTTGGGTAATATGAAATTTATCGGTATTTATTCGTATTTAGCAATGTTATACTTGTATGCCTTGCATGCACCTTATGTGGTAATGTAAATTTCTATAATAAATACTAATAATTATTATTGTCTTCAATTTCGTTTCGTGCTTTGTTTAAGGAAAACTTTTATAATTATGATGTTATTGTTTTGAATAGTGAGTATCTGATGGAAGTAAAATAGATGATGCTGCAACCAATTTATTGGATAATTTCTTAGTTAACGAACAGAGCAAAAACTATAAAATATGAGTCCCTCAATATGGACGAATGTTATTGACCACTACAGGGCGACGAGGACAAATTTATCCAATCAAAACAATCCAGAACCACACATGTCAACGTGAGACTTGACCAAGATATTTGTAGGTATTATTTAGTTGTGAATTTTATCAGGTTGTAGTGAGCACCGTAGTTAACTCTTGTAGCACATTACGACCAGTAACTCTTATCTTGTAATGTAATATAGTAACAACAGCAGGTAGTAATGAAATACTACATTTTCACTAGTTTTGTTACAATAATTGTTACTAGTATTTATAATCAAACAACTGACAACTCTATTTTCTACCTACTCCCACCAAGCCTTATCTGGACGGGAAGCATTTCAGATAAGGTATTTATATGTTAATTACAGTACAGTATAAATAAACACAACTCAGTTTTACTATTAAATCATCTTCATCGTCCTCGTCCTCTTCTCCCCCCACATACTCCTCCCATGGAACGGCCAAGGTCGGATTAGCTGGAGAAATAAGCTGCGTTTTTTTTGTGAGGACATCACGATATCCCGGGAAGAAAAGATTATTTTTCTGCTTTCACAATCATATACACGTTTACAGCAATTTTCGTTATTTGTGCGTGTTCCAGCATTTTCCCTTTCCAACAGTTGCCGTATTATATTTAGCATGTAGAATATTTATTTGTATGTAGGTGATTACTTACAGAGAAGAGTACGTGTTTATGCACTAATATATATTTTTTTGTCTATTCGCTTATGTAGGTTTGATTATTTTTATATTCATTCTTGGAAGTTTTGTACATTCAGTTTTGAGATAATTTTAACAGCTGGTATCTTGGTTTGGAAAAGTGTATTAGATAGTTTTACGTATTCGTGAATTTTTCTATTATATATATTTTTTAATTCTTTTACAGTATTGTGTATGCCTAGTGTACAGTATTATACTTTTCATTTCAATACAAGGTAGCTTATTGTGTCACAAGTATTATTTGACATCTAAAGGGCAGGCAACTGTGTGAGAAGGAGGGAAAGTATTGTCGTTTTGTAATACCTCAGTTGAGTGCTTGGGATTTATGGGAGAGGTTTCGGAGAGTGAGGGAGTCGGCAGCCCGAAACACCCTTCACCATCCCACCTCTCTCCCCCCCCCCCCTTGGAAGATTTCGTCACCACTGCAAGAGGTATATTATTATTTTTACTAATATTTCTTTTGTGTAACACTTTACTAGAAGTGTTAGTTAGATCCCATTTGCTAACTTACTGGCTTTAAGTTCTTGAATATTGACGAATACACTTTGGTTTGTAAACGGTAATCCTTGAAGCCTGTACTGTACCTACTGATTTTGACTGAGGTGACTCATTTTCAGCTGATTACAGCCTTCACAATGCGTACAGTAATATAATAGTGTACAATTCTGATTTTTTCCCGCCAGATAAATAGTATCTAGTTTTGGTGAAACTATATTTTTCTCATGGGGGTTATCAAGGCTTCAGGATCCACCATCACCATCCTCCACCCACGCCTACCATCACTATTACTATATTTTTACCTCTACCATTCTCCAAGTACCCATCATCATAACAACCACTCCAAACACTCCCTATCACCACTACTACCACTACCATCCTCCAACCACGCCAACCATCACTACTACTACTACCACTACTACTACCTCCACCCTCCCATCCCCTATATCACCACACCTACCATCACCACTGCCCCATGAATAAACCGTAACTGGGTGTGTTTATGGCCTTGGTTTTCATCAGCGTAATAAAGAAGGACGCAGGCCAACTCCAGAAGACCGTGTAGTGAAACGCATGCAGGAGGAGGAGGTGGAAGAAAATGAGGAAGAAGAAAAGGAAGTAGAGGAGGAGTAGTAAGAGAAGGAGGAGGTGGAGCTGAAAGAAATAGAGAAGAAGGAGGAGGGGGTAGAGTAGTAAGAGAAGGAGGTGGAAGAAAGATAGGAAGAAGTAGAAGAAGGAGGAGGATCTGGAAGAAAATGAGGAAAAAGAGGAGAAGGAGGTAGATGAGTAAGAGAAGAAAAAGGAGGAGGTGGAAGAAAGATAGGAAGAAGTAGGGAAGGAAGTAGAGGAGGAGGAGGAGCTGGAAGAAATAGAGGAAAAAGAAGAGAAGGAGAAGGAGGTAGAGGAATAAGAGAAGAAGAAGGAGTAAGAGAAATAGAGGAGGTGGATGTGGCGTATATAGCCTACTTGAATGGGTCCCCAACGTTGTCCTCTATACAGTGAAAGTAAGTCCCATGCAGCTTGCCTTGAGATGGACCTTCCATTGTATACAGTTAGTCGTCTTTAATATTTCCTTGAACATATGTAAACAGTGGGTGGGGTAAGGACGTCACGCTGGAAAAATATAAGTTGTTGTTGTTTTATTTTATTTTTTGTATTGGAGGAATTGAAGGGATGCAGATTACTCCAAACTCTTTTGTAAAACGGGTCCACTTTTCGTAAACTGTGGTATTCTGTTTCGTGTTGTGTAATTATATGGTATAGTTTGAAGGAATCAATCCAACTTGCCCCTACAAGAACAAATTCAAAACACTATTACTAAAGACATCAACGTAACATTTCGCGACACAAACCTTAGTTTAGAAAAAATAGGAAATTTTTGCGTGGCCTGTACACACACACACACACACACACACACACACACACACACACACACACACACACACTCATACATACATATTTACGAGATGACGTCCATTGTGTGAGAGAGAGAGAGAGAGAGAGAGAGAGGAGAACGCAACACAAACCGGCCCTCCCTCATATCATATCATATACTCTATCCAGTTGAATAGGTCATCTGTCACAACGCTTTCACCCTCGTTTAGATAGTCTTAGTTGGATTTTTAGCTCCTCCCTCCCTCTGTCTGTCTTTGTATACGTGTGGGTGGGAGAATTTTTTCGTCATGGTAACTCTCCCCTTCAGAACACTGTTAAGGGTGTCATGTATTTTTTCTTTTCGTTTTCGCTGTCGTTGGAGAGAGAGAGAGAGAGAGAGAGAGAGAGGAGGGGGGGGGGGGTGAGAGTAGATATGTTGTGTGAAAGGTGAGATACATGTAAAAGTATGTTGTACAGAGCAGGATTTTAATAATATACTCTAATAATCCTCATGTACTCTGTGAAATCCTGATAGAATTCAAGGTATAGTTAGAGTATATAATAATTATGTTGTATGATACGGTTATATTGTTGTAGAGAGTATATTGAGAGCAGATAATATAGTATGTTGGACGAGAGATAATATGTGGTAGATAGATAATTATGTGGTAAGGATATTATGTTATTTCGTCATAGATTGTCGATGGTTTGGTGTATGTGGGGAGGGAAGGAGTAGAGGAGGGAGTGTCAGTGTTGCCTTGAGGGTGAAGAGAAAAACTAAGGAAATTGGGAGGGAGAGATGGATGATAATGAGGGCAAGGATGGGGGTGTGGTAGTATGGTAAGGGGGAGGGTGAAGGTATGAGGGTGAGTGTGTGTGGGGGGGGTGGGGGTGGAAGGGGAGGGTATACTGTATTTACAAGGACGCCTTTGTGTGTATATGTGTGTGTGTTATTATGAGTAAGCTCGTATATAAATATGATCATTTCGTAATTTTTTTTCTATTATGGTCCGTCCCTCCCTCCCTCCCTCCCTCTGTTTTTTCCACTTTCTCCCTCCGTCCTTCCATTTATCAACTATCCATCGCCATGTCCTCATAACTACCTTCCCAGATTTACAATACGACCGAGAGATAAACACGATAAGAGCAATTCAATCATCTCACAATGCCGTGTAAATAATTATAAGCACGTTATCCCCACACGGGAATCGAACCCATGCAGGGCCAGCGAGCGATTTGTGGCGCAAGCAAGAGTCAGGTTGGATGTGGTTTTTAATCAGGAGCTTCACCGTAAACATGAGAGTGAGAGGCAGTTAATTTTATTCTTAATCCACGTAATTACAAAGACGGGGAAGATAATTATAGTACCTGTGATGTGGGATCAGCGGATTGGAGGGCTACAGAGTCCTCCAAACCAGGCAATAAAACGGCATCTGTACTGAGGTAGTCTGCTTCGTAGCACATATTAAAGGAATAAGTAGCCTATTCTTTCCGAAAGGTGTTTTTATTAGTTCGGCACACTGGAGGCTACAATTAATGTTATACAAACTATTGACAAGAAACAAACCAATAGACTATAGTTATATTACAGAAGCCTATGGTTGCATATGTTTAGCAGTCGTAAAGTACACGACATTTTACTGACATACTGTACAGTGTATTACTATAGCGACATTGATGCTCTCCTTGGGGGGCGGTGTTGCCTGCAAAGATGTGGGTAATACATTAAAGGGTTAGACGCCCCTTCGGAACCGAGCCAATCTCTTTCCTTTCTTCAGTTGTCCCTCCTTTCCATTTCTTTCCTTTGTACTTGCTGTCTGTCTTCTCTGTATCCTTTTCTTTTGTGGTATAAGGTCTCTCTGGCAGAGCAGTCTTCTTTCTTCCTCTTTTTCTCCATTCATCCATCAATTACATAGCGTGAGCAGCAGTGACTGCACGACATCAAATTAAGGTAGAAAAAGAGGAGGTATAAACATTCGGAAAAGGAAAAAAACGTAACACAAAAAACTATGCATTTGGGGAATCTAGACCGCAGTGACGCACCACGAGTCAGCAGTAAGTGTCAACCAGAAGAGACAACAAGAAGGTAAATCCAAGGGGAAATGTTACGACAAAGGACTGTATAGTGTCAACAGAAACCAATGACTCTTCCTGATTCCTGAAACCTTCCAAAATGCAGTTAGGAATAGGAAGGGCCGTCCCAGTGAATCCTGTGTGAGATGCATCAATTACAGGGGCGTGGAGGAAGCTAAACCCAGATGAGCCAATGGGAGAGCAGCGTGATGGGCGGGACGGTCACTGATTGGCTGGCAGTCAAAGAGTCACACGGTGTGAAGGGGTCCGTCGGTAGAGTTGTCAGCCGGGCTCTTTTCGGCCAAAAATGGGCTACTAGGGAAGACCGAAAGACTATAATACTCTAATGATATTTGCTGGTTTGGAAATACTTGTAGGCCTACAGTAAAATAATGAGTTACAATATTAACAGGGCACTAACAGAGAAAGAAAGCAGCATGGTTTCAGTCAAAATATTGGGCTATTTTGTCTATTTTCCCCTCGTTGTGTGGCGGCTATTGAGGTGGTTGAAGCGGCAACTTCTTCCCTCCAGCCCTGCCCTCCCCTCCGTCCACCCCTGCAGGCACAAGGCTGGCGGTGGCTGGTGTATGGCGGGCTTGGCGGCAACAACTTCAGTGTAGATCGGGCAATAAGTGTATACGTTTGTGTGAAGTTGTGCTCTCGTGAAAGGCAGCTACTCCAAGTAATGATATGTGTAGTTTCTGTGTAATAATAATGGATAGTATTATAAACCATACAAGTTTCCAAGATAGTTATTAATGTTTTGTTGAGTTTGTTCATATAATTAACTTAAGTAATATATTAAACGTCAGTGGAAATTCGGCAATAAATATTAATTATCATGATGGTATGTCCACGTTTGAGCCTTGAGGCAGAATTAAAGTGTGATTTGTGTAAGCTGTAATATTAAAAGTAAATGTTCCTTGTGTCTACCCCAGAAACGAGACATGGTAATGATGATAGTGTGAATAATGGCTGTTGACAATGACCACGTGGTGAGAGGTTGGCACTAGTGATCTCTCGTTGTAATAACTCTAGTGAGGTGTTGTGCTGTGTTGTTTGAAGTGACTTTTTAAATATTCTTAATTTAAGATAGGGATGCTATTTGTCTCTCCTACATGTCCCTTCTCCAAAATCATGAACGTCTACTATAACAGTCAATCATATTTTACTCAATTTGATTTAACTCATGGGGCTTTTGCTGTATAAACCAACCGCCTTTTAGATTTATTAACTTCTACCTTACGTGCCCACTAAACTTGTGAAACTCTGTTCATACTATTTAAGATATGTTGTCCACTGACAGATGTCAGACATGGTGACGAGAACATGATATCCCCGGGCCCGTGGCAACCAATAACGTTTAGTCTTTACGATCTCTGCTTTGGACGTCTATTATAATATAGACTGCAGAAAAATATTATCTGCTGTACCGAGATTCATATACCTATTCATCACCTGCGTGATGGTGCAGTATTTATATACATATTTATACATACGGCATATGTAAACATTTTATTTACGGTAGTTTCAGACATCAGTTTTGCTTTCAACGTTCAGATTATGATATGTTGTGTTCGTACACATGGTGGTATCATAATAAGACTTACAATGTCTTGCTAGTGTATACATATTCATTATCATTTCGTTTGATTGATGAAATAAATATAAAGGACTTCCTCAAAACTGTGCCAAAGGTTTTATAGCTATACTATACAGTTAGGCTGTTTCTATGCACAATTTGGAGGGCCCATGCAGTAGCCTCCCCACCTTATAGGAAATAGAATAAAATTGATGCCGTTGCTATGATTAACACTCCATCCCCTCCACAGGAGCACGATGCCCCTGGCCGGCAGTAGTAGGTGGTGGTGTCCCCCGGGCTGGCCTCCGTCAGCATCTATCCTCCACCTCCTTCTATTGTTGCCACTTCTTCACGGTTAGTACAGTTATTTATAATTTAGTGTTGTTTATACTTGCACAGGAGTGTGTGTGTGTGTGTTTTGACCCTTGATTCTTGGCCGTTGTCATTTATTATCTTTTGTATGTTTTTTTTTCTTCGATTCCACCACGTTTTTATATCCTTTCTGATTACTCCATGATTTTTCCTTCTGGTTCCTCCATTCTCTACCAAAAAAAACAGGTCCAGCATGCTTAATTTAGCCCAACCAATTTCACCAAAAACATTATTTTTATGCACACCTTCCTCAAGGGGGTAATATGTTATAGGGGTGATTACATGTCATGTTCTTCTGATTCCCACAAACTTCGCTGGGAAACAGATAATCAATAATCGTATCCTGCAGAATTATATGTTTTCTGGCATGGTTTGGAGGAATTTGGAGCCCGCCAATTCAAGCAAAACACAATATAAGGCCTCATTTAATTAAAGATGCCAATAGATTCCTCCAAAACATGACACAAAGCAGACCTCCAATTCGTATGCTGAGGGTATGAGTGTGTTTCCTGTCATAACTTGAAGGAATCATTTGCCTTCAGCACTTCACCCTCTTAAGGCTTGATAATAGAGAGGGAGAGTTACTGCATATAGTTATTAATTGGAAGGGGACCAAGCAGGGTAAGGGAGAGGGTGAGAACACCTATAAATAGACCATAATGAAGGCATAATGTTATATATAGTGGTAGAGAAAGGAAATGTATGTACTTGTGTTCTCTCTCTCTCATTGATATCTTGCCTCTCTCCCATTAATATCTTGCCTCTCTCTCTCATTGATATCTTGCCTCTCTCTCACATTGATTTCTTGCCTCCCTCTTTCTTTCCCTTTCCCTGTCATTTTTTCCCTCTTCACTGTAATATATTTTCCTCTCTTATTGTTTACCTTTTCCCGCCTCTCATTTTTACGTTTCTATCTCATCCCATTCTCCCTTCCCCCTGTCTCTAGTTTTCCCAATTTCCTCTCCTTCAATTTCCCCTTTCCTCTTTCAAGTTTTATTTTCCCTTTATTCATTGTCCCCTTTTTCTCAGTTCTTCATTATCTCCCCTTTCCCCTTTCTCTAATGTTTCCCCCATCCCTTTGTCTTTCATTGTCCCCCATTTCCCTTTCAACTCCCTTTCTCTGCTCTTCCCTTTCTCTATAGTTTTTTCACCTTGCTTTTCTCTTTCATTGTCCCCTGTCCCCCTTTCTCACTTTTTCTCTCCCTTGTCCTCCTCCCTTTCTCCTATTTTCACAGTTTTTTTTCTCTTGTCCCCTTTTGCCTCTTCCTTTTCTCTTTCTCTTCCATCGTCCTCTTTCATTCTCCCCTTTTATCTCAGTTTTGTTCTCTTATTGTCCCCTTTTGCTTCTTCCCTTTTTCTTTCATCGTTCTCTCTTCCCTTTACTCTCAGTTCATCATCATCATCATCTTCCCTTTCCTCCCCTCCTCTTCCTTCAAGTCTGGTTACAAGTCGCGTGACTCCCCTCGCCATTAACTCCTCCTCCCCTCTTTCCCTCCCCCTCCTTTTTTCCCTCCCCTCTTTCCCTCCTCTCCCCTCCCCTTCCCTTCTTCCCTAGACGCACACCTGTCCCTCACTTTCCCTTTCCCCTTCCCCTCATTAGTCTTCCCCTCTGTCTGGCTTCCTTCTGTTCCACCCTCCCTTTACTCCATATTTTCATGTCCTCGCCTCGCACTTTTTCAGTCTCTTTCCCCATCTGACTACTTTGGGTCTGTATGTCCAATACTATTATCTTTCACACACACATTCGCTATGTAATTCCATTTCTCTCGCCCCTCTCATTCTCCACCTTCACACACACAAAGAAACCTCGCTCGTATCTACCCTTTCTCTCATCCCCCATCATTCCCCACCTTCGCACGTACTGTACACACACACAGACACATATATATACATACACACACACACACACACACACACACACACACACACACACACACACACACACACACACACACACACACACATTACTTCCCTTTCTCTCATCCCCCTCATTAATTCTCCACCTTTGTGTGTATAGTCTGACCCCCTCCCTTTCCCCTCGTCTCTCCCCCTCACCCCTTGTTTCCTTAGGACCACCCCCGCACCCTTTGACCTCGTCGTGTCCCCCACCCCACCCCACCTCCCCCATGTTACTATTGACCGACCCGCCTGGTGGATCTTCAAGTTTCCAACGGCACAGGGAAACTCTTTTTAAATTCTTTTTGTTTCCTGGAATATCTTACGTACTTTATTTTACATTTCATTCATCCATACACCCTCTCAATCTACCTCCTATACCCTATCTGTCCATCTACCTTACCTACCTACCTACCCTACGTGTATACCTCCCTTTCCCCTCTCCCTTCCTCCCTACCTTTCCTACCTACCTACCCCACTCCCCTCTCCCTTCCCACTATCATACCTACCCACCTACCAATTTACCCTCCCACCTTACTATATACCTACCATCCCCCGTGTACCATCCTTCCCCCCCCTCAACTCCCCACCTTACAGTCCACCCCCCACCCACCCAACCTTTCCTACCCTCTGCCTTCATCACATCAACACATGTAGCCAAATGGGTTTCGTCCTTTCTTACATCTAGTGGGGTGTAATCTTAGGTCATGTTGGTGTATGTGGCCATGATGATGAGAGAGAGAGAGAGAGAGAGAAAGAGAGAGAGAGAGAGAGAGTGAATGACTAACCCACCAACCACTATAATAAAAATAATTGATTAATAAAGTTACATGCATGCACTGACTCCATTCAATTTAATGGTGTTGTAAGTTTTGTACTGTACAAAGGTGTGAGTGTGACATGCAGGGTTAGTGATGTGAAAAGTTGTAATGGTGGAGATATTATATTGCTGGAGAAGAAAGAAAGAGGTGGAGGAGCCCTAGGGAGGGAGGGAGGGGGGGTGCCTGTTCTGCAGTCGAGCCATCAGAGGATTACTAGTGGACCATGCTAATGATGGAGGGGGGGGAGGGGTAGTGGTAAGTTGGGGTGGAGAGGGGGGATATAGGGAAGGGTAGTGGGGAAGGAAGGAAGGGGGAGGGGTGGTGGAGAGGAGGTAATAGGGAGGGGTGGTGGGGAAGGAAGGAAGGGGGAGGGGTGGTAGAGAAGGAAGGAAGGGGAGAGGTGGTGGAGAGGGGGGATATAGGGCGGGTTGGAGGAGAAGGAAGGGGGTGAAGGGATAGTGGAAAGTTGGGGTGGAGAGGAGGGAGGTAGCGGGAATGGGAGATGGGGAAGGGATAGGGATGGTAGCGGTATAGTATGGTAGGGAAGGGAGGGTGGGTGGCGGGGAAGGGAAGGGGGAGAAGGGTAGTGGGAGAAGGGTAGTGGGGAAGGATGGGGTGGCGGGAAATGGAAGGAGATAGCAGGGAAGTGTGGTGGGGAAGGGAGAGGGAGCGGTAAGGGGTGGTGGGGAAGTGTGATGGAGAGAAAAGATGTAAAATGATGGAGTTGTGGTACAGAAATCAGGTGTAAAAGATGATGGAAATATGGTGGAGAGAGAGGAGAGGAGGATATGAGGGGTGAGTGTAGGTGGAGAGAATAAATATAAAAAAAAATTGATGGAGATATGTGGTGGAGAAGTTAAGGTGTGTAGTAATGTAGAGGAAGTGTGGTAAAGAAGAGACAACTGCCATAAGTAAGAAAAATATGGTAAGAGGAAAAGAAGGGAAAGTAAGTTGACGGAAGGAGGAGGCAGAGTAGGAAAAAAAAAAAGATATGTTTATTGTTTCCGGGGTGTGGGTAAAGGGAGGAGACTTCTTGTTGAGTAATATGGTAAAAGTTGCAACACACACACACACACATATAAGCAGACAAAGCAAACACACACACACACATAAGCAGACACACCAAACACATACAAATATGCAGACACACCAAACACATCCTGTAGTAACTATACATATATGCAAACACCCAAATAAAACACATACACACACATAAATAAGCAGACATAACAATCACATAATGTACTGTACATATAAACAAACAGCCAAAGTAAAAAAACACAAAATAAGCAGACAAAGCAATATAAGCAAGCAGCCAAAGAACACACACACACACACACACACACACACATAAATAAGAAGACAAAGCAATATAAGCAAACAGACAAAGTAAAACAAACACACACAACTCATAACTCCCCCCCCCCACTCCTACCACACCTTCACCACAGATATCACACACTTCAATGACAACTATCCTTGCTACTCACCTCATACCTCAAATATTCTATTATAGAATCACATTATTATACTGTATATAAATTAGATCTCGCCTCATCACACACCACAAGAATCACACATTATTATATATATAGCCTATGCGGTATCTCGCCTCAACACACACACACACACACACATACACACATTCTTCACACCACGAAAATCATACATTATTAATATATATATATATACGGTATATCACCTCACCACATAGCATACACACATACATACATTCTTCACACCACAATAATCACATACCGGTAATATACTGTACTGTACCTCCCACATACACACCCCTCACCACACACACACACACACACACTACTTTATTGACATATCTCAGGATCTACACATTCAACACTTTCTCATCACATATTTTCCTCATATATACTCATCATATATTTTCCTTATACTCACCACATTCTCATCACATATTTTCCTCATATTCACCACATTCTCATCACATATTTTCCTCATATTCATCACATACTCATCATAATTATATTTTCCTCATATTCACCACATTCACCATACCGTGCTGGGAGAGCGGGTTATACGCACTAATTATACGCACACCAGGTCTCTCTATCATACGCACTCCGGGTTCTCTCTCTCATACGCACACCGGGGTCTCTCTCTCTCTCTCTCTCTCTCTCTCTCTCTCTCTCTCTCTCTCTCTCTCTCTCTCTCTCTCTCTCTCTCTCTCTCTCTCTCTTTCTGTGTATGTGTGACTTTATACCTGTATGTGTGTGTGTGTGTGTGTGTACCTCTGTAGCCTATGTGTGACTTTATACATGTGTGTGTGTGTGTGTGTAGGTAGATGAAGGTCAGGAAGAATGTATGAGAAGCTGAGAGGGATAAAGAGAGTAAAGAGATGGAAAGAGTAGGGGGGGGAGAGAGGAGGGGAGGGAATGAAGGATAACTTGGGAGGGGAAAGGTGGAAGGGGCAATTATAGTGATTGGAAGGAAGGGGAGAGAAAAAAAGGAAGGGAGGGTAACTTGAGGGAGGGAGAGAGAGAGAGAGAGAGAGAGAGAGAGAGAGAGAGAGGGGAAGGAGTTAAGTTTTGTGTTAGTAAATCTGGAGTAACAGAATCCTCCAAACTATTCCAAGCAACAGAACACTTATTATTATTTTTGCTCTTCTGGTCGTGTTTCTTAGGATATTTTGGAGGAATTATGGCAATCCAATGTACCAAAAAAAAAAGAATTACCAACTTAATTACGCTTGTATGAGGGAAAAGAGGCGTGTGTTTGTTTGTGTTTGCAAGTGGTGTGTGTTTATTTGTGTTTGTAAGTAGTGTGTGTGTGTGTTTGTAATTGGTGTGTTTGTTTGTAAGTGGTGTGTGTGTTTGTGTTTGTTTGTAAGTGGTGTGTGTGTATGTGTTTGTTTGTAAGTGGTGTGTGTTTGTGTGTGTGTGTGTGTTGGTTCCTGCAGACACCATCATGCCATAATTAATGATGTCACTCCGTACTCACATTTTCTCAAGCTCAGAACAAGGTCAGGTAATTACCCAGGTGAGGGGAGACTTGTGTTAGTTATCTCTCTCTCTCTCTCTCTCTCTCTCTCTCTCTCTCTCTCTCTCTCTCTCTCTCTCTCTCTCTCCTTTACACTAGTTTCTTTGCTTGTTCCCTTCCTCTCTGTCTCTCTCTCTCTCCTTTATAGATAATTTGCTTGTTTCCTTCCTGTTTTCACTCTGTGTGTGTGTGTGTGCATGCTTTCTCTCCCCTCTTATAAAGTTCCCCTCACTTTGCTGGTTCTCTCCCTCATTACCCCTTCCTATATATCCGGTTTTCTCTCCCCTCACCACATCCCTGCTCCTCTCAGTTTGTTTTATCTCCCCTCATATTACCTGTGTCCCCTCTCATTTCCCTCATTTCAAGTCATTCTGCCTGTCCTGCCTCTCACTTCACCTCCTTTTTACGTGGGTTTTATTCTCTCTCCATCTATGTTCCTTCCTATAATTAACTTTCTCCATTTACCACCTTAAGGGGTAATTCTCTTGTTGGTGAATTGGAGTTGCTATTGATTCCTCCAAAGTATATCAGGAAATAGGACCAAATTAACAAAACTATATGGTAGCCTGTTGCTTGGAATAGTTTGGAGGAATCAGTTGCAGAATCTCGATATACCAACGCTGCACATAGTATACCCCTTTTACCGCCTTTATTTACATGCATCAGGACAACACGTCAACAATGAATTAACCAACTGTGTGTTTACATGTTAACTTCAAGGTCAAGCCAAACGTGAACATTACCCACATAATACATGACAGTAATCCAAACTTGTCGTGTCGCAGTACTGTGTTTTATAATGTAAGGGACCCTGTGTGTGTGTGACCGTGTATGAAAATTGAAGGCTTCTGATTCCTCCTGACTATGCCACGAAACGAGCTCCTTTCATATAGGTGGTGTTTCGTGGCAATGTTTGAAGGACTCGCTAACCTCCAATTTAATTTCTGACTATAGTAATATGTTGATTACGTCGTGTTCTGTACTGGTGATGTCTTGTTGTTTCAGCTGGACGTCGTGTTATATAATTTATGTACTGGTGATGTTGTGTTCTTGTACTTGTACCTCTGAAGTAGTGGTATAATATTTTAAAGCCACTTTTTGCGTTGTTATTTTATTTCAAACACGCATTGGTTGTATGAAATGTTTAAAGCTGTTTAGGTATCTGTTGTTTTTTTTCTTGAGTTTCAATGAGAGTGTGATATAGTCTGAAAAATTGAAAGTTACCGAGTCCTCCAAACAGTGCCACGAAACGCCACCCATAGTTCAGAAGGAAGGAGCACGTGGCATTGTCAGAAGGAAACGGAATTCTTTTAGTTCATCTGTAAGTTGCCAAGTCACTTAGTTAATGAAGCAAGGGAGGATAGATAGGGTGCTTGTGCTGCTCTAAGTAATATGTCTTTATTATAGTTATACAGCAGCTAGCACACACACACACACACACACACACACACACACACACACACACACACGCACACAGAGAGAGAGAGAGAGAGACAGAGAGAGAGAGAGACACACACACACACACATACAGAGACAGAGACACACACACAAACAGATTGAGTGAGAGAGAGACACACACACACATACAGAGAGAGAGAGAGAGAGAGAGTGCAGGTGAGAGTAATTACCTGTATATCCTGCTCCCTTGTGTTAGGAAAGGATATGCCTCGATTCCCTCCCCTCCCTTTCCTTTTTTCTCTCCTCTCCTCTCCTTTCTCTTCACCTCCTCTCCCATTCATTCCCTTTCACCTTTCCTCTTTATTATCATCTCCACCTCTCCTTCCTTTTAATTACCAAACACATCTCCTTTCTCTTCCCTTCCTCTCCTCCCTTCTCTTCCCTTCCCTTCCTCTCCTCTCCTCTCCTCCCATTCCCTTCACCTCATCTCCCCTCGACTCTATTTCACTTGTCCCTTATTAATTATCATCACCACCTCGCCCCTTCCTCCCTCTTACAAATCACATCCCCTCCCTCCTTCCCTTCCTTCCTCTTTCCTACCTCACGCCCGCCCTCACACGGTATTTCCTCCCTCGTGACGCTCGTGGTATGAGTAATGGTGAGAATAGTGGTGATAATGCATGAGTAGGCTACTGTGGTGATGGTGCAACACACACACACACATACACAATCCTATAAAGATACAAATTGGTAAAAACGTATAGGTAAGCGCACACACACAAACACACACACACACACACACACACACACACACACACACACACACACACACACACACACACACACATATCATTTATCAATCATTTATCGAGGGTGAAGAAAGTTCCTCGTAGATAAAAAAAAACAACAACTGAAAATTAGTACAAGTGAAAAATGTGAAAAAATAAAACTACAGTTGACATTCAACATAATTATAGTGTTGAATGATTATTGGAGGAGTAAGAAAAGAATGAGTCTTGTTAGAGGAGTAGGTAAAAGAAAAAAAAAAGGAGGAGATTTGGTTGGGAGAGTAAGAAGGGGAGGAAGAGGAAGAGGAGGAATTAAGATTAGCTCAGTTGGAAGAGTAGGAATAAAAAAAAATGGAAAAACATATACTGAAGGAAGAGAAATAAGGAGGTTAAGTTCGTGTCCACCCAATAATAATTATAAGACAGACGGGAGTGGGTGAGTGAGAAATAAACAGATAGACAGTGAGAGTGGGTGAGTGAGAAATAAACAGATAAACAGACAGACAGACAGACAGTGAGAGTGGGTGAGTGAAAAATATACAGATAAATAGACAGACATACAGACAGTGGGTGAGTGAGAAATAAACAGACAGACAATGAGAGTGGGTGAGTGAGAAATAAACAGATAAGCAGACAGACAGACAGTGAGAGTGGGTGAGTGAAAAATAAACAGATAAATAGACAGACAGACAGACAGTGATATTAGTGAAAAGCATTATCCTAACTCATTGTTATTATTGGTGTTTATGGTGGGTAGCCTAATATGTTTGAGGGTCGAACTGGAGAGCTATATAGCCTACTGATTCCTCCTACCTATGTCAGGAAACAGACTTGGAGGACTTTGTTGACTCCAGTTCGCCAGCATGCGTCACTCCCTTCTATTAATTCATGTTTAAGGGGGTGTGGGAGTTGGGGACAGGCTTGGGGGTGCGGGAGTAGGGGGACAGGCTTGGGGGGGGGGGTAGAAAGCCTGTCCCCTATTCCCTCACCCCCCGTAACCCAAACTCCACAAGCCTGTCCCCTACTCCTACATCCCCCAAAACCCCCCAAGCCTGTCCCCCCTACTCCTGCACCCCCAAAACCCGCCAAGCCTGTCCCCTACTCCTGCAACCCCCCCAAACCCCCAAGCCTGTCCCCTACTCCTGCACCCCCCTAAACCCCCCCACCAAGCATGTCCCCCGTATTCCCCCCTCCCTTAAAACGAAAAATATTAATGTTTTCCCAATTTCCTCTTTTGGTTGTTTTGATGATAATGATGATGATGGAGTTGATTAGAGATAAGAAAGACGCGAGGTAACTTTCTCTCCATTAAAGCTAATTTAGATAATCATCCATAGTTTGTAAATATTGATCCCTTGGTCGTGGATTTGTGTCAGCGTATTACAAGTCAGACACGCCACCACCATCATCACTACTACTACTACTACCACCATCATTACTACTACTACCATCACTATCACTACCACTACTACTGTACTACCACCATCACTACTACTACCTCTACCATCACTATCACCTCCACTACCACTACTAATACCACCATCACTATCACCACCATCACCACTACTACCACTACCATCACTATCAACACTACCACTGCCTCGATTACACACTCACGCCATCTTTTCTCCTCTCTCTCTCTCTCTCTCTCTGTATGTGTGTGTGTACGGTACTCCTCCTTTTGCTGTTGGTGCTTGGTTCCTACACACACACACACACACACACAATTATCTGAACGGACACGCCCCTTCCATCACACACACACACACACACACACACACAATAGGGGTGCAATCAGATTCGTGGCATGTCACCTTCACGCACAGACATCAGCAGACACGCACATACACACATACACCCAACAAGGATGTCACCGGATTACACACACACGTCATCCACAAAATGTAATATCGCATCACAACCATAACATTCTCATCCACATTCCTTCATCCTCACTCATCCATATTCATCTTTCCCCAGCTCTGGTCATCCACTTCATTCCTTCATCCTCACTCATCCAGGTATAGATTCACCTTTCCTCAGCTCTGATCATCCACTTCATTCCTTCATCCTCACTCATCCATACTCACCTTTCCCCAGTTCTGGTCATCCACGCATCCCTTTACAGACCTTAGCATCCGTTATCACTCATCCACTTTATTCCTTAATCACTCATCCCCACTCATCCACCTATAGGCTCATCCATATACTGTACTTTTAATTCCATCAGGTCGGTTTATCCACACTTCTCTTTACAGACCTTTGCATCCATTAGCACTCACCCAGCCCTCCCCATCCATTCTAAAACCCATTCCCAGTCCCCATCATTCACACTCCCTCACTCATCCCTCTTCATCCATACTTTTCTTTTAGACTCATCTCACCTACTAATAATACTTTAAACGCACACATACATCATCAACCATCCTTTACACACATACACACACATCATCATCATCAACCCTCCTTTAAACACACACACAATCAACTCTCCTTTAAACAAACACACACACATACACACACACAACTCGTACACAAAAACCCATGTACTATAGATTTCACGGTTGTCGCCCCAAATACAAAACTTTTCACCCGCACCGAGATGGTCATAAAGCTATAGCCTAATGTTCACTTGTGGTTCCTAATCATTTGGCAGGTTTGTTTACATAAGCCATCGTTGTCGTCGTCGTTGTTGTGGTTTATTCTTTCACCCTCGGTTTGTTTACACTACATTAGCAGGAACCTCACACTGTTTAATTTTCTCTTTGGTTTTTCACACTATCTTATTTCATGTCTATAATCTCGTGTAGCAAATTAAGCATTAATTATTACTTTGTACTCGAGGCCCTCAGTCACACTTATGAATACGGTACATGATTGTTATTTTGTACTACGTTAACTTTGTTTCATGTTCAGTATCGGTTGACAATAGAACCTCACGCAGCTGATTGTTTGGTATAGCTTCTGACACACACACTCTCTCTCTCTCTCTCTCTCTCTCTCTCTCTCTCTCTCTCTCTCTCTTTATATACTGTAGTTGGTTCATTTGTGTCTGATTTTGGTGCCCTCTGAATTTTCTCTTATCTTGCTGGAGTCCTAATTTCTCCGTTTCTATAGTTTATTGAATGCATTATGGTTTCTCACGTAGCTTATTATTATGATTTTCGTGTTATCTTGCACCATATATGTTTTTTCTGTTTCCGTACAAAATGTAGAATGGTTTATTATATGCAGATTACACAGATAATTTTTTCATTATCTCAAGAATCTGGTATTCCTTGTACATGAAGAATAGGTCATGATATTTTTTTATATTCATCCAACATTTCGAAATTCTCACAATTTTTTTTACTAAATTACTTAACTTGGTATTGTTTGTTTTTTGTTCTCACGGTCAGCTGGCGATATTATTGGTGTAAGAAGTGTGAAGGTACAGACCATAACAATACGTGACATTATTCTTGGCATTGATTTTGTAACATGTATCTCTGTGGCTTTGTGGTGTATCAGGTGTTTTTGTTGTTGAGATTGTGTAATATTTTATGTTGCTGGAGGGTAACGGTTTAGTAGAGCATTATTAAAAACGGTATATATGTTTCTGGACGGAGATTGCTTCCTAAGAATGATCAAAGCAAGAGTCAGTGAGTCACACACACACTGCATGACGGGGCCGAGGTGAAGGAGGAGTAGGGAGGGATGTCGTGTTTCCCAGTTAGTGAGCCACGTCGTGTTCCCTTGAGCGAGATGAAGGGAAGGAACCGGAGTCATGGAAAATGCTTCATAGCACGTGCGCCCTATAATGGTCTAGAGCACAGGGTTGGTTGGTCATTACAATGCCATTCCACCCCTGTGAATACGTCCCTAAGGTTGATATTCCCCCCGTGTGTGAAGGCAAGGCAGTAGTGGTTGGTTCACGGTGGGCTTGGCAGGTGGCGTCATATCTGGCGGCGTGGGGCTGAGTAATGACGTCACGCTCCCTTGCCCACCCTCTGTGCCTCAAGTCTCAAGGGTAAGAAAGGAAGGCAGGCAGGCAAGGCAGTCAAGTCCTCTCAATGGTGGTGGAGTTGGTAATTGAGTTGGTGGGTTTACGGTATCAGGGACTTCAGGGTTGGTATTCTTAGGCGGTAATCTCTTGGGGGAGTATTCGAATATGCTATTATAATTTTCTCCAGCAGACGAGTTTTGGACCTGTTGGTGTTGAAGTTCCTCAAGCTGTCTAGAGACCGAGCAAACCCGAGCTCCTGTTTTGTAGCATAGGCCTACATGTAGTTTGGAAGAATCAGTAACCCTTCAATTAGCCTACTACACAATTTCACCCTAAGTAGTGGTAGTTAGTGTAGTTAGTGTTCAGTTCCAATCTTTCAATGTCAGTTAGTTGAGTTACAGAGGGTAATTCACTTTTGTTACAATGGAGTGCCATGATTCCTCCAAAGTATGCCAGGAAACAGGACCAGATAAACAAAAATAATGGTGTTCTGTTGCTTGGAATAGTTTGCAGGAATTAGTTGCTCCAGATTTCCCCCTTAATTAAAGCATCCGGAGTCAGCCACGATAATAAAAGATAAAAGTCGTTACCACACTGCCAACATAAATAATAGTGTGTGGTTGTGCTCTGTTTACGACTTTATTTAGAATACAATATGACACCCTTCACTTTACCGTTTTTTTTACAATCTCTTAACCCTACACACACCTATTATAAAGATGTAACCTTCTTCACTTCTACTCTACTATTACTACCCCCTTTGTATCTCTTTACCATCTCTCTGGCTTGTAACACATTTCCAACAAACTCCTACATAATATTAAGTTACACGTATACATATAAATAAACACACACACATACACACAACCAAATATTAAACCATGTCCTGTTAACCTTGTACTTTCCCTTGACTGACCTCCTATAGCCTAATCACACAAACTCCAACACACACATGTAGCCTATAGTCATGAGTCATAATAATAAGTATCAGTATCAAGGTCTTTTCCGAGAACATGAGTAATAAACGAGCTCCAATATTTATAAGTGTTGTAATTGGTTCATTGGTATGTTAGATGATTCGAAACTTTAACAAGACATACATGGTTACTTACCTGGTACAGTACAATATATGCCTTATATTTAACTGTATTGTTTTCTCGTGTTCCTGTTTGATTGAGAGAGAGAGAGAGAGAGAGACCAACAGGCGTGTATGAATCGTGTACGGTACAGGATGATGATTTCACCTACCAATACACACAGCCTATGTTATTCTCTTTGAAGGCTACATCGCTCCAAATACGCAGTTTTACACACACACACACAAAATGTAATAATAATATCTCTTTACACTACTACTACAATACACACACACACACACACACACACACAAACAATATAATCATAATATCTTCACACTCTACTACAACACACACACACACTCCCACAATTAAATCAACACTCTTCACACTCGTCTAATACAGTTTACCTTCACATAGATGCGTTGATGATAACGAAAAGAGCGCATGCGTATTGTATTATTTCACTTTCACTCGAGTTCTTACTCCCTAATCACAAACAACTAATTTAGCTGAGACTTAGTGAAAGGAATTAGTTTATTATAGTTTGGATGAATTGGAGGGTTACTGGTTCCTCCAAGTAGTGCCACAAAACTGCCCTAAATGACGAGGGAATCTGCTGTTTCGTGGTAAAGTTTGGAGGAATCAGTAGTCTCATCACAGGTCCCCCTAAATCATCCTATACTCGAGGACCGTTTTTAGAATGAATATATTTAACTGTTTCAAGAATAGTGATGCTAACTGTACACTCAAGGCCAGAGGGGTGGGGAAGGGGGGTGGGGGGTTACTGTCCCGAGAGAGAAAGGGGGGGGGAGGTAGGGAGAGAGAGAGAGAGAGAGTAAAGAAAAGATATGAAAAGAGTGAAGATGAATAGAATTTGTGTGAGAAAGAGAAAATAAATTATATGAAAATAGTGAAGATGAGTAGAATTTGTGTGAGAGAGAAAAAAAATCAAAGGAGAGAGAGAGAGAGAGAGAGAGAGAGAGAGAGAGAGAGAGAGAGAGAGACATTAATATGCATGCCTTTGTTTGGAGTGTGTGTGTGTGTGTGTGAACTAAATATGGATGAAGTTGATGGAGTTACGTGGTTGTGGTGATAGTTTTTAATTATAGTATAGTGATGGTGTGGGTTATGGTAATGGTTGTGGTAGTAGTAGTATTGGTTATGGTGATGGTAGTAGTGGTAGTATTGGTATGTGGTTATAGTGAAGGTAGTGGTGGTGTTGGTGTTTGTTTATGGTGATAGTAGTAGTAGTAGTAGTAGTATTGGTTATGGTGATGGTAGTAGTAGTAGTAGTAGTAGTATTGGTTATGGTGATGGTAGTATTGGTATTTGGTTATGGTGATGGTAGTAGTAGTGGTGGTAGTGGTGCATGGGTTAGGCTTTGTAAAGGTGTAAATAAACATGTGATTGTGTGTGTATTGATGGTGAGGATAATGATGTGGTTGGTTGGTTGGTTTGGTGGTGTGTGAGTGTTGGGATAATACATGGGAGAGTGGGAGAACAGGGAGTGGCAAAATGAGCTGAAAGAATGTATACGAAAGAATAGGATGAATGATGAGAGAGAGAGAGAGAGAATGGGATAAAGATGGTAGTGGGTGAGAGTGAGAGAACAGGAGAGAGTGAGATAACAGTTGAGGGTGGGAGAGAGTGATAACAGATGAGGGTGGGAGAGTGGGTTTGAGTGGGACAACAGGTGAGGGTGTAGGGCGGGGCGGGGTCACTGGACAATGTACATCCTGCTCCTGGCCCCACTTCCTGTGTGTGTGTGTGTGTGTGTAGCTACCAAACATGTACACAATATATATATATATGTATGTACATCGGGTGTGTTGTGTGCTTTAGCCTAAGTATGTATATTTTCTCATCGTAACACACACACATACATACACAGGAATCCATCATCATTTATGTGAAAAATTATATACTGTACACGAAGGGCGTTATGGAAAGAGAGAGGGAGAGAGAGAGAGAGAGACTGTCCCACTTTACCTAACAACAATATGGCCTCCGATATGTGTGTGTGTGTGTGTGTGTGTGTGTGTGTGTGTGTGTAAGCCAGACAGCGGGAAAATATTAACAAAGCATCATCGTTGACGGGAGTTACATGCATACTCGTTGTCACTCGGTATCATACAATAACAATCAGTCTCACACACACAGTCACCTGCAAACTATCACACTCAATTGGTCACAGCACATACACTCACTCACACCCACCATTCCTTCATGGACACACACATACACTATTAAGTTTCTCATTACTCTTACAAAACAAACTCATGATATCCTCCTCTTTATAATAAACTCGAGACTGAAATGTGGTGAGTGATTTCCCAAGACTTATATATATATATATGTGTGTGTGTGTGTGTGTTTTTGTTACTAGGATAAAACCTCTTGATTCATGGCTGTATATGTGTGTGAGTGTGAGAGAAAGAAGTCTAGTTGTTTGTGTGTGTTATAAGAGAGAGAGAGAGAAATCGAGTAGTTTGTGTGTGTGAGTGTGAGAGAGAGAATTCAAGTAGTTTCTGTGTGTTGTGAGGGAGTGAGAGAAATCGAGGGAGTAGTTTCTGTGTGTTGCGAGGGAGAGAGAAATCGAGGAGTGTGTTGTGAGGGAGAAAGAATTTGAGTACTGTAGTTTGTGTGTGTGTGTGAGAGAGAGAGAGAGAGAGAGAGAGAGAGAGAGAGAGAGAACGCACAGAAGAGAAGTGTGCGTGAGTATCAATCTTTCAAGTTTCCTTTGAGTGTACATTTGCGTGTACTTACCGTGTGTGTGAATCACTATGTGCGTGATCGTGTATTTGGGCAGTTTCATATACATAAGAGAGAGAGAGAGAGAGAGAGAGAGAGAGAGAGAGAGAGAGACAGACAGACTGTTGACCCCACACCACTCCCCCTCTTCAAAATATATAATGGTGTCTCCTTTAAGTGACTTGGGAAGTATATAGTTGGTTGATATTAGTGTAGTTCACAGTAACCGCCCCCCCCCCCCCCCCCTCTCTCTCTCTCATCTTCCATCCACGTACATGCATTTCATTCTGCCTCTTCCATTGATTCCTTTTATTCAACCATTTTTTATTAATTTATCCACATTCACTCTTTATTTTACTACATTTTTCATTTAGGCTACATTAATTTATCACTTTCAACACACACACACACACACACACACACACACACACACACTGTATTCTCCACAAATCTATTTTACATTTGCCACTTTCCACCTCCTGAGTACTGAGCCAGAATATCCAATGTGAGGAATAATGTGTGTCTCTTATTTATGGTTGTCGACTGTACACTGACATGGCGATAAACTTTTTATCTATATTATATTCATGGTATTCTCTTGTGTTATTGTTATTTCATGGTCTTTTCTTGTATTATTGTTATTGTTATTTCACTTTCCCGGAACACTATACTAATACTTTCTAGCCATGACCCACCCACTTCTAAAGGACCCTGTGATCGTGTATGAAAATTGGAGGTTTCTGATTCCTCCTGACCATGCCACGAAACGAGCTCCTTCCTCTTAGTTTTTTTTTTTTTTTTTTTTTTTTTTTTTTTTGTGACAATATTTGAAGGACTCGTTTAACTGCAATTCACTTTTGTTACATTGAAGTGCCTTGATTCCTCCAAAGTATGACAGGAAACAGATTCAGAAGAGCAAAAATAATGGTGGTTTTCTGTTGCTTGGAATAGTTTGAAGGATTCAGTTGCTCCATACTGGTACTGTACTTATCAGCACTGAACTTCCCCCTTAATAAACCCATTCACACCCACACTACGTCCCTCGTATCTAATCTGCCTATTCTCTTATCTCTATTCCCCTTATTAAACTCTTGACTCATACACCCACTCCCTGTATATATGTCAACTCATAATTCTCTCATATCTTCATACACTTCCCATACACCCCCACTTCATTCTCCCTCCTTCCCATACATCCACACTTCATTCTCCCCCTCCTTCCCATACATCCACACTTCATTCTCCCTCCTTCCCATACACCCCCACTTCATTCTCCCTCCTTCCCATACATCCACACTTCATTCTCCCTCCTTCCCATACACCCCCACTTCATTCTCCCTCCTTCCCATACATCCACACTTCATTCTCCCCTTCCCTTCCCATATATCCACACTTCATTCTCCCCTTCCCTTCCCATACACCTCACTTATTCTCTATATCCTTCCCATACACCTCATTTAATTCTCCCTCTCCTGCTTCTACATCCACACTTCATTCTTCTTTGCTCCGTCACCCATGCCCTCAAAAATCCCATGCAGGTAATAAGGTGTCATGGTGTAATTTGGGAAGAGGGTAAAAGGGTAAGTAGAAGAAGCAAGTGTCTCGCATTCTTACTACGACTAACACTCTCTCTCTCTCTCTTTTACTTGTTCGATATAGCAGCAGTTCATTCACCTTACATACATACCTTTCCCTGTGCTAGACTATATATTGTAGACGACCTCGTGAACTTTTGGTGTGAGTGTTGCAATATTGATGATGATGGTGGTGGGTGGTATGTCCAGACTGTATGTATGTGTGTGTGTGAGAGAGAGAGAGAGTGAGAAATGAAAAGTAATAAGAGTGGTGTGTAAAATTAGAAAGAAAGTGAATGTGTGTGAGAGAGAGTGCCTGGTTTTGTGAAGAGAGAAAGAGGGTGAAAATAAAGAAAATTAATAATATGAGTAGTGTTGTGTAGAATAAGAGAGAGAGAGAGAGAGAGAGAGAGAGAGAGAGATAGGGGAGGGGGTGCATGTACGGTATAGTGAGGGTAATTTGGTTTTGTGATTGCCTGAACCAGGACAAGGAATGCTGAGACAACTTTAACCTGGATACCTCCTGTCATATTATGTTGTCTCTCTCTCTCTCTCTCTCTCTCTCTCTCTCTCTCTCTCTCTCCTTGTTTGTTCCCTTGACGCTGTGGCCTCATCATTGTTTTACTACCCCTCTCATTCACTCTCTGCCTCTCCCTTCTTGTCTCCTGCTTATACTCCCTATATGCTCCCTTCTCTATCCTGTACATCTGTTTTGTCTATTAACTCCTTTCCACTATTTATCTCCTCTCTCCCTGCCTCCTCCTTCCTTTCTCTCCTACTATACCCCATTCATCCTTTCCCATTCCCTTTCTCTTCCCTTCCCTTTCCCTCACCTTCCATCCCTTCCTTTCCCTTCCCAGCACTTTCTCTTCCCCTTTCTCTCCCCTCCTTCCATCCCTTCCCTCTCCTTCCCTTCCCTTCCCTTCCCTTCCTACCTTATTGCTCACTTATACTGGTGTCTGATACTCTAGTTTGCATGTCGCTCTGAGTGCTTGCATGATTGCCAAACCTTAATGCCTGTGAGAATGGAACGCGCTGAGAGAGAGAGAGAGAGAGAGAGAGAGAGAGAGAGAGAGAGAGAGAGAGGGGTAAGGAACAGTGTAGGGAAGATCTTACAGGAGAGAGGGAGAGAGAGGTAAGGAACTGTGTATATGGAAGATTTTACTGCAGAGAGAGAGAGAGAGGTAAGGAACTGTAGAGAAGATTTTACAAGAGAGAGAGAGAGAGAGAGAGAGAGAGAGAGAGAGAGAGAGAGAGAGAGAGATAGAGAGGTGCTGAGTGATGAATCAAGAGGTCAATATACTGTACTGTACCATATCCATTCCTCCAAACTCTACCAAGAAATACACAATTAAAATAACATGTTTTTTTCTAGTATTTTGGATGAACCCCTTCCTCCAATTTTATAATGACAAAACACAGTATATAATTATTACCTGTTAAAGGGATAATGCATCATTAATTGGTAAACCTGGAGCAACTGATTCCTTCAAACTATTCCAAGCAACAGAACACCATTATTTTTTTTATCTTCTCCTGTTTCCTGGCTTACTTTGGAGGAATCAAGGCACTCCATTGTAACAAAATGAATTACCCCCTTAATTAAATAAAGCTGGTCTGTTTCCTGGCTTACTTTGGAGGACACAAGGCGCTATAATTATAACCAACTTCTAATACCCCTTCCCTCCCCCATACCTGGTAATGGTGGTACAAGAACTGACTCATTGTATAGTACATGTATTGGTGAAACATTTTGTGTGTGTGTGTATGTTTTGTTTCAAGAAGTGAATTGCTAAGTGTAGTATCAATAGTGATGGATACACGTGAATAATCTCATTGTGTATTCATGGAACTTTGTGTATGTGTGTGTGTGTGTGTGTGAGGAAGTGATCGTGTGTGTAAGTGTGTGTGTGTATGTATATATATAGATGGTGTGTGTGTAGGTGCAGGTGTGTGTGTGTGTGTGTGTCATGAAGTGAACGTACAGGAAAGGAAGTGATCGAGCTATCATAAATATAAGACTTAGTGATAGATACACGAACAGTACCATTATAATATTCATAGGAGTTTACTGTGTGCATTTGTAAGTAGTTTTAACACATGCAGAAGATACATAGAAGAAACACGGAGGTGGGTAGAGAAGGAATATTATAGGAGAGTATAGTTAAGGAATAATAATATATATATAGAATTATGTATAGTTTTAGCCGGGTATTAAATTAGTATATATTGTATAGTTATGTATAATTTGGACCAGGTTTAAATTTGAGTAGATTATAGTTATGTATAGATAGATCTGGTGTCATTAATTTAGCATGTATATTGCTATGTATAGTTGTAGCCAAGTTTAATTAATGTATGTTTATATTATAGACAGGTATTAATTATTAGTATCCTCCCTGCTCTTATCAGATCATTAACGTGTTATTATCGCCATTGGTGGGAAGTGATTAAATGTGTTTACTATTTAATTAACAAAATATTAGTATGGATAACGTATATACAAAATTATACATGTTACGCAAGCAGGGGTAGAAAAAAGAAACCATAGAGAAATTAAAGACAGAGAGAGTACCCAGTAACATGGCTCTCTCTCTCTCTCTCTCTCTCTCTCTCTCTCTCTCTCTCTCTCTCTCTCTCTCATGACGTAAGCACCTTCACGTACCCTATTGTTAAACGAGAAAAAGCCTCCGTCGTTCAATTTGTAATATTTGGTAAAACGAATTAAGGTGGTAGTTCTTTTTTGGTACATTGGAGTGCCTTGATTCCTCCAAAGTATGCTAGGAAACAGGACCAGAAGAGCAAAAATAATGGTGTTCTGTTGCTGGGAATAGTTTAGAGGATTCAGTTGCTCCAGAATTACCAACACAAAACTTCCCCCTTAAGCGCCGAAGATCCTTTTTCCTCGTTTAATTAATAATACTGTACCTCCATTAGTCACATGATCTTATAACAACATTACAACATGTCCTGAGATCTGTGTTGTTGCAGTGAATGTATAAATTGTATCATAGCAACCTGACAACGTGTGGACGAGTAGAGATAGAAAGGTTGGGTGGGTGGCTGGGTGAAATCATTAGAGGCAGTTATTAAGTATTATTATGAGGAGCAGTGGAGCGTTGAGTGTCTGACTTACTCACTCACTCACTCCCCCTACTCTACCTGCTAACTCTCTCTCTCTCTCTCTCTCTCTCTTGCATATGACTTGTTACGACAGAACTAACAATCTCTCTCTCTCTCTCTCTCTCTCTCTCTCTCTCTCTCTCTCTCTGACATAGAATGAACAATCAATCTTTCTCTTTCTCTCAAAGCAGAGATTTCATTACAGTTGGAGAGTTATTGTCACAGGAAGACTGTGTACATAAAATTATTTAATGTGATAAATATGTTATGGGTGAATAGGTTAGTTTCTGATTCGTCCAAACTATTCTAGAAATAATAACACACACACACACACACACACAGAGATGGATATTCTGTAGCATAATTTAGTTTGGGTTATTCGTTAGTTACCCCCCCCCCCCCATAACCAAACCAACCTAGGTCATCGTTAACACATCCCACAATGACCTTTTCTTTCTCCAACAATGACCTTTTCTTTCTTGTTACATAGGGCGGGCTCTCCTCTGTTCCGCCAAAATAATTTACGACATTTTCTTACTGTGGTGTAATTCATCACACGTATATATGTGGTGGTGGTGGTGTGATGATGGTTGGTGGTGATGGATGATGATAATGAAGGTAAAATATTGTCGTCGAAATAAGAGGCTGACTTGATTCTTCCAATATTTTTTTGCCAGACAGACGTAGTGGCATTAAAGTTATTTCACCTTAAAAGATATTCGTATTCAGAAACCCTTAATGTTACATAGATTTTGATGTGCCGTTTTTTTAACAAACATTTATAATCACGGGTGTAATCATTGTGAATAATTTTCCATTATTATAATTCTATTTACTGGTATATTTACATTTGCATGTTTAGTTTAGTATTATTTGCTTGACTTATTTACTTAATAGCTTAAAGTAAAGGGGGTTAAGGGGGCCACAGTCATTACACCTGTCGTCGCTTTCTTGTTTCCCGCCCAGATTTAAATCCCGCAACCCCCTGGACGAACGGTTGGTGCTCACGCCAAGGCACCCTCCCCCCCCTCCCCTCCCCCCCCCAAAACACCCCCTTCCCTCCCCCCCAAGGCCCCATAGCCCGCAACACGCCACCAACCAACCAACAAACCACTCCACAAAAAATTAGTAAATTACTCTTGTGTTGTGTGGCGTGTGATCCCATAGTATACTCCATCCAGGCAGCAAAGAGCATTCAATGATTATGATATTTATTGGAATATTATTAATTTGCACCCATTATTATCGTATGTATTGTAATAATTATCCTACCACTATAGCTCAAGTTCGTAGTGTCGTTGAAGGAGGTAGGCTAATTAATTCACTTTTGTTACATTGGAGTGCTTTGATTTCTCTAAAGTGGGCCAGGAAACAACAGGACCAGATGAACAAAAAAATAATGGTGTTGCTCCAGATTTCTTCCATACTGTCCTGGGAAACACACCACTTCAATGTTCTTAATGAGAGATTTTGTTTCGTAGCCTGAATTAGAGGAATCGGAAACCCTTCAATTACCCCTAAATAGTAACGATCCCATAAAGGTGAAGGTTAATGGGGTATTATACTTTTGGAACGTACATACATTGGAGCGTATTAATTCCTCCTAACTATGCCAGAAAACAGATGCTCTCAATAAATTGTACTAATAGGGATCTGCTGTTTCGTGGCTTAGTTTGGAGGAATCAGACCAACAAATGAATGTCCCCTTAAGTCAATACAGTCTTGAATACTAATTACAAGACTAAAGGTGTAATTTCAACTCATAATATAATGTTGAATCACAACAAGATTACACCACTAAGCCCAGACATGTGACACCGTGAAGTATGGCGACATTACAAATTTAATTAAAGCTAAAATCATGAAGCAGCAACACTTAAGCATTTAATTAAGCTAAGAAATTAATGGAATATAATACACCAGTTCAAGATTTAATCCAAGCAAACAACTTAGTAAGATTAAAGACCAGCTTTGTTTATTAGTTTTTTTTTGTATTGTTTTTCTCTCTTACTATGATCACAATAGGCAAGACAAATCCTGGGGCAGAGGCGTCTTGATTCCTCCAAAATATACCAGGAAACAACAGGACCAGATTAACAAATAACAACAACAATAATGGCGCCATGGTGTTGCTTGGAGGAATAAGTTGCTCCAGATTTTCCAACCAACACTACTTAATTCCTCCTGACTATGCCATGAAACAAACTCCTTCCATATAGGTGGTGTTTCGTAGCAATACTTGAAGGACTCATTTACCTTCAATTTTCTGACTACATCACAGGTTCCCTTAATTAAGAAGAGTTATTACTACAACTAAGCTGCTTCCTTTGTCTGTGTCTGTCTGTGCATAAATGATAATAATAATAATATTGCCTCAGTGACCTTGGTGTTGTTTTAAGTATATATACGTACGTACTGCATGGGTGTGTAAAGTAATAAGAATCATTCACAGTTACTTGTCCTTACGTTATGGGACACTTGGCATGGTGTGTGTGTGTGTGTGTAACGGAAATGTACTAACTGGGTGTGTGTAACTGATATTAACTATTAACTATAAGTGTGTGTGTAACGGAAATTTATTAACTGTGTATGTGTGTGTGAACGGAAATTTATTAAATGTGTGTGTGTGTGTGTAACGGAAATTTATTAACTGTGTGTGTGTGTGTAAGGAAAGGAAATTTAACAGTATTTGGGTATAAAGGTGAGGAAAAGGGAATTGTTTTGTGCTGTGGAGAGAGAGAGAGAGAGAGAGAGAGAGAGAGAGAGAGAGAGAGAGTAGGTAACCGCCATTTTCTCTGGGTGAGTGAGTCATGGGTACCAACACAACTACTGAAATTCTCTCTCTCTCTCTCTCTCTCTCTCTCTCTCTCTCCTTGCAGTTTATTAGATGGTGTGGATAATGTTGGTTTCTGAATCGGAATAGAAGAGAAGGGAAGGATAAAAACAATGGGAGAGGAAGTAAAATTGAACGAAATGTCGAAGAGGTAAAGAGGAAAGTGAATAGGGACAAGAAGAGAGGAGAGGACAAAGTGGTAGATAAATAGATGATAAGAAGTGAAGAGGAGGAGAGAAGAATACGTAATATATAGAAATAGAGAAAACAGAAGAATGCAATGGAAAGGTGAAGAGAAGGATAGGGGAGAAATGGAAAAGAAATGAGTAATGACAGTACAAACGAAGAAGGAAAATAAAATAAATGTTAAAGAAAGAGGAGAGGAGAGAAAAAAAAATAAAAACAAAAGTTCTTGCCATGTAGAGTTAAGACGGGGAAATAATTACGTATGAATTATGTGTGCCCAGATGTAATTGTAGTGTAGTATTTTTAATTATATACAATCACGGTTATTACACGTGTAAATACAAATTCGCCGTCTTTGGAGTTTATTTAGATTAATTTTGTAGTCGGAAGAATATGGAAAAAGTAATAATATAGCCCTTCATGTAATTATTTGTATATTATAATATCAGTAATAATAATAACAATAACATTTAACAATAATGATAATAGTATAAAACCCTACCCGTAAATGTAATAGTTATTATGATAGTAATAATAATAATTATTGTAAATAGTATGGAGGTATAAATCTGGTAATTATGGTGGTTTTAATTATATATAGAGAGAAACATGGCAACAACAGAACAGTGAGGAAGTGAGAGGAAGGAAGTGAGGGGGGAGGGAGGGAGGAGAGACGTGAGGGGGTGAGGGAGGAAGGAAGTGAGGGGGGAGGGAGGGAGGAGAGACGTGAGGGGAAAAGGGAGGAAGGAAGTGAGGGGGGGTGGGAGGAAGGATGTTAGTGAGTATACAGTACTATAGAGGGTAACAGGACGTTAATTGTATACATGTATGTGAAACAAACAGCTATACAAGTCATAATTGTCCTCATTATGGTGGTAGTAGTCACGCGGGATGTTCCCCTTCTGTGTGAGAGAGAGAGAGAGAGAGAAAGAGAGAGAGAGGATAAGGGATGGTGTGTGAAATATGTAGGCTATAATGAGTAAATCTCTCTCTCTCTCTCTCTCTCTCTCTCTCTCTCTCTCTCTTCTATTTCATCAGTGTCGTTTTCTAGCAATGTACAGTATTTCACATCTATTAAACTAAAATAAAAATAATAACAATTAAGCCAGATATTCCGTTTGTTTGTGTGTGTGTGTATTACATGTCTTGATACAATGACGTAATTTCTCTACCAATCTTCATAATTATATTCCACAGAGGTTACTGTTATTATTTTACTACTACAGTCAGTCGGTATACGGGACTTTTTGCATGCCATTACACACACACACACACACACACACACACACACACACACACCTTATCCGCTCATACACCAAGTACTGTTAATAATATATCCGGGTGTTAAAAATGGTTGTCTGTGTGTGTGTGTGTGTCGTTCCTATTCCCTTGTGTGTGTGTTTTTTTTTATCCTGCGCCAATGTTGTTTTTTTTTTTTTTTTTTTTTTTGCTTATCTCACTCTTACCATAATTTATCTTTTTTTTTTTCGTTCTTCCTATCTATCTAATTCCTTTCTTGTTTCCCTTCAATCATGCTCCCGTCATTTCCTTCCTTCTCTGCCTTCTATCCATCCTACTATTCTTCCTTTCCTCCACAAACCTTGCTACAATTCCTTTCTATTTTATTCTTCCTTTCCTCTTCTCCATTTTTATCTCTTCTCAGCTCTCTTCACATTTTTTCCTTTCCGCTACCTTCTGTTCCCTCCCTCCCTCCCTCCATTTCCAAGCTTTATTTCTTCCCCCCCCCTCACTTTCCTCCCTCCCTCCCTCCATTTCCAAGCTTTATTTCTTCCCCCTCACTTTTCTCCCTCCCTCCCTCCATTTTCAAGCTTTCACTGATGAGACCTGTAAAAAAAAAGTGTAAATCCTTCTTGATGCCCGGATGACGTTGTTGTCTTCCTCCTTTCCTTTTCATCTTTACTTCCCTCTCCCTTCTTTCATTTTCTTTGACGTTTCTCATCATCTTTCATCGTACTACATTTCCTCTCTCTCTCTCTCTGTCCTTCTCCGCTCCTCAATCCTTACCCTGGCTCTACCGATCTCTCTCTCTCTCTCTCTCTCTCTCTCTCTCTCTCTCTCTCTCTCTCTCTCTCTCTAATAATGATACACAATAATATAATGCATTATGGTCTTGCAGTTATTAATCTCAAAGGTTTATATATTTCCCCCCAATTTATCATCAGTATGCAGTATAAACGAAGACTGATAATATTAAACTCGGGAGTAAAAAAAAAATGAAAGATAAAAATCTCAAGGAAGCAGAGGAATTTGGTAACCTTAATATCCCTCCTAATCCCGCCAAACGAGGAAGGAACTGGGCACGGAGGCAGAGTTGGAACCATAACCCTGAACTCTCCCGCCTTCTTGTCGTGACTTTCCGCCAAAATTGATCGTGGTATATAATAGTGCATGACTTTCTGAACGTTGGCGCGAGCACTCTTAGTTAGTACTTCTTAAAGGTGCATTCTCATTTCTGTAAACCTGCAGGGCTACTGATTCCCACAGACACAGCCAGAAAATGCAAGGATGTGTCAGTTTACAATTAAGGGATTTGTTTTAAAGCATAGTTTGTAGGTATCAGTAGCTCTCCAAATGGTCCGTAATATCAATATGAAGAAGGTAGTCTCGTGATGAGCTTACAGTAGAGGGCTATTGATTTCTCCAAACTGTGCTAAGTAACCGGTCCCTTACTGATAATACTGTACTATTGTTTATTTTATGGGATGAAATGATTCGCCCCCAATTCGCATTATAAACGCAAATGTAAAGTCATAGTTGGCAGAACGTGACCTTAGACTTATTTGTACCTTATCTTCTCCAACCCTTACACACAATTTTCCTCTTCAACTCTTTCTTTTCTTTCTTTCCCTATTTCTTCATCTACCTCTCACCTATTCACCCTCCCCCCCATATCATGTATCCACCTCCTCTTTTTATTCCTTCCTTCATTCTTTTACTTGTATAGTTTTTTGTTTTTTTTCATCCCTTACCCCATTTATCTTACTCTCTCCCTCACTCCTTTCTAGCCTTCAGTCCTTCACCTCTTTCTTCCTCGTCCAGTCTCTCTCCCCTCCAGCCCCCTAGCGGTGATGTGGGAAAACTCATTATGCAGTCCTCAATCATGTAGCCTTATTTTTAGCCCTAGAATGACTGACGCAGGAATTATGTGTGGTTCAACCTGCACACGGAATCACCTAACTCTCTCTATCTTAGATTGGACTAAAATTTAAGATTAACGTTTTCGAGGGTGTGGTGGCTGTGAGAAAGAGAGAGCAAGGGAGAGAGAAACACACATCCAGAGAGCGATATATATAGGAGAAATAGAAAAATTAAAAGAGAGGAATGTCAGAACTGAGAGGAAAGACGGGAAAGGAAGATAAGGACTAGATAGGATACATATGTGGAAGGGGAGAGAGAGAGAGAGAGAGGTGCAACCACTGCGTTATCAGTCTCGCTACATATATTAATTACAGTCAGCGCCGGAATAAGGGAACGAAGGGTAGGGTGGAGGTGTGGAATGTGCAACTATCTCTCTGTATGTATGTATCTATCATCCGTATTCCTTTCTCTTCCCATCATGTATTCTCCCTCTCTCTCTTTCTCTCTCTCTCTCTCTCAGCCACAACCTTGACAGTGAACCACATCTCCAGATAATTACAAGCCAGCATGACGAGACACACAAAGGAATTCTATTGTCTTCATTACTGTCTTGGACTGTGGTTAATAAAAGTGGAAGGAATCAGTTGTGGCTAAATTGGAGCCTATCAAGCCCTCCAATCCTACCTTAATATTAGGACTCATTTATAATACAGAAAAACGGTAGAATTATTGTTTTAAGCAGCAAATTGCATATTCTACGTTCTCATTATATTTTACGGAGAGCTCTGACTTGATGTAAGAAGATCGCCCCAGGCCTGGAAGACCCTGTAGAAGGTAGAAGATGGAAGAGAGGTGTGAAGCTGTAGTGTGATATTATGTGGAGTGGTTTTGTTATTGTGTTGTGTGTTGTAGTATGGTATTCTGATAGTGTGGTACGTGGTGGTATTGTATTTTTGTGTTAGTTATGGTGTGGTATGGTGTGGCATTCTGATAATGTGGTAATGGTGTTTTTTTTATTTTTGTGTCATGGTGTGGTGGTGAGATGTGGTATTGTTTCAGCGTCCTTGGTATATAATAATTATGATATACGGTAGTGAACAAACACTTGGTCGCACGTGAGTCACAGGAAACTCTATTGATATATTAAGTTGCGTATCTAATATTACACCATTGTTTCCCTGACACACTTGACGGCGTCCAGATGGCAAAGGAGGAAGGAAGTGCCATGTTATTGTATAGCCAAGGAAAAGTGAACTACGAAACTAATTTATACAACGAAAGTCCGTGATATTTTGGTGGAAAAGCCATTGTTATTATTATTATTATTGTAAACAGGAGAACAGCAAGGTCAATTTTTTCCACTCTTGCTGGCCTGAAAAGTCAACTAATATATTTTTATCTTTTAATTCGTGTGTGTGTTGGGGTCGGGTTGAGGGTGGATGGCATGGGGACAACACCTATAACTATATACATACGGTACTCACTCTGTGACACAAAACAACAAAACTGTCGACCTACTTTTTTGCCCAGTGATGTATTATGTTGGTTTTGCCTTTTGTTTTTTTTAACGCTACACTCCCCACCCCCACCCCCCCTCCCACAGAACCCTGAGATTACGAGTCAGGTGTGTTTCCACTGTATCATCAACTTATATCGTGCTTGTTTTTGTCAATTTGGCTGGTTATATATATTCGGGTTATAGCCTAATGTCATATATTTGTTTTGTCAATTTGGCTGGTTGTCTTCGAGTTATAGCCTAATACTGTTATCTGTTTTGTCACTTTGGTTGGTTGTATTCGGGGTATAGCCTAATGCTGTTTATCTGTTTGCTCTTCGTACATAATTATAAGGGTGCATGGTGTGTTGTAGAAACGTAAATATGACTCTTATAATTATTATGTGTAGAGGAGAAAATCTTTTGTCAGCCAAAATGGATGGCTCCTGAGTCCTGCAAACTATACTACCCAACTTATCTTACTCGTATGGTGATTCACTTTTTCTTTTTCCTTCATAATTTAGAGGAAATGGTAGCCCTGTAAATATCGAGGTTGTATACAGAGTTATAAAAACGTAAATAAAACTAGATAAAGAGGTTGTATACCGAGAAACGTGAATATAAAACTGTGTTGTGAATAAAAGACTGACTGGAGTATTTGTGTTGTGAATAAAAAACTGACTAGTATTTGTGTTACAGGTGTGTCGGCCATACGAAGTCCCGAGACACAGGCTGAGCTGGCTAACTGTGTCAAGATGGCTCGGCCCCTCGTCAAGAACCCAGAGGACATCTTTCCACTTACCAAGATTGACCTCGAAAGAGTTTGCACGTAAGGATATTATAAATTGATTCTCTTTGCCAACCAGTCTCTCTCTCTCTCTCTCTCTCTCTCTCTCTCTCTCTCTCTCTCTCTCTCTCTCTCTCTGATATTATATTCTTTACAATACATGATTTTTGAAGCCAGTGAATTATGAATGAGTTTTGCATCCTGTTGCACATAATGTTTAATTGATCACACCAGCCGAAACCGTCACGTGATTTAAATAAGCCTTGAACCCCATCTTGTAGTTCATGAGAGACAGACATACAGACAGACTGAACTAACGTCTACTCCATCCTCTCGTTTATGTTCTTATGAGAGAAATAGTAGAAATTTGTTTTATTTTGCCTGATCACAAAGGCCATATAGCCCACTTAAGGGTGTGTGGAAGTAGGGAGAATGGGGGGTGCGGGAATAGGGGGACAGTCTTGGGGTGGGTAGAAAGCCTGTCCCCTTACGCCCTCACTCTCTAAGATCCCCACATACACCCCTAAACCCCCCAAGCCTGTCCCCTATTCCCACACCCCATTAAAGTCACAGATTGATTTATATTCCACGTATTATGCTGCAGGACTTGGGCGGAGTTTCGTCAATGTGCGAGCATGTTCATAGAGGAGCATCTGTCTGAGGAAGAACGAAGGGTGTTCCAAATGGCTGTGGGCAGTTCCTTCCAGTCTATTGAGCAGCTGTGCCGTGATTATCCAGAATACACTCGGGGTTTGTATCACTTTAATTACCTACTGAATATATTCTTAAATGTTTATACAGTGTATCAATTTGCTGTACTAATTTGTATATGTGATTGTGTGTGTGTGTGTATATATGTACTGTATCAATTTACCTACTGAATAATTATATTCTTAAATGTTTATACAGTGTATCAATTTGCTGTACTAATTTGTATATGCGATTGTGTGTGTGTATATATGTATCAACAGCCCTCCTACCTTGACATTATTTCACCACCTTGGTCTAACCGCACCTTCCTCTCTTAGAGTACCTGGAGAATGCCCCTTGCCTGCGTAAAATGTCCATGGAAACGAGGCTGTGTGGTCAACAGTTCAACTACCTCGTGGACTTGGCTCAAGGTTTACAGGCTACTGATGTACAGATGTGCTGGTCAGTAATTATAGCTTTTCACCTCTAGTTCTCCCTCCTTTCTTCTTCCAAATGTTGTTTTGATTGCTTTTGTATCTTTCCCTCCTATAACCCTTTTTGTTATTCAACTTATAGAGCAAGTGATTCCACTTCAGTTTAACAAAGTCTCCCTGTGTTAAGTATAAAAATATATGATATACCACTGCCAAATTATATATTTTCAGCTTTACTTGATCTGATTAATATCGTTTGTCTTTAGTCAAAAAATAATCACAAAAAGATAACCCTGGCACTCCAAGGAGCAAATATAAAGTATTCACCTGATGCAAAGAACCAAGAGTAAATGGGAATAGTATCATCTTCATGACAGGGAACCAAGGCCACATAGAGTGTACAGGCATATGAAATAAAGAGTAAAGGCCTGGACAATGACAGTGAGCGGTATGATATCTTGATGCATTATCTAGAAACCTATTGTATTGGTTATTGTCATTACTTTTCCCAATAGCTGATGATATCTCCTGCATATGGTACATTTTTTAGTCACCCACTGCTAACCCTACATTGTCCACCAAAGTTCTTTCAGTGCTTACATACAGTTTCTTAATTCAGTCAATACTCCCACCAAAATGTTGTTGGAGTGCTTGCATACAGTTCATTCATACAGCCAGTATTCTCTCCAACAGTGCCCACCAAAAGTTTCGGGAGTGCATGCTAGAGAAGACCAACCAGGAGTGTAATCAGAATGGCCGGGGATCAGGGGACCAACGCCACTCAGAATTCACCCGCACCATGCTCGATAATACCCTGGGCTTCTTCCTCAAGACTTGCAAAGATTTTGTGTGAGTAATGTAATGTTTGTTGCCTCCTGGTGATTGTGGCTCATATATTTTTATTGTGTGTGTGTGTGTGTGTGACAGTAGAAATGTGTCAAACCTGAATCAGTGCTACATTACTACTGATAAGGATACTTTATGGTAATTAGTAGATTACCTTCCCTGTAACATCCCAGGCCCCATAATTCAACATTACACAATCATGAAAGAAAAATAGCTTATGATTGGTGTAAAAGTTTTTATTTTCTTTAGATTTAATGGAGACAAAATATAGGAGTTAGAAAGATGGACAATTGCTGGCAGAAGATATGGAAAATTGTTCCTAGCCACCCTATTTGTAAATATTTTGATAGAAAAATGGCACCTCTCATGGTGTTAACAGTCTTCTAAAACCTCTATAAAATGAAGATACAGACACAGTAAATGAATGAGAAGTTGATAACCACAGTACGTAAAATATTTATTACATGTTCGGCTGTCTATATTGTTAATGAATTTCATACTTCCCCAGGATACCAAGCTCTCACCAGTAATATAACATCAGGGATAAATTGTGACTTCATATTATTTTGATATTAAACCTCCTCAAAAGATGTAATGCTTGCAATATTTTTGCTACATTAATAATTTCAATTTATACTTATTGAATTATTAAACCCATTAAAGGGTGCAAATGATCTGCAATATTCAGACTGGGATAGAATGCATTTACTATTGCTGAAATATGCTTTATATATTACCAGACCCAACTCGAGAGACTGTCCTGTATTCACTTCTCCTGGCATTTCAAGAACTACTTTAGCTCCAGACACCAACCACAACAGCAACAACAATCACAATGGCAACAACAATAACCTGCGACCGGATGCAACCACATCCTCTTTCACCCTGCCTCCTTCCGACTCTACTCCCAGTACCCGCTTCACCTGGACCACCCCCCCCACTACCCCAAGTCTGGCCCTGGCTGGGAACAGTTTGACAGGGCCTGAGAGTCAGCAGTACAAGGGTCAGGCTCCCACCTGCATTCCCACCCTCTTCCTCTATGTTGTCATCACATTGCTCTTTAGATTACTTTAGAAAGGTGCTGGTTGGGGTTTTGTACTAAGTGTATAGGAAGTGCATTTATTGAAAATATCTGTAGAGACATTGCACAGGGTGTGCATTTATTGATAAATTGGGTGCATTTATAAACACAGTGGGTGAGGTGTACAGGAAATGATTTTATATACTGTATAGAGATGTGAAGTAGTATTATGAAGGTGTGTTTATAGAAAAGTAAAATATTGTCAATAATGGTGAGTACAATTAAATACAGTACAGAGTGTATGTATAGATGATATGTAGAACAGTGAATTATAAGGAAATATTGTGTACAGTATACATATACCTGGTAGTTGTTTGTGACTAGGTGTTTTGAAATACAGTACCGTACTTGGTGTTTGTCAAGGTAAGATTTTGTGTGATCCAGAAGTGTACTTAGTGATGCAGTTCCTTAAGATTAAGATAAATTTTGTTCTGTGAATACTGTATACAGTATTTATTTCATTGTCTCACTTTTTACAATATAATCGAAGATTATGGGTGGGATGTTTTCTTATCTATGGTTTTATAGGTAGTTTCTGTACTGGTCAAGAATTTTTCAGCCCTGAGCATTATCAAGATAAATTCTGCCTATTGAAACTTGAATCTACTTTTTGTAAATTCATAATGAAGCAGTACTAGATCTTAAGTCTATTTTTCTAGCAGACTATAAGTGTTCACAGCCAGTATTATAAGTCTAAATACAATAAAAAGAAAACAACACTGGCATGCAAAGGTTTAAAGTAAGAATGTATGTACAGTTGTTGATACATGAAACAGACACACCTGAAACAGGTCTCATATCAAGTATAGGGAAGGACTTTTCACAAAACATATTGTCTCGTGTCCTGTGCTAGATGAAGGGTCTGTTTCAAGCATGTCTGTACCATATGTCTATAACTGTATGTCTATATAAGGATCTCACTTTTTCCACGGGACCCTCTCTGTAAATACAAAAAAACTTTTTTAGAAAGTTAGCCTGTTTACAGTAATCCATATTTACAGTAGGTAGTCACAAGTGTCTTAAACTACTGTACAGTTGCATAAAAATAATTGTTCCAACACACCTGCCCGTCTTGTCTTTTTTTATTATATATCTTGACACATATAAATACTGCTACATTTTCATGATTACATATGAAGAACAATGAACAAATTTGTGATCCCCCCCCCTAGCATAAAAGTGGTCACAGTTTTTATATTGATAAAAAAACAGGAGGAAGTAAAACATATTCAAGACAATATTCATGGATATTTGTTTCTAAAGAGTAAAATTAAATCTTATTAAACCCCAAGTTGTCAACTGTTCAATAAGAAAAAAAAATGCACCCAAGATTTCCTTTATTAGATTTTGTAATGAGTAAAGGGAAGGGAAAAATATGTTAGTGATTCAGAGGCTACTGATTTCTCCATTTGTGACACTAATAAGAAAGACTACAATATCTTGGTACAGTATACTGTATGTGGTGTGCTGTATGGCACTGGTTGAAAGAATTGGAAGCCACCAATTCTCAGACATCATTGTAACTTTAAATACAGTACAGGATTTGATTATTAGGTAGCTGTTGGAATCTGTTGTACAGTACTGTATAGCAAATTTTGGAGGAATCAATAGGTTTCTGTTTGCAGACAATCACAGAACCCATAACATGCTAAATAACTAAATATATTATTTTTGGAAAGGATGGAATAAAAGATGCCATATTCATAGGAAAGATTTTTACATTATAATCTATGTCAACTAAACTATTTGATAAGATTTGTAGAATTAGACCCAATTGAAATAGGATAATGATTATAAAGTTGTAGATTAGGTTTATATGGGTAGTATATACGAAGGTGGACCTGTTGCAGGAAGAGTCATGGGATAGAAGATGACTGTGACTACAGTAGTATGATAGCTCTATGTCTGTGAAGGAAGTAATCCAGTTGTCATAGAAACATACCGAATCATGTTTGGTTATGCAGCTGTCATCATAACTAATCCCATGACTTTTTTTACATACAAGTCATGTTATTACAGTTCAGTAGAATGGTACCTCGGTTCTCGAACTTAATCCATTCCAGAAAGCTGTTCAAAAACCAAAACCAAATCCAAATTTTCCACAAGAAATAATGTAAAATATGCATCACGAAGCATTTTAATTAAAACTATTGCTTTTTTATACCTGTATAATAATACATGCATAAATTATAAACAATAAAAAAAAATGAAAATTTAAGTGAAAGGTGGCGAGGAACGTGCAGAAGAGGAAGGTTATTATTGTTTGGAAAGGGAGTTCCATAAAATATATCATCAAGTAACTCCTTCTGGGATTCTTTCTCTTTTCTGTCTCTTTGCACCACTACAACCTGCTTGAGACTCACTGGACCTATTTCTCAATAAAAACTTGTATAATGAGGTTTGTTTCTGCCTGCGTTTTAATATGTTTCTGATGTAGGACATGGCATTGTTAGTGTAAGTGTTAACGTAGACAAAGTTGGTCATTATAGGAAAGGTTTATGCTGCAGTTTGCTACACCTTTGTCAGGGTGAAAATTTTCCACAAAACTTAAATTCTTTCCATTTTCCACACATTTCCTTGATTAGTGAACTAGGAACATCCTCCCTTCCCTCCTCTGAAGACACTTCCGAAGGTCTTGGAGTTCTTCCGTGGTGAGCTCAGTGTTGTGGTCCACCACTCTCATCCAAGCCTATGGGTCTCAAGCAATGGAGGATGTTAAAGTGAATTTTTCAGAACTCTGAGGGTTAACTCTGTGTCAAAGATCACTTCAAAACACCTCTGAAACAGTGCTTTGGTGTAGAGTTTGATATGACCTGCTGGTCCCACAGCTTCTACATAGTTTCAAAATTGGCCATACCAAACAGTGTAGCAAACACCACTTGCTGTACTACGAACTCTCGTAATTCCCTATGAGATCTTTTATCACCTCTATTGTGGCTCTAACAACAACTTTTCTATTTGGTTTGCAGCTTTCATAATTCTTCTTTAGCCCCATGGTGACTCATATCATAAGGATATTAAATTTGATAAGAATTTAATAGGAATATTAAATGGCGGGTGTGTGAAGTGAGGGTGCTGGTAAACTGGAGTGGGCAAGCCTGGTGTGGGGCCAAGAAAGGTTCAAGGGTCGTTCGAGTCATCGTGGGGTTTGGGAACTGAGTTTATGTTCAACAACCAAGAATTTTTTTTTTTTTCTAAAAATATATGTTCGAGAAAGGAGGCGTTCGAGAATCGATGTTTCTGGGAAATACTGGGAACAAAAATTATACTTTCTCTATGTAAGTTGCATCCTACAGTATAATAGTCAGTATACCATACATGGAGTGTATTGTATTGCTATGTAACATACTTGATGACATTGGATAGTCTTTTAACAATAACTTGTACAGGTAGGTGGGGGGATTGGAATGTTGCACCAGACAAGGGATACCACCAATTTAACTCTTAATTTCTGTGGTTTATCATTAATATAATATTTTTAGTTTGTGAGAAATGAGAAAGTTTACTGATGTATTTTATAGGAAAAAAATAAATGATTGAATTGTCAAACTTTTGTACAAGGACCAGTAGGCCTAATTCATAAATCCTCTAAAATACACACATTTATATCTGACTAGAATAACACTCACAGAAAAATGCAGAAATAAACAGTCTTAAAAAATATAAGAAAAACTGATGAAGTGTTTATTGGGTAACCATTAGGCCTATACAGTACTTAGATTTAAAAATAATACAAATTTAATAAAAGAAAGGTATTGGTAAAAGTTTCTTAATATCTTTGAGTTTTTTGTTTTTGTTTTTGTTTTTTTAATACTGTACTTCCATTTGTTATGTTGTTTTAGTCAGGTTAAAAAAAAAAATCATAAATGTCTGTGAAAATGTAGTAAAGTATATAGAGTATATAAACTGATATCAATATGTTGTGTGTGACTGTGTGTCTTTAGGATATACATGTAATACCAAATTATTGGGTTGGAACAAATGGTATAGTTTTCATTAACCTTTATTTTCTGTAAAACTCTACACACACACACAGAGTTGTAAAGAATGTCATCTGTTATGGTCTTACTTGGAGGGATATAATAGATTCCTCCAAACTATTATGCCAGGAAACAGAACATCCATAATTATATTTCCTCCAAGCAGCTACAGACAGTTTTTGTACAGTTGGCCACACATGAAGCTGGTGGGACTGGTAATTACTTGTGAGGCAGACAGTAAAATATTATTAGTCTGCCTGTCAACAAGCAATAACTTTTGCTCACTTTCCTTCCTGTAGTAGCTATATATACCTCACAAGAAGCGAGGCGTACCAGCTTCATGTGTGGGCAACTGTACATGGATCTCTTATGATTTGTACCCTGTATGGAATATAATAATCTCATGTTTAGGGTGGCTTAAGGGGGAAGTTCTGTGTTGGTAAATCTGGAGCAACTGAATCCTCCAAACTATTCTAAGCGACAGAACGTCATTATTATTTGCTCTTCTGGTCCTGTTTCCTAGCATACTTTGGAGGAATCAAGGCACTCCAATGTAACAAAAGTATACACACCTTAATAAGGGGGTGCGAGAATAGGGAGACAGGCTAGGGTGGGGGTGGGGGGGCTTTTGGGGAGTGCGGGAGTAAGGGAACAAACTTCGGAGGGGGGGGGGGGTTATGGCCATGGGTGGATGCAGGAATAGGTTACAGGCTTTCTACCCCCCCCCCAAGCCTGTCCCCCTATTCCCGCACCCCCCCCAGTCCCCCCTAAGCCTGTCCCTTATTCCCACTAACCTCTAACCCCCTTAAAGCCTGTACCCCAGCTACCCCTACTCCCACACACCCAACCCCCCCCCTCCCACACTCCCCCCAAGACTGTCCCCCTATTCCCGCACCCCCTTAATTAAAGTAGTGCTTGGGTGGTTAATTTACCTCCAATATATTCACAAAATTATTTCCATTTGGCTGTCAAATTTATTATGGTCAACTTTGAATGAATGATTGAAAATGGCCAGAAAGACCTTATGCCACAATAAAGGAAAAAAGACAAAAAGGAGGGACAATGGAAAAGATAAAATTAATTAAGGGATTGGCTTGGGTGCAAAGGGGTGCCAATAAACAGCTATTATTATAGTCTGGTACCTCAACATGCTGGTATAAAATTCTAATATAAATAATAACTTCCAGCAGCTTTAGATATATTAGTGACTGATTTACTCAAGATCAATAAGTTTTATTTCTATACTCTACTTATTAAAAATGTACTAACTAGATAACTAACTATATATATAGGGTCATTCAAAATTTGATGTTATATTTATATTCAACGGTCATATAAATATTTAAGATATTCCCACCAATCCGTATAATGAATTTAAATGAAAGACTTCATCATTATTGGAATGTATCTTGACCTTAACAAAATTCCCAGAGTACCTATTAATTAACTATTTGTCCTACGATGGTGATGAAGTAAAGGCAAATGTTATGAAATATTTTCACTATTAGGGGTAGGAATATATTTATATACAATCCACGCAGACAGAGAATATAGTACTATATATTAATTTTTGTAAAGAACTTTATGGATATGGAATCTATTTATAGCCTCGTGTGTCTGGTCCAATATTGCCAAATGCAGGGAAATTTATCTGTTTTAGGGAATTTTGGAGTCCACAGGAAAATAATACACAGTTCGTTCAAGAGTAAACAGGGAAATTTTTACCAGATGAAATACCAAAAAGACAATCAATGTTCAAGAATAAACAGGAATTAATTGAGGTAAAAAGAGAAAATCCGATGTTGAAGTGAGGGAAATTTAGTGAAGCAGTTCAAGCAGACCTGGCAACACTGGTCAGGTGACAGGTCTAGTCCGCCATATTGCCCGCCAAGCAGTAACCTCATCACTCATCATGAACATGTATGGTTTGCCAGGACTTTCACTGGCAGCGAGGATAAATGTAAGTTTTCACTGTATACATGTATACTTCCAATATGTCAGGAATGCATTAGGCACATTGTTAACGCATGATGTGTCATATAAACGCTTAAAATTCAATATCAAATATCATCAACCCCTTTTTAAAAATTAAATTCCCGGTCGCCATTTGAAAAGCCGAGGACCCATTGGATAAAATTCTTATTATTACTCCTCCTATATGGGGTGTGACTCTCCAATACTTAACCACATACAGTACCATATGCATGATGATCTGATGTTGTTCGTTACCTGGTATTGTAGTGCTGAACCTGTTACCTGATGACCTCGTGACATATATAATAAATTTATTATATATAATCACCATAGGCCCTTTAGAGCTCAATGCTGAACATAATACTGTAGTGACAGTCTCCAAATCTTGATGAGTGTCAATGGCTATATTGTGCCACATTAATTATGACCGTACAGTTGCAAACAGTTATAGTAGTCCATATCACGGTATTTGGACTATATAGTAATTATACCGTGGTCCATATCTTTACTACCTATTGACGTATGTGTGGGGCTATCAATACTAATAAAACATTTATACTGTATGGCCTTGTAGGGGGGTCTTTAGATAAGCTTACATTCCTGTAGCCTAATCAATTGTTATATATAGGGCCTAACTTACATACCTGTTTCAATGTGATGTCGATTGTAGTACATGATGTAATTATTTACAATACTCTACTGTACAATATTTCTTATTTGCGTTGTATACATTGACCCACGTGAGGTTAGTGCAACTTTATAATTGGATGGAAAAATTGGATAAGATATTTCAAATACCTGAATTTGTTTTTAAATATACACAGGTATTGTTTGAGCTAGTGGGAGTGACCCTTATAAATTATGTAAGCATGAATGTGGTGGGGTTGTCAACGTTACTCTTTCAGTATAGGATACACTAAGCAGACTATGTCCAATATTAGGAACATTTATTTTGTCGTGTCTAACACCTTACAGAATAATTGAATATGATAAATATAGTTTTCAAGTTACGGCCTTTAAGCTGCATTTGTTATTTGTAATGCCATTATTACTGAAACGTTTTTCTTTTCTGTTCCGACAGTTTAATAAATTATCGCCCTTGGCATTCCGATGTTTGTATAAAGGGCTTTCACATCTCATTCCGATTACGTAATAATCTTACACAAGATAACTACGTAGGGGATTATTCCCTGCAAAGATGTGGGCAATACTTTCAGGATTTGGGTGCCCCTTCGGTCTCGAGCCAGTTATTTCCTATCCTTAAATGTATCTCCTTTTTTCCTTCTTTTTTTCTCCATGTTTACTGTCCCTACTCTCCTTATTATTAATGGTAGGCCTTTCTGGCCCCGGACAGCCTTCCTTCCCATAGCCTATAGAGTTGTATCCATGATAGTGCTTCTGGTCATGATTGTCTTATATTAGTCCGTAGGTAAAGTATATTTGTATCATGGTGAGAACACGTTACCGGTACGTTTCTCTTGCCCAATGCTGTTCTTCGATCCTTCCATGTTCCCCAAGTATTCTTATCTTTACATACGTCAACTGACTAGTATATGCACTCGCTATTATATAACTCGTTATATAACATCTGCGACTGTGTGTACATTTAGGTAAGGTGACTTTCCTACAATCGATACATCTACAGTAGGCTACACATACCAAGCAAAGCTCAAAATTCCACGTGCACGTTTTGGTTAAGCTGGTGGTGTCATCGATTGTATTATGAAACGATCTACGAAACTCAATACAAATTTATTTCACTTGTATTTCTTTATACGTTTGACCCAAGTAAGGTAACTAATATAGTAATGATGATAGGCATGGAAAATAGGTTCAGATATTGCAAAATATCCCAATTAGTTATATAAAAACTATATACCGGTATATAACTATATTCGAGTAGGTGCGAATGACTTGTTTGAAGCCATGTACAATAGGCGGCAAAAGTCCTGTCGCCACACTTGCTTCACCGAGGCACGCGATGTTCAGAGAATCGAGATTATTAGATGTAGAAAACATGCGTACCGTACTTCTCGAATACTGCATGCCTCAGTGAAGCAGGAAAAAGGCGACACGACTTATGCCGCCGACTGTACAGTATGTGGATTGTGGAGTCGTGAACCTTACGTCCAATAGTAGGCTACACAAAACAGGCGCTGTGTTAGATCAAGTTTAAGTAACAAGTCTTGTGCGTCGTTGTCTCAGTTTCCCACATCGCAACAATAGTGTACGGTAATTAAACGTCTGTGATGATAAGGGGAAAGTGTGCAATCAATATCTAGATAATAAAAAATATATTATGGTCATTTACTCATGATAATATAAAAAATAAAAATTTATTGGGCAATAAACTGTAACGTCGTTACTACCCAAGGGTGTTATTAGGGGGTCGTGCATGCAGCAGGGTGTTCCTAAGTTTTTTGATGGATTGGTCGGTGATTTGAGTATGGATGTGTTTCTGTAGATTGGTTTGGGGTGGACAGGGTGTAAGAAATTATAGTATTTGTGTATGGTATCGTGTACTCAGTACTGGGTGTTGTTTTGATGTTTCTTGGCATCTGAGTGTTTTGCCATGTAGTGTAGTGGGTGGTGTAGGTTTCTGGAGGCTGCAACAAGTGTTTGTGTGCCTCATGTCAAGGTATACCTTAATCTTGAGGATTTTGGTTTCATGGTGTGACAAACATCAGTGTATTGTAATACTTTGTTGTCGTAGTAAATGGTACGGTATTCTATTAAAATGTATATAAAAAAAAGTAGTTCCTTACATATTAAATCTAGGTTGGTCTCCCCAGATTCAAGCCAAGAAACTACGTTTTCTTTTTGAACTTGGTTGATCACGTAACCTCCCAGGCCGCGTCTGGTGTGGCGACGAGCGTATATACTGCGTATCACTTTTAGGTTATAACGACAGTTTCTACCTAGACGGGATTGAGAGAGGGTGCAGGTGCTTAATGAGATACATGAGTGCACGTCTTTGTCAGGGTGAAAAAAAAAATACTAATTTTATTGAAGTTGGAAGCATGACGAAAACAGAAGAGGTTGGTGTATATATTTTTTGTTAATGAAAGAATTACAGCACTAAAACATCCAATATTAACAATAGCATGACTTTCATAAACATCAAAGTGAATAGGTAAATGATGCCCCAGCAGTATTATGTAACCTCCCACACCCAAGGCATTTGTGACAGAGCGCTCGATGCATCAACGATTACGTTGAGTAGGCTACAGCAGCTACAGGTATATGGGTTGTCTGTGCTCTTATCAACCAGTTGTAAAGAAGCCTTTGGTATGGAATATATGGGTAACTCTTTTTAATGAGGTATTAGTCAAAACCCATTGCATAAAATTATGCCTAGGTAGGTATAGGCTAGTATCGTACTACGGTATATCTTTTTTTTTAAACATTCCGTACCGGTACCTGCTCTAGCTAGCCGCTTCAATATAAGTTAACAATTCTTAAATATCTCACTCCGAACCAACTCGGCCACATTATATCGTCAGAATTATATGCGTGAAAATCCAATCATGGCAAACAGGGTTGCACTATCCAAGGCCAGTACTATTTTGAAAAGACCTTTGCACCATCTAGGCCTGCTGGCACTCGCTCAGGGTACTAGGGTAGACATCCAGCTGGCCATCCCCATCTCTGACCGGTCCTCACGCCTTTCATCCTCCACCTTGTCTCGCTTGGTTTCACTCCAGCACTCCTTAAGGACCCTGTGATCGTGTATGAGAACTGGAGGCATCTGATGATAACTCTTAGCTATGCCACGACACACGCTCCTTCCCTATAGTTGGTGTTTCTTGGCAATATTTGAAGGACTAGTTTCCTCCAATTTTCTGATTTATTACAGGGTCCCTTAAACAAGATGCACATATTCTATCTTTCGTGTGAAGAGTGGTTTCTCATGGTCAAAAGTGGTAAGTTCTAGAACCTTTCCCATACACATTTTAATTTAGCATCTGCTGCACTGCCTGCACTGATCATTTAACTATTCCTCCACACAATTCAACCTGTGATCATTAAATTCTGCCCTTTCCAATTTTGCTTCTAGATTCGCCCAATATAAAGGACAGTCAAAATTAACATATTTAGCCTACCTTGCACACACCTACATCTTTTATGTATTCACATTTCACCGGTTTCACACTTAATATTTTGAGTTAGGGAACAGCATAGCTGTGCCTTGAAAAATTAACAAATCACTAATCCATATCCAAATAAGTTTTATATATTACCGGTTTATTCAATGTAGAATGGTCATAAGATTGGGGAAATTTTACTATTGACGTAAAGAACAATTTTACACTAGTTAAAAAGATAATCTTATTACATCGTAGTGTTTGACAGTATAATATATTGTATTTGAGCAAGAGGTATGTACCGCACCATATTATTTCTTATCTGAGAAATTGAGGGTACTGGTGCATCTCTGGTGTCGGGGTGTCCTTGGGAAATACCCATATCTAATTAGCAAGGGAGCCACCAAGAGTATATTCAGTTACAGGAGGGCACCACCCCGTTCACTTTGTTTACATGGAATGAGCCTCGAATGTGGGCAACTAGGCAGTAGAATAGTAGATGAAGCCACTACTCTTGTTACAAACTTTGGTTATCCATAGGTTTAACACTAACCAGCTCATGTACAATATGTTATTTATTTTATCCTTTGCAACAGATACTTGGACTGGGATCGAGAACTTGGACTTGTGCAAGAATTATAATTACAGCCCTACTGTTCATCGTTCTCGTCATCACACTAGTCTTCAATGGATTAGCAGGACCAGGCTCTCGTGAGTTGACTATAATTACTGTATTTTCTTCGCAGTTGTATGGTTGACGTATAAAGAATTGAGATATGTATACACTCAGCCAAGTTGTTACACCAATTTAAAGTGTTTGTTGCCTAACGTTAACTGATGTTTACATAGCCTTCTAAATTATGCAATATACTGTACAGTATATTGAGGAAGTCAGCTTTATGGCATAGGTTGGAGGAAATGGTAGGCCTATAACCACAATAAATTATCCCTTTTAACTTTATTAGGTGGTGGGGTACGTCATCATTCAATTCATTGGCCACTTATTACAGTACTCTTTGAAAGCTGAAATAGTAGCTCAATTTAATTAAGTTCCTTAACAATGTGATGGAGTTCTCTAGCCATCTGATGCTAATAGTTCTGCAAGTCATTATTCTCCCTTTCCTCCTCAGCACCCTTCAGCCAATCAACCGGAAACATATCCGATGTCTACTTTACATGCATCACACCTGCTGGTTACACCTTCATCATCTGGGGTATCATCTACTTTTGCCTTGTCCTCATCGCCTGCTATGGTAACAGTGGTTTTATTTTGTTACTTTATTAATTCTGTATATGTTTTTAAAACATATGAAGCTTTCAGCTGTAGTTAACTTCTGATGATATTGAATACATATTACTTATTGATTTATACATTTTTGTCGGACTCGCCCTCTTCAGTACAGTCCTATTATTACCGTCCCTTAGTGAGTGTTTACCTTCCCCCTCCACTATTATAGTTGTATTGAAATACCCCTACAGTAAGGGCCTAATGTTTACCTCTCTTATTCTCTAGCTGTGGCCCTGCTGATCTTGAAATTTAACGGAGACCGTGTCTTTGAGTTTGGTGGGGCAGTATCCATACCATTCATGTGCACCCTAATCATCAACCTCTTCTTCAACATTGGATGGCTGTTTGCCTGGGATGACTTCAATCCAACTGCATCTTTCATTCTCCTCCTCTTGGTTGCCATTACCAATGTTCTTGCTATTGTCCTAGCTGCCTATTGGTGAGTGATTAACTGTTTATTCCTGTGATGTTTAAAAAAAATTCTTTGGTAAAAGTTTATACTGTTTTGCAAACTATGAATCACAGTAATGTCACCTACCATAATATAAGTACTGTAATACAAATAGAAAATGTATGGGGTTTGTTTTGTTTATGATAACGGATGAAAATTCATTTATGGCAACCTCACATTTAATTGATCCGTTAATAATTACATTTCTACATGCATTGAAAATAATTAATACTTGTAAATATTTTGGCTCTGATTGCAAGTCATGCCTAGTAGCTATTGTGATTCATTCAGTCCCAATGTGTGCTAGCAGGTAATCTTGGGTAGTAGAGATTATTATTCATATTTCCATGAATGTGAATGTTACTTAACTAAGGTTGGTTGGATAACCCAAATGTCATCTACTGTACTGTATATCAGTAATTAAATTAACATTTGATGAAACTTTCTAACATAAAAATAAATATTTTTACTAACTTTATTTCTGAAGCTTTTCAGAAACAGCTGATACATTGTTTGTGCAATCAAAGGGACACTTCTGGGCCAACATTCTGGTGATCAATGGCTTGGCAGTCTATGTTGTATGGACAATAATTGCTACTCTCCTCAACTTTACCATCTTCTTAAGCTATGGGGTCAGTCTGCAATCATGTCTTACAATAACTCTAAAGATATCTTAAGATATTTAGAGTAGCAAATAATCTCGAGTTATGTCACTTCACCAGACAATTTTCATCCGAGTAGAATAGAGAGCCATGTGACAGTAAGGTTTCCATATCATGTTTTTGGCAGCTACAATAATCTCTTCACTTCAGTTAATGTTCACAGAGTTGAAAATATACAACCTATCCAAAATGCTAGATAATCAGAACATTGTATATTTAAACCCTATTAGTGTTAATGTAATTAATTTGTACTGTACCCCTAAAAACATTAGTGTCTCCAAACTCATGCCTTTGTACAGTTGCCAAAATATGAAGGAATGTTAACTACCGGTATATTAACATCCACAATTATTTGTAGGGACCTTAAGTTATGTAATACAAATGGATATGTACAGTCGGCAAAAAAAAAGGTTTCGTTACCACCCCTATGTTAATTTTAACATGGGTAACCGGTGTAGGGTTGGTACTCTTACTACTTGGCTGCTAGGCCCTATTATCGGAGACTGATATCGTCTTTGCCGGGCTGGACAGTACGGGCGGCGGATGCATTTGTTTCGGAGAATCGGATGTCATCAGTAGCCTAGTAGCTTTCAACGAGATAGAATGGGTACTCGTCGCTCTTATGCCAGCTTAATAAACTTACATTAAACCTATGAAATCCTTACTCTGATGTAATATTTTGACCATAAAATAAAACTGCCATTTACGGAAGTGGCAAGTGCTTGTCTGAGTGTGTATAGACGGCGAGTGACGGCCACAGACAGCCTACCCTATACAGGCCCCATTGGTGATATGTGGGCATCGGCCCGTGATAGTCAAACATTGCATTCCGTTTCTTTATATCAAAAGTTGAACTAATTTTAAATTAAATTTTGAATGTTCAAGAACTCTTTACTATTTAACTATTCATTATTAAACATAAGGAAATACGTCTATGTATTTTAGAACAAGAATAACCGTGAAATACCCAGAAAAAGTTACACTGGGTAAATACTCCCCTGCCCAATAAACACTGAGGAGGCAGAGGAGCACATGGGGTGACGGAGGTATATGATACCATAATATATAAGACACTCGTCACACCAGGCCTACCACCATTACATCACACTGTTAAAAGGATGGTAACAAAACTTTTTTGCAGACTGTACATTTCCACTTCTATTACATATGATCCCTACAAACAACTATGGACATTATTATACTTAAGGTTCCATCAAAAGTTGTCACAATCAATATTTTGGCAACTGTACATGTATATTTTATATTGCCATATTTTTACCCTTCACTAGATGAATAATCCAGACTATTAAAATGTCTGTTTGTACAGTCGCGACACATAGTTCTTGATCAGACTTCTCCTTACACCCTGGTCAAGGACCATGTGCCACGACTGTACTTCTTACCCTTCCAGTAAGTAAATGGGCCCTCCGACAGCATATAATTTACTTTTGTAGAGAAAGCAATATATTATCAAATTATTATTGAATTGCAGGAAAATTATGTACTGGATAACGTCTGCGTAGGAGTGTTGAGCTTCTTATTGGTGGCATGTATTGTGTGGTTCATTGTGGAGAACACTTTGCTAGTTAAAGGTGCCAACCCCCTTCTTACACATTACTTGGGTAAGTACTCATTGCCTTGTTGTTAATGAAAAAAGTATATTTCCTCCAACACATTAGACTCCCATTCTACACAAGGGTCCTGAGCTGGATGTGTGCCAGATGTAATGGAGTAATCTAATACTGTACCTATATTTTCCTCCAGCACTCCCTTTCTGCTGCTTTAATTTATGCAATGTTATTGTTCTAATATAAACTCTTGCAGTGCTGGTGTGGTCTATAACAGGGGTGTACGTGGAACAGCTAAACAAGGAGATAGCAAGTAATGAAGTGCTAGCACTGGAGGTGACTATACTTAGTGTAGGTGTACTCCTGACCATCTTCCGCATACTGATCCTTGTATACCGCAACCGCCACAATGGAATCTATGGTCGCATATAGTATGGACACTGAGGTAAGGGCCGGTTAAGTTTGTAGATACTTTCAATTCTCCTTGTTCTTGTTGCTCCCCCAAGACCCAGATTTGTCCTCTGTTCCCCAATTCACATCCATATTTGTTTTCTTCCTTTCCCTCTTATATTCAGTATTTATTTCCATTTATTTTACTCACTTATGGTAGGTTGAAGACACCCCTTTTATCACCAACTGTATCCTGCCTAATAGCTTGCACCATAGTATCAAGTTATCCACCTATGCAAGGTATATTAGATCCAGGAATTTTTGTAGCCCTCGCCATTTCCCCATCTCTCCCTGCCACCTTTATTGGTTAGTACAAAATTTCATTGAATTTTCAATGGGCATAAAAGATGTGCAAGAGTAGGTGACATGGTACTGTATATAATAAATTAAACCTTAAAGTGCAAGCATATTTTCAAAACAAACTTTTGCCAGATAATAGCGTGTGAACCACTAAACCTACATGAACAAATAATACATGATATTGAAGTACAAACCTTTAGTTGTCTCCTGATGTACTTGTGAAGACTATATGGAGATCTGTAGAATGGGTAGCTAGCTCAGAATTACCATAACTCAAAATTCACTTTTATGCTCCTGATTTTTCTGATTTAGTCATAAAACATGTCAGAATAACATTTTTTTATCATAATATGAAATATAACGTCACTCGCTTTTATATACGTATGTGATAATTAGCGCAAACACAGAGCGCTGAAAATATTTCTTACAGGTTAAGAGACAGCTACACTAACTGGACAAGGCTGGTTTAACTCATGGGAGCTCCTAGGCCTATGCTTTCTCTGTTGTGAGCTTAAGTATGTGGGAGGGTGAAATTTATCAACTATTGTTGGCACCTGCCATCACCCACACTTGGTGATGTAGACTAGTCGGCACCCACAGTTTAAGAATAGAAGGGTATTTGATATGGTAAATATAGGATTAAAAGATCAATTTTAATCACATATACAGTAGTTACAAAGGAGAATATGTGTATAAGTTAATATTAAAGGGGGCTTAAGTAAATATACATAGAAAAGTGAAAACATTATACAGTCTCTTCTTCATAAACAAATATTTTGTTTTCCACCGAAGTAGTAATTGGCATATATGGTACTTTTGACCAGTTTCATGCGCTTGTTCATACTTTACAGAAAGAATATTTTTCAAACTGCACAATATATGTTTTGGACCACACCATGTGATAATATAATTACAGCCATAATTAAGGGGATATTGGCTTTAATTGCACTAAGTAACAAAATAATCATAATTTTTACAATTTAGGTAGAGCAAATAGCTATTAGGCTCATGTATAAAAATTTCATCCATATAACTATTAGTCAAAAGCTTGTAAGCACTTACTGTATATGTTCACAAGTTTTCACCAAGTGAAAAGTATTTTTTTTTTAAAGATTGCATTAAGGAAAAAATAACAAGGAATCATTATCAACTACTGTAGAACAGTGGATGCATAGGAGAAGGTGTGAAGTGAGGCTGTAGCATCTTTCTATATACAGATTAGTCAGGGTTTAAAAAAATGGATGCACATCACTTTGTCATCTTCTCCTTGTCATGAATACGGCTACCAACTTTAAACGCAAACTGATATTACATAATTGGATTTTTTTTTTATATATATATATATATATATATATACCAATAGTCAATAAAGCAATATTTAGAAAACAATATAAACTATACATTGATCATGTAACTCATGAATACTGTACGAATGTAACTTCTGCAACCAGCTGAACACATTGCCATTATGAATAATTTGGAGTGGCGGTGTCATGTCGTGGGACCACCATCCAGGGCTACCAAGGAAGGAAGCTATGGTGGCCAAACCATCACAAAATTCCCCTGCCCCCACCAAGGAGGCATGAGTATCTGGGAACAGTTTCGGTCACCCCTCACGACCACACATTTTTTCATTACCGAGAAATGACCCTCCTAACCTTGTAAATCAGCCAGAACATATATCAACCTAGACAGTAGACAATTCCCTTCCAAGTGAGCCATTTACAGATTGAGCATTTACTTAACAGGGAAATGTAATAAAATTAGTACATTTTACACATCTCTGTTAGTGATGTACTATATGTATAATAGGTATTAATGATAAGCTTGTTTACCAAATATGATTGTATACAGTTTCTCAAGAGGTATTGTAAGTTTTCCTTTTGTTACAATATGAAATGCAGTGATATATTGTGCAGTTTACCCCTTCAGGTTGATAAACAAGGAGTTGTAGACCGCCTGACCAACCATAGTTTTAAAAATTATATATAATATAGTATTGAAGATTACATAATATAACAGTCTTCACCCACATAAAAAATTCAATGGTTTTAATATACCGTCAAGGGGGTAATGAGCAAGTAATTGAGAGAATAACTGTTGGAAGGGGGAGTGGGATTATCCATGTCCTGGCTAATAATGAAGCCTACTTATGGGAGATACTGTATATTATGATCTAATAAATGGGAGAACAATATTGATATATATATTATAACACAACAGGCCATAACAGCCAAAAATGAGATAAAGAAATTTTCTCACTTTACTCAATTTTTTGCTTTAAATCTAGTGTCGGGAGAATATATATTTACCTTAGTTTATTCTGTACATGGTGACAAGATCAGGAAGGGGTAGAGGGAGGATGTTAATGTCACATTCTTGTCCATAAGGCTTATTTTCCTATTTACAGTACAAAGAATATAAGCCTTACTGAGTAGGGGACTTTGTTCAGGTGGATGACACATCACTTTACCACATCACTTCTCACAAACATTCATACACTTGCACACCAACAAAATCTCGTCAGGTCAGTTTAACTTTCAACAGGAAAATCAAACAGACCAGAAGGGCCATTGTACCCAGCCATAACATTAGGGTTTGTGATATTTAAGAGTTGTCAGTTTCCCTTGTGCGAGACCACCTAGTGGCACCCCCTCTGCCCCTCTCCCTTCAATCCCACTCCCCCACGTACATAGCACGTGGGTGGGGTGGTGGAGGAGGCAGATATCCCCTATTAGGCAGGGGCAGACGGCCATAAATGTGAGAGTAGGCAGACTCAGTGAAGTCGGAATCTGTTGGAAAACAAGTCGTCTAAGTACAATGCCTTCTTAATAGCATAATTAATGTAACTTGACATTAAGTCCTTCAATGATATGTGAATTTTAATACTTTACAGAAGATACTAATACACCCTTTGTAAAATATTCCTACTTTGTTTAACATCACCATTTGTATATATTTCTTTGCAGGTGCCTGTGCTACAGAGGATTTTGCAAAGTCAAGCAAGCAAAGAAACAAAATTATGTACGGTGCAGGAAATGTGCTGGAGAAGAAAGGAGAGAAAAAGGAAGTGCAATGTGGCAGTCATGCTTTGAGTTGTGAAGTACTGTATCACTTACCCATGCAGTAGTTGACTTAATGGTAGTTTGATATAAGGCATGCACTTGAAACTATAAATTTGGTACAACTGTATTGTAGTTTTATGGAGTTTATCAGTCCCATACTTTTTTTTCCATAGGATATTTATCTACATACAGTATAGTATATCTTCTACTGTATATTACTTTAAGCTACAATATTATGATATTTCTTTTGCTATACAGTAATTTGAATTTTTTTTTAAAGAATTAACTAGTTTATGTTAAGTATTTTTTTATGAAATAAGACTACGGAACAGTTATGTTTTACATTATGTACAGTATATTGTGACTTAAGGTGTATTCTTGCAGCAGATTAACTTAACGCCACCTCATCCACCAACATGCTTGATATAGTTTCTATAGCAGTTAAATCTACATAGCGACAACTTTTCATTGGGTTTTCGCCCGAGCAGATGACGGTTATAAGACACAACATCAGCATATTGGTGGACGAGGTTACTTTGCAAATTATTAATGGAACTAATTATTTTCATCAAAGTTATGCTGTAGCATTATGGAATATGTTTGAAACCAAAGCAACCAATTAGTTTTATACAAACTGTTTTAAGTTGTGTACAGTTTCATGTACAATAAGGACCACACATGTAACTTATGTGTAGAATATATTTTTTTTTAATTCTGTTCCCATAAATATCTTAATTATCCTAACCTAATAATGCTGGTCTATATGTTACAACTCTTGGCCGTTATATATAACATCTGGAATCATCCTTGCCCAAGAAGCAAATTTAACAACACTTTCAAGAGAGGGGGAGCAATACACCTGGGCCTTACCTACGTCACACCAGCCTCCAGATGGGTAAATCCTGTCACTCTCCCTCTCTCTCTATCTAGCTCAAGAGTCCCAGTACGATTCCCATTCCGTTTCTAGGAGAAAGTGGAGTGAGTTAGTGATTTGGGCCAGTGTGCGATTAGATAACTGGGTGGGTGGGTGGGTGGACGACTCACTTGAAAATAGGTTGGGTGAGGATGGTGAACTAACTGCTCGTGCTACTGCTGTGCTTTTCATTTAGAACCTGTCGCCTAATACCAAGTCCTGTGTCGTTTTGTATATTGTTGAAGTATTAAATTATTGTATGTTAATTATTTGAAACTGGGAAAAAAAGTTTGATTTTTGTGGGGCCTGTGATTTAGTCAGCAACTTCAAAGTTAATAATTCCTCCAACTTGCCAGAAAATAAATGACCCAGGCTATACTGAACCAATGTGTTTGTGGTTTCTGTCTGGAAGAACCATTTACCTCCGTTCACTAACACGAACCCTTAAAGTTGAATGGGCTGCATCTTCAAGCTCTTCAGTACTTGCTCTTAAAGAGGCGTGATTAAAGTTAACTGGTTTAACACAAACTATAAAGGAAACGACGGTCACCATACTATATTTCCTAAAAAAATATTCCTTGTACAGTACAAGTACTGTATGTGCTGTTCCACCTATTCATACCTCTAAGGTTCATATGCTCTAGTCATAACACTACTGTACAGTTGGTAGCAAATGTCCTGTAGCCATGTGTGCCAAGTTATGAAGTACAGTATGGAAATATAAGCTTTAAGGGTTTGTAAACTGAAAAAATATAAGTATACTGTATTAATTTACCCCCTTGATATTGTATATCGCTATGATAATTGTGTTTTATTCTATAATTAGCCTTTATCTTTTAAGAAGTGCTGAGTGAAGTGACACTACTTTTGCCACTGACTACACCGGTGAACTGCCATGACTTAGTCAAATGCTTAGTTAACAATGGATATCCGTAAATTCAGTTTTGTCCAAGTTTTTTCCCAAAATTCTAGTCTTGATCAATTGCCATAAAGTTGTCCTAAATAAAAAAAAAATTATATATACAGTACAGTACCAGCTTACTATAATTGAAATTACTCGTTTTATGAATGCGTTACTACAAGAATAAGTTACAGGTATTAGTGTTTTAAATTATTAATATCAGTACAGCATTATGATAGACAATTATTGGAAACCTGAGGCATGTTTGCTGCTGGTTGTCACATGGACATCTTGATCAACTGGTGCTCTTCCAACATAACAAATTCAAAGGCTCTTGAAGAATGATAGCTGCCAATACCATTACAAATCTTATACTGTACTGCCTTTGTAATATATACTGTACAAAGTTCAGCTGGAACAAGGTAGCAGATATTTATAAAACAGTTTCAAGCACAATTTTCTGTTAAAAACAATTCTTAGATTTTCCTTTTACTTATTACTGTACCATATATTTTAGCAAGTGGTAACCCCTCCTCACCACAAGGTTGATTTATGTTAATTAGCTACCTCATTCGACTGCGTCAAACTGCTGTCAATACTGCCTGCATTGATATGTAGGTAGTGTTTTAAATGCATTGGCGCATCTTCAGACCAGAGCCACTCCCTTTCTATTTTTCATTTGTCCCTCTATCCCTTCTATATTCTTTGTATTTGCTGTCCCTCTCTCTCACCACATTCCTTGTGCTACAGGGACTTCAAAGTCTCATTTTTATACAATTTTCCTTATACTGTAACTGGTAACTGAACTACACTTAAGGACTGTGATCATGTATGAAAATTGAAGGTTCCTGAGTCCTCCTGAGCATGCCACAAAACACTCTCCATCCATATAAGTGGTGTTTCGGGGCAATATTTGAAGGACTTGTTTATCTCCAATTTTCTGACTTCTGTACATCACATGGTTCCTTACCCAAGGACTTCATACATCTCTGACTAAACTGGACTATCATGGATTCAAATGATGAAGCATATTAACATTTTAAATACTTGGGTAAGCCTTCTTTTCTTTTTAAAAATATTAACTGAAATTGTGTTTATCTGAAAAATTTACATGTTAATATGATAAAATTGGTTCTGATAATTTATGGACTCCGTGCATATCTTTTGTTTTTTCTTCTCATGAAAAAACAAATACAGTACAGCATCTTAAACCAATGTCAGTTATTGAACTTTCCATACTGGTTAATGATACTGATCACCTAAAACTGTATTTATGGGACCACTTCCAATTACACACTAAAGACCACCAGTTAGATTAAGATACAGACAAATGAAACTTTCTATATGGTTTATATTTATAGCTAGCCACAGAGGGAAATGGTTGTGGAGGGACACAGTCAGAAGTCAATAGTCATAAGGAGGTGATGGTGAGTGAAGTCATGCAGCTACTGTCATTAATGACAATACAGTAGAGAGAAGGGAAATAGCACTGGACAGAAAACTAAGACTATGAAGAAACAAAAATTGTGCTTACATGAAGTTCTAAATCCATGCCAGCAGTATTTCTAATATACTGTACTGTTCAGTACTGTATTGCTTTAACACTGGTATTGTAATATTCATCTGTGATCATGCACTCTACAGAAAACCATATAATACTGTAAATGAGTATGGCAATTACACAATGATAAATATCAAAGACTTAACAGTACATTGACAATTCCTAAATTGCATTCTTCCTGAAACTTGATAGAGATGAATCATCATCATTATAATTTGCACATAGGAATAATATCAGTTACATTAAAATATATGTACAGTAGTACCCCTCGCATAGCAATCACAGTAGTTTGCTGAAATAGTTGCTGAGTAAAATTGCTATCCACATAATATGAGGACATGTATAATGTTGACCAAATAAAGACTAGTGCATGTTAGACATTCAAGAATGATATACTGTATGTAAAAATATAATTTTTAGTGTTATTAGAGTGCTGTTTTTTTAATATGATGCACTGGATGATTGCCTGCTGCACCAAAACACACACATGCACACAAACACTGGATTTGGTGCACTTATTTTGGCAAAAATATTCACTTCATATGGCCTTATCCTTCCCTCAATTTTTAATTTGTTAATTTACTTATTTATAATGGTATTATTTTTTCAGCAAATTTGTTTCTCTGCCAGCCAGGCAATCACTACCTGCATACTAATTCTCGCCGTTCATAAAGCATGGCATGTGAAACTTCTTATCCTGTCACTATTTATGATATAGTTATCAAAATAAAAATGTTATACAAGGGGTCTTGATGTACAGTATAGTTTAATATTTCATTATATAAATTTCCAAGTGCAATCACACAAGAATTCTACAACATTTATATATAAAGAAGTCATTGGCATATGTATATAAGTTGGCAGAAAAATGAGCTGAAATTCACTTAACTCCCAACAAGGCAGGACACTCACCATTTCTGCCAGGTATGGAGGGCACCCAGGAGCAGGGGTTTCGCTCTAACCTGTGAATGTTTTGTTGCACTTGGTTCTGTTGCAAGAGAGCTAGAAGAGAGGAGAGAGAGAAAATGAGCTTGATGCATGCTTAGGAGGTGCAGCTGGGATTTCATTGAGGAAGAAGGGAGAGGTGGGATACAGGGTTTATATCACAGCCGTGCATGTTGAAGGACAGTCTGTTGTGGGAGAATTGGAGGAGTACTGATTTTTACAAACTATGCCAGGATATTAACAATTTCCTGGCACTTATGGGATCCATTGTGTAGCTTAGTTCAGGGGAATTAGTAGCCGTCAAATATGCCAACCATCAATTATTTTTAAGAGAACAAACAAATGGAATTGGACTGGAAGAACGCAATCTGATATTATTGACCGACTGAAAACTGATTACGGTTTTTCTGTTTGTGACCAAAACAATTTTAAAAGCTGACTAAAATTATAAAGGGACATTATACATTGGTTTTGGGGGGGGGGGGGGGTGCATATAGAAGTCATGGATCCATTATACCAGTTACTGCTACAGTTTCACCAAATTCATAGCTTTTTTTTTTTATTACATCCAGCCTACATCAAGCAACATGGAATTCTTGTTGCATTGGGATGTGGGGAATGGGGACAGGTCACAGGACTTTTAAACAAAACTATCAGATTCTTTTGAGGTACTATACCATAATGAATGAAAGTAAGGATGAGTTTTATTTATCCTAACAAATATGCACCGATTCTCTTCTAAGTACTATGACCTTACATACAAGTTTGCATACATTTTAGTGCTTTTAAGTTTGTTGAATTCAAATTACAAAATACTGATTGATAACTTTGCATGTCTTGAATCACTAGTTTATCTCATTTGGAACTTACCTAACTAAAATTCATGGTCAATGCACAACTGAAAAGAAATACAGGAAAGTTTCTTGACCATTTATACACTGCTATGCTATGAAGCTTCAGTGTCATTTCCTTTATTCTGAACTATATTATCTGACAATATCTGGCTGGCTGACTGGGATAACTTTAACTACGTATTTGTGGATGAGTTACTATAACATTTATATTCACTGATAATTTATCTTATAAATGTTCAGTCAATCTACTGCAATATTCCATGTTTATACTTTAAAGAATCATCGAGGAACTTCACCACTAACCAAAGAAAGGGAGGGAGAGTTGTTAGGTTTATCAACGGCTAAAAAATGGTGGGGGGAGTTGGAGTGAGCCCTTTAAAGGCCTTAAGCAGCTTACCAGGGAGGCTATATATAAAGTCTGTTACTGCAGTGGAAGACAAGCAAAGACTACAGTACATCCAACAATGTAGCTGCTGTTGGTGTCCTATTATTAAGATGATATGCAATGACTGGTGCCTCTAAGGCTGTATGGTAAGGTTATGGTGTGTCTGAGAGGGGCAGGGAAGGGAAGGGGGTGTGGGGATGGGACATGAAAGGGCAGTGCAATATCTAACCCAGGATTTCAAACACCAAGAAGAACTTTTCACTACATAAATTTCAAATGACTGGAGAGTGATTTCCAAATTAGATATAATAATTCAGCTCTTCAGATTTAAAGTATGAGAAAAATTAGAAATCAAAATGAATATTCTATTGGTGTTTATATAATCCATTAACTATGGAGCAACAGAACAATATAAATGGCACCACCATAAGCTTAGAAGTATAAACCATCTACCTTTGACAGTAGTCAGCTGTGTTATTAAACTGCTGAGAAATTATACAGTACTTATCATAGTGTAAAATCTGCACTGTTATGAAACTATAAATACTGTACATGTCAGTAAATAACATAACTCAACTTTCCACAGTACAGTATAGAAAAGAAAATGGAAAAACAGATATTGTACAGTATACAAGAGCTTACCTAATAGTTCACATTACTGTACCTACATAGCATATTCACAACACCTTCACAGTAAACACAGGGAGAAGAAGGCTTGTGTGTGATTAATCAATGTAGTAACCCTTTAAGTTTAACATAACAGTCTCAGCCAATTTTTTAAACAACCAGGAGAGCAAAATCTGAGCATATATTGACTACATGTCTTTTATGTCAATTTGTAATATTCAGGTGAGCTACATATGATCCACTGTTTAAGAAAATGGCTATATAGTGAAGTCAAGTCTAGTGAGAGGTCAGATCAAGACTAATGAGAGGTCAGGTCAGTCCGTCATGCAAACAAGCACACTAAAAAATTTCAAGTGATTTCATAACACTATGAAACACCCTGCAGAAGCTGGTATAATATATATACAGCAGCATTTCCATGTTTAACACTATAACTTACATTTCCATGATAACAAACTTGCAAGGCTTAAGGGAGGCTAAGAATTTGTCAGTGATGATGGACTACAGCATCAGTTCCTCAAAACTGTGCCAGAAAATTACTACTTTAATACTTTTGATGTGTTTTGTGGTAGAATTGGGAGGAATTTGTAGCCTTCACTGCACCAATAAACTCTTAGTCCAAGCAATAACCAGAAGCAAAGAAATTAATAAAATTACTGCACTTGTAAGGATAAGTGCAATAACAATCTTAAATTTACTAATATACAATGAGGCTTACTGCATTGATCAGAATATTATTTAATAAAAACAGTTCATCATTCTCATGTTTGCAACAATCCAGCAACTCAGTGCATGTAAAATGAAACAGTACATGGTAAGTTCTGAAGAAGTGTAAATATATAAAGGGTGTCAAGTATCAGTATTTATGTATGCACTGTACTATAACATGTTATATTGTATTGATGATACTGTCTATTCACTGTGTGTTCATCAATTTGCTCCATAAACAACATGTGATAACAGTCTGGTTTTAGTCCGTCATAGTCAGTCCATGTCCAGCATAATTTTGTTAATCTGGTCCTGTTTCTTGGTATACTTTAGAGGAATCAAGGCACTTCATTGAACCAAAAGCATAGTACTCCCTTAAGAGATATACAACTCTGTCTTGATAGCACTTTTTAGCACTCAAAACTGTTTTCTGGGTCTATACAGTACTGTAGTGCAGAAATCTTCATCTGATGCACGATAACTTGCTCCTCTAAACAACTTCTATCCGGGGGATGGTCACATTTAAAAGGCAACACATTAATTCAGTTGGTTTTATACAGATGACATCTCCTATGCCCAAAAAAACTTTTGAAAGAACTGAAAATCCAAATTGATGGCTTCTATGCAAATTACTCAATTCTATATCACAAACGTAAAATGCTTTATGTAGCGTGTTGAAAAAAAAAAAAGCAATGTTTTGGAACATAGGCCTTAAAATTTATCTTACAATATTTATTGGTAGACAAGTAAACTACCACAACAAAATGCTAAGAAGAAAAGTACCAGAGAATAGTGAGAGTATTAATACAGCTTACCCATGCCGGAATCATAGCTGCGGGTATGCCACATGGGGAGAGGGGCGGGCACAGGGTACTGGGCACGCGGCGGCTCCTGCTTATCCTTCGACTTGTGCTGAGCAAAGTTGGGGATGCGAGCTCTCAGGCCACAGTAGTAGGGGTCGTCTGTAACAAGAAGGCCTGGGATCAGTGGGTGTCAGGTTATTGTTATACTATATTAATATATTCATGATGTGTCAATTATATAATGTATATATGGATATAATAAGATGACTTTATGTACTGTAATTGTATTGACATATGGCCTCAGTATCTTCATGATCATTTTATATAATTTATAATGATTCCCATCCTAAGTTCCCTCAGTAGTCCTTCTTTCTCTACATACCATATTTGCGGTCCTTTGCCTTGTTATTGTTGTTGCGGTTGTGTAGCTTACGGAAGGCATTCTCATCCAGTGCATCATAGTCAGACTGAGAGGAAGGAAGTATTAGGTCACTGTAGTATGCAGTAGTGATATTAAATACAGAAAACAAGCCCTACCCAGTGTGGCTGACTTTATTCTCTGTGAATATTAGCCATCCCCCACAGGGCTAGAATAAAGATTGTTGTAGAATATGGTCACTTTCTAGTGGATTTGTAGAGATCTGCCCACGTGGATTAAAAATCCACGTGAGGTGTACTGTAACCAGAGGCTCTTTCTTATTTATTTTTTTACTGCTGTGTGGACCGCCAGCACACGGTGATGCATTATCCCTTTGCAGGCAGTAGTCTAAACTCCCTCCCCCTTATGGTCTCTTCAGGGCAGGTCTCATGGAAGATGCGGCCCCACTTGTAGCTCTTGTGGTAACGTGGACTTGAGCCCACAGCACTGGCGGTATGAGGCCCACAGACTCCCTGTCCAGTAAACTCTAGTCCTATTTCCCTGGGATGTGCTTCAGTAGCCCAGGCATATAGGGCCAGCCCCTCATTTTTTTTAATATGTTTTTTCACTGTGACCAGAGTGTAGAGGAGGTCTGTGGGATAGGAGGCCATTCTGCCCCGGGAGAACAACAACAGAAAACAAGCACTAGCCACCCCCTGCCCCATTTTATTTCAAAAATTTTCTGGTATATACTGTATAAGCAAACCAAGACAAAATACACATAACGTTTCCACATATACGGAAATTATCTACACCTGACTAACAGATGCATCAAAATAAATCATGTACTCAAGTCTGATTGCAGAAAGTGAATATTTGTTAAGTTATGAAAACTTTATATTGTATATTAATTAATATCTATTCTACTGATCATATTCAAAAGAGCAGTTCTAGAAAGGGGAAATCGTATAGTAAACTAAAATCACTGTCTCTTTCCCAACCTTGCCATTTGCCCTGGGTCCAGGGGCAGGGTATCCTGGGCTGTCACGGGGCGGGAGCTTGGGTGGCTTGTCCTTGCCCCGGTCCTTACCCCCAGACGACCCAGAGGATGCCCCGGACCCCGCCACACTGTATGGGTCCTCGTCGGGAAGGGGGATGCGAGGACGGTTCCTGATGTTGGGCACCACTTTCACTGTGTTGGAGCAGTGAAAAGTTAGGAGAGAAGAGGGCAGGGAGCAAACAATAAGGCAGGATTGTGGGTAGAATGGAGAGGGGTAGAGTAATTGGGTCAGAAGGCATAGTAGGGGGTAGCATAGGGCAGGGTAGGTGACAGTAAAGATGGCAGGTCAGCAGTTGAAGCAGTGTGAAATGAAGATATATTTAAATTTTGAATAAGTGCCATTCAATGTTATGAAAAGAAGATTAAAATAATATGTGTCAATATGTTATGTGCATTTACATTTAAACTCTGTATTTGTGTACTTCAACTCTTACACATCACATACTTTTTGTAATAAGCTAAGTAACTTCACTGCATTATCCTGGACCTGTTAAAACCTCTTTATTTGTTAATCATACATTATTCTCTTCCTTATCAGCCACACAGTAGTTATCTCCATTCTCAATTATATACTCTATTAACCCCTCCATTTTCAACAATAGATTTATCTTTCCATTCACAATCATCTACCTATAATTCACAACCATTTCTTTACTACAATCATCAATCTATCTATCTCTGTTTATCAGTTCTCTCCCACAGTCAACATACACCTGGCCTCACCTGGTGGGAATTTACTCTTGAGCATATCCATGGCAACAATGTTAATAATCATGACCCAAATGGGGGAATCAAGAAGTTCGGGTTCGTTCTTGACAAAGGCAATGACACACACACACTGAGTCTCCAGTTTAGACCGGTCCGGGTATTGTCGTCGCATCTCGCGCTTCACATTTTGTTGGAATTTGTTGATGTCGAAGAGCTGTGTTGATAATAAGGAAAAGATTTAGTGTTAAAATATGCTTATTACCCACTTAGACTATGATTTACATTGCAGTATTTCTTATTTCATATTTTGTTGAAACTTGAACTGAACATAATATTGGACCTCTTATAATTATATGCTCACTTCACAGGTGAGGACATCAAGCAGATATAATGCCTTTTGTCCCCACCCTAGGCAACATATTAATAATACACAAAACGCACCATGACGGGCTTCTCTGTCTCCAGTGCACAGCCGGGCAGCTTGAGAATGTCGTTACTAACTGCATTGTCGTCGCTGGATACCTTGACAAATACTCCTGCTTTGGACACTCTCTTGATCAGTATATTACCTTGGTCATCCATCTTCACCTTTACACCCTGTAATGTACATACCATATCCTTAATTAGTATAATACAGTAATAGCAACAAATATTCTCCGATGAGCATTAATTAATGTAATCTATGCACACACTTTTACATCTCTGAGAGAAACACCGTCGATGAAAAGTGTCTTAGAATTGTCCAAAATAGTGGGTAATGATACTAAAATATACAATACAGTATAGTGAACGGAATACTTTTGTACTTTTACCAATATTTGTAACACAAAATAAATATAGGGCTTCGATCTTGACCTTCTCAATTTGCAATATACTTATGCTCTAATTGTTACAGTATGCAGTAAAATGTATGAAAACTACTGTAACACACATACAATACTTCCACTTTCACTGTCACACCTCGGTTAGCATTATGAACATGCTCTCATTATACTTTTATTAGTGTTATTAGTATTATAATAGTACTGTAGTATTATACATGGTAATAGTCAACAGTTTGTCCATAATCTGCTTTTGACTCGAGGTTTTCAGAATGCAATGTTTTATAGTGTGTTTTGAACGAATTTATTGTTCACAACCGTCACAAATTAATATTTTGGGAGATATCATCCCCGCCCCCCTCCCCAAACTCTATCTCCGAAAACTCCTCATTTACGCCATATTTGAACTAGATTCATCTGAGAAAGACTACAATGCATTAAATAGAATCAGTTTGACCTCACCTGACCTAACCTAACCTAATCAGGACCGTGGCAAACTTACGAGACCTAACTTAGCAAAATACGAATCCTGGATGTAAACATTTGGAATTAATATCATCATACCTGGAAACGACTGTTCAAGTTAATGCCTTTGCGACGGAAATACCCAATAAGGAAATGACATACATGTATTTAGAAGTATATTAGACATAAAACAAGTAATGGGAGTGAATATGGACAAACACGTATGCACCATGGATGTTGTTGACTATGGCCCTGTACACACACACACACACACACCAACCTGTCCAATGTGTCGCCTGATATCCTCTGACCTGGGGTCCCTCATGGGGTTCTCAAAGCCACACAGTCCGATCCTGGGGGGGGGGGGGACACAACAAAATTATTATATAGTCACAACTTACACAAATTAATAATAATACAGTGATAATAAAACAATAATATAATTTTCTACAGTCCGATCCTGGGGGGGGGATGACAAAATTATTATATAGTCACAACTTACACAAATTAATAATAATACAGTGATAATAAAACAATAACAATGTTATTTTCTACAGTTTGTTTACTTTATCATCATCGTCTGAACGTGTGTTTGTGTGTTTGTCAGTGAATGGGGTCAACGAGTACATACTACTAGAGAATGAGTACACTTTCAAATACAGTACACACAGACAGACAACAGAGTACATATAGTTGCCTAAACTTCCTACAGGTCCTTCTTTTTTTAGCCCTTGAAGTGGCTGGTGAGTACTGAGTAGGGTACAGTACATGTGGCAAAGCTGGACACAGAGCAAGGAGTAAAGAAGGACCTTTAGGCAACTGTACACCCAATAGTCACCCATCAACAAAATTGAACAAATAGACAGTCTACGTCTACTTTTAAAATGTATAAAATACGGGTACAAAACAGAACTCATGTATACTTTCAAATGTTCCCTAAAATAATAATTACAACACTCATAAACGAGAGTTAAAGGAACCAGTTGACTTCTATGTAATAATATAAAGAAACACTCATTACAGAGTGCAATAAACGAGTAACTTTTATACATTTCCTTATATAAAACATATAGATTTCTAGACAATCGACGTTACAGGACTGAATAATTGAGAAAGTGAGGTGCGGAATAAAGGAGTAAAAATACTGCAAACTGTAAAAACATATTATGACCAAGAATTTAATAACCAAGACAACAAAATCTCATGATATGTTCCTGAGTAAGACATAATAATTTTCCTGACTGACCGGTAGCCATCGAAGCCATCGTCTGAGCCATTGATGGTAAGGACGGGTGCTCGGGCGTAAGCCTTGGCCACTCTGCGGTTACGTTCACACACGATCACCTTGGACCAGATCTCATCATCTCATCGTCAATCTGCTCCCACTTCATCAACACCTCTTGTATGTGGTCCTGGAAAGGGAAAGGAAAGAAGGTTATACACATTACAATATATATTTATTATACATTAGATTATATATTATACATTACAAGATATAATATACACACACATTCATCAACACCTCCTGTATGTAGTCCTACAAAGGGAAAGGAAAGTTACACACATTACAAGACATTCATATTAAATAGAAGTCATAATATAAAATATCAGAATATATTATATACTGTACACACATTACAAGATATATAAACACACGAGTGAATGTTTACAAAGGTGCGGTGGGAAGGTGTATATGATTATGTGAACAGATAAGATCAATTTTCAAAAATCCTGTGAGAAAATGTTGGACAAATTGGACAGATAAGGGAGATAAGATTTCAAAGGTAACGTGGGATGAAGACTAAAATAGATTCCAAGACATGAAGACAGGTTATATTTGCTGTGTGTGAAGGTTAGTGTATAGGGAAGAGTTTCCAGTGATGATATGTATGTATGTTAGAAAGCTACACATTAAGATTTGGTACAACAAACTAGGGCAAACTTCAAGGTTCTATAGAAAAAAAAAATGTTTGAAGCAAAAAAGGGACGGGTTCCAGACGTCGTGTTGAGAGAAGGTTAGAGATTAGAAGGAAGAAGATGCAGATACTAAAGGTCCTATGAGAAGTTTACTGTACACACACACACACACGCAAGTGATGTGTATATATAATGTGTCGTCAACTCGTCATCATCTAACTAGTGTGTCAGACATCAATCAACCAACCAACACTTCGAAGCTCCACTGTCTCTATCTCTATCTAATGTGAAGTACTCGATACCTCAAAGCTTCACATACTCACCAACACACTCAATTTAAGCTTCACCATGCACTCAAGAATCTCGGGGCTTCATACATAACGACTCAATAATCTCGGGGCTTCATACAACACAAAACTACTCAACTCACTTTCCACTATCTTTAAGCTCAACCCACCACCACCACCACCACCAAAACTTTCCTCGTCCATTATGCCGGAGTGTGAATACCTTTGAACATAATAATGCTACACAGTCATGCTACGCTACACACTCCTATAAACTTCTTTCACTCTACAAAAAAAAAAAAAAAAAATTAAAATGAAAAATGAAAAAAAAAAAAAAAATGCTGATATATTGGGGAAAAACACTATCATTATTATTATTATTATTTTTAGTCTGTTATATTATATTGCATACTTATTATAATATTATTTAAGACAATGGACAGTATGTGCACTTATCGATAATATAATATACACCCTCGATGAAAAATCTCCCGTTAAAAAAAAAAAATATATATATATATAAAAATACAAGAAAATATAAAAGTATGAAAAAAAAAAAAAAAAAAAAAAAAAAGTTGAGGGTGCATAAATTTGGCTGGTGGTTGAGTTGAGTTGAGTTGAGGATCTGGTGTTGGTGGTGGTGGTGACACGCCAATATTACCCACCACCAACATAATGACTTCACCACACTCGGACGAACCAGAACAATAACATTCTTTACACACACACACACACACAAACACACACACACGATTTTTATTTCTATGTTTTTTTATATTTTATTCGGAGTAGGAGTCCAGTTTACTTTCGCACTTTGGAATAATAATAATTATAATAATAATAATAATAATAATAACAACAATAATAATAACAATAAACTACTAATAACAATACTACTACTAATAACAATAATAATAATAATAATAATAACAATAATAACAATAATAATAATAAAATGATGATTTTACAGATATTTTTATTGTGGAAAAAATTATATGGTAGGGATTTTTGTGGTAATAAAATATAGTATACTTTCTCTGCCTTGTAAAAAATTATTATTATTATAATTATTATTATCGCCATGACTAGCAAAGGGAGCTAAATTTTTAATTGCCTTTAATTAAACTCAAATTTAACTAACTCCACTTTTTTTACACCACCACCACCACCTCTTTCTCTACCACTACCACTACCACCACCACCAACAACCACTCTTTCTCCACCACCACCACCACCACCACTATCAACCCCTTTCTCCACCACCACCACCACTTCACAGATCACAGTGCATTGTGTAACGTTGAACCATTGCTTAATCTACCTCAATCTCCCTCTCCAGTAAGCCCCCCCCCTCCCCCCGTCCCCCTTCCCCAAAGATTTTTATTTATATAATTCAATTTTCTTTTACGTTGTGATCGGTGTGTGAATAACAGTTTTTTTTATTGCATTTTATCAGTTCCTATCGATATTTTTTTTTAAATATATTAGACCACAACTATAAACACCAAAGAAGTGTACAGTATATATACAAAATCCTTATGTGTTGTCCAATTATTAATACTAAATATCATTGTTATTTTTCTCTTACATCACGACTAATTCCAGATAATTTTCGTTAGCCGAGAAGAAACCACGTGATATTAAAAGTTTTGTTAAGGGGGTGCGGGAGTAGGGGACAGGCTTGGGGGGTACGGGAAAAGGGGGACAGGTTTTGGGTGGGTAGAAAGTCTGTCCCCTATTCCCACACACTCCAAACCTGTCCCCCTATTCCCACCCCTCCTAACTTATCCCCTTATTCCCTCACCCCCTAACCCCCCCACCAAGCCTGCCCCCCTATTCCCGCACCCCCTTAAAATGTCTCCGTGTTCGTTTAGGTTGGGTTCCGCTTCATAAGGTTTGCACTCATTCCTTTTTTTGCTTCGTTTTGTTGTTTGCTTCCTTTCACTTCGTATTCACTTCCTCTCTCGACTATTACTAGGTTACTACTACTATTACTGATACTACTACTACTACTACTACTACTACTACTTCATCCACCACCACCACTTCTACAACAACTAAAACAACAACTACTACAACTTTTTCTACCACCACCACTACTACAACAACTACTACAACTTTTTCTACCACCACCACCACCAATACAACAACTACTACTATAACTTCATCCACCACCACCACTTCTACAACAACTACAACAACTTCATCTACAACTACAACTACAACAACTAAAACTGCAACTACTACTACTACTAAGCCTCGAACAACAACAACAACAACTAAAAATATATAATCCCAAGTGTGTGTGTGAGGGTTGTGGTGTGAAGTGAAGTGGACACATTACACTACAACAACACGTGGCCAGCATTGTCTCACACGCTCACTACACACACACACAACTTTCAAAAAATGTGTGTGAGTGAGGGAGGGGGGCGGAGGAGGAGGAAAAAGGGGGTTCGGGAGGGGGAGGGAGAGACTGTAGGTGTGTGGGGTGGGGGGTTGTAAGTATAGTATAAGTGGAAATGTGTGTGGGTGGATGTGGAGGATATCATACAATCACGCCCCATATTAGTCTGTCACTACACACGAACCAACTCTATTTCCCCTGAACCAATGTCACCACTCAACTACAACACACACACACACACACACACCTAATAACAACACATTTTAACCACCTCTGCATATCCACATTTATTAGTCACCTTTATACCTCTGCATATCCACACATTCAGTCACGTACGTATCTGCTACATTCAACATTTTTACACCCTGATGATGATGTTGTATATTTTCATCTGGACGACATTGCTTTCATCCACTCCACTTGAGACTTGCGTGACAACAATAACAAAAGTTCAGCGGGTCGATCGGTCGGTTATGTCACTGATAGATAGATACTTCTGGTTAGTTGGTGTTGGTTGGTTGGTTGACAAGTGGGTGAGTTTAGTTTTTCATCAGAGTGAGAACAATGGATACAAGTGGAGAAGTCTTTGTTTGTGTTATTGATGGTGGTGATGGTGGTGGTGGTGGTGGTGGTGGTATTGGTGGTGGTGGTGGTGATGGTGGTGGTAGCCCAGTTCTTCTGTATGTCTGTCTGTCTATCTGCCTGTATGTCTGTCTGTCGATCTTCCTTTCTGTCTGCCTGTCTGTCTATATGTATGTTTGCCTGTCTGTCTGTGTCTATCTGTATATCTGCCTTTCTGTCTGTCTGTCTGTCTGTGTCTATCTGTCTTTCTGTCTATCTGTCTGTCTGTGTCTATCTGTCTTTCTGTCTGTCTAAATGAAATGAACAATATTATAAGCTGTAAACACCAATCAGTGAAATAATAATGAAGGAGTATACAGGTAATCAAGTGTAGGTGAGAGTTGGAGGGACACCTATCAATTAATTCCTCCAATCTAAACCAGGAAACAAACAGCTTTGATGCGAGTACAGGAAGGACGAGAGAACCTGTTTTATGGAGCAGTTTGGAGGAATCAGTGCCACTACAACTAAATCATATCCTTATGTTGTTTGTGGTGGAGTGAATTGATTGAAGAAAGGGAGGAAAAAAAGTGAGTACAGTGACACAGTTTTATGTTTTATATGTGTGTGTGTATGTGTGTGTGTGTGTTTTGTGTGTGTGTGTGTGTGTGTTTTGTGTGTGTGTTTTGTGTTTTTTTTTTTTTGTGTGTGTGTGTCAAACAAGTGAAGGAGAACTGATTTGAGGGAGAGGAAATGTTTGTGTGTGTGTGTGTGTGAGAGAGAGAGAGAGAGAGAGAGAGAGAGAGAGAGAGAGAGAGAGAGAGAGAGAGAGAGAGAGAGAGAGAGAGAGAGAGCAGTTGACCTTTTCCTGTGTGATGGCGAGACAAGGTCAAATAGAAGAGGTCAACAGTTGTCTAGGTGACCTCTCTTCCTCACTCATTCCTTCCTCCTTTCTTCTTCCTTACTCTCTCTCTCTCTCTCTCTCTCTCTCTCTCTCTCTCTCTCTCTCTCTCTCTCTCTCTCTCTCTCTCTCACACACACACACACACACACACACACACACACACACACACACAATATTATGTTTAAATACTGCAGTAATATATTTACAACAGTTAATTTGAAAGACAAAGTTACATATTTTGTGTAAGAAAAAAAAATACATATAATTTTAGAGTTGTATGTGAGACAAGGATTCTATATGTGTGAAAAAAGATACATATACTGTAGTTAGTTTGTGAGAGAGAGAGAGAGAGAGAGAGAGAGAGAGAGAGAGAGAGAGAGAGAGAGAGAGAGAGAGAGAGAGAGAGGTGGTCACTCCAACACGGACTGAACTTCTTCACGCCTTATATGGACAGTCTGCGGGCGTGTGGGCGGCTGTGTGTGTGTGTGTGTGTGTGTGTGTGTGTGTGTGTGTGTGTGTGTGTGTGTGTGTGTGTGTGTGTGTGTGTGGAGGAGGGGGGAGGGGTGGGTGGGTGTACTGCTAAAAGTGAAGATGAGCCATGCAGTAGTGTGGGCGGAAAGGAACGGATGTGGGTGTGGATGTGTGTGGGTGTAAGAATAGACAGGTACATAATGTGTGTGTGTGTGTGTGTGTCAGAGAGAGAGAGAGAGAGTATATGTCTTGGTGAGTCACAACACACACACACACACACACACACACACACACACACACAAGGGCTACACCCATCCGATCACCACTTAGCGAATGTGTACACCAAATCTCACGTACAGTCGGCACCATAAATTCGTACACAGATCATTGGTCATACGGGGTGTTCCTTCTTCACAAACTGTAGTCAGGGTTCACCTCACTTATTTAACTATTACACAAATAACAAAAAAGTGAAATGTTTGGTGTTTTGGTAATTACTAGATCAAAGTATAAAGCATTTACGAACACTTTATTACAAATTTCTATATGTATGTATGTATAGTATGTATGTATGTAGACATGTACAGTATGTATGTATGTATGTATGTATGTAAGTATGTATGTATGTAGGTAAGTTGTCTTTAATCTTTCCAAGGATTTTATAACAATGGAATGAATCTGAGAAGGGAGGCAGATTGGAGAGCCACTGTTTCCTTCATATACTACTATACAACAAAACCATATATTTGTTATACAATATACTGAAGGAATATGTTTTCGTCACATAATTTGAAGAACTAGTTGCAATACATTTCATCCACAACACATCCAACAACAATAGTAATAATAATAATAATAAAAACAACAATAACAGCAACAACAATAATAATAATAATAACAACAATAACAGCAACAACAATAATATTAATAATAATAATAATGATTGCATTTCGTGTCTTCAAAAACGACAAACAATCACAGTTGTTTTTATATTACTTTCAGTTCTGGTATCCTGTTCACTAACTAACCAAACAACAACAAACAGATAGACAAAATGACATGAGTGCAAAAAATATATAGCACAACTTTCCGCAAACCCAATAAAAAATGTTGTAGAATGTAAATCAAATAAATCAACACATACACACATACACACACACACACACACACACACAGCCTACGCCCACACTCCTATACAAACTTCTCCCTTCCTCTCTCTCTCTCTCTCTCTCAATCCTTCCTACCATATACTCCCTCCCTCCCTCTCTTCCTTTCTCTCCAACTCCCTCCTACCTTCCTACATTCCTCCTCCTCCTCCTCCTCTTCCTCCTCCTCCTTTTTTAGATGTAAATAGATTATTGTATTCTTTTTCACACTGTACTATAAAATTTCCTGTTCAGTTTTTTTTTCTACTGCTGCACAGGTGTTTTTTCCACCACTTTTTTCAGGCCGGGCTTTACCGGAGGGAGAGGTGGGTGGGGAGGAGCCTTCCACTTTACTATCCTTTTCCTCAGACATGTAGAAACTATAGACGTAGAATAGTTACACAGGCAGCCTTGTGAGGCCCACCAGGGCTGTTGTTGCCTGTACCTCCTTTGTATTCCTTTGTATTCCTCCTCCTCCTCCTCTCCCTCTTCCCCCATTCTTAAGGAAATACCACGAAGGTCAAGGAAGAAGAGGAAGAGGAGAGATGGAGGGTGAGAGAGAAAAGGGGGGAGGGGGGGTTGGAGGGTGAGAGGGAAGAGGGAGGAGGGTAAAGATAGGGAAGGGAAGGGAGGAGACGGGAAGAGACTGTTTTATTGAGAGAGAGAGAAAGAGAAAGAGGGAGAGAAAAGATAGATAAAAAGAGAGATTGAGATAGAGAAATAGTAAGAGAGATTGAGAGGGAGAGAGAGAATAACATAATAAAAGAGTACAAAATAATAACGAGGCATAAAAGAGGAACTAAAGACCCCTCCCCCCCCCCCCCACACACACACACGTACACTGTTTACACTCCATCATTGCTTTGTTTTGATGTATGACGTCACGTGGTCTGATGACGTCACTCGAGGGGTTACGACACTAAAATAATTACTTCCCCTCCGTCCAAACCACTCGTTAGTCGCGTAATCCTTATATAGAGGGAAGCTTGGAGGAGGAGGAAGAGAGGGGGAGGAGGAGGAGGAGGAGGAGGAGGAGGATAGGGAGAAGAGATGGGAGGGGGAGAGAAAACAAGAGAAATGTGAAAACGGAGGGAATAAATAGGGAAGAAAAGGAATGAAGGGGAGGCAAGATAGAAATAGACCTAAGTGAAGGTGATGAGGAAAAGAAGAATAAACAGAACTGTGATAAAAGATAGAAAGGAGAGAGAAAAGGAAGGAGAAAAAGGAGAGATGAGAAAGGAAGTAGAGAAAAGGAGAGAAAATGAGACGAGAGAAAGGAAGGAGAGAAAGGAAGGAGAGAAAAGGAGAGACAAGAGAAAGGAAGGAGAGAACAGGAGAGACAAGAGAAAGGAAGGAGAGACGAAAAGAAGGAGAGAAAAGGTATGAACTGAAACAGGGAGAGGAAGGTCAAGGAAAGAAGGGAAGGGAAAATAAAAGTGTAAGGGAGGGTCATAGACAGAAAGGTCAAGGGTAGTGGTGGGGGTGGAGGAAGAGGAGGGTGGTGGTGGTGAGGGTAGTGGGGGTGGAGGAGGAATAGAAGAGGGTGGAAGAGAAGGAGGGTGGAAGAGAAGGGGTAGAAGAGAAGGGGTATAGAAAAGGAGGGGGTGGAGGAAGAGAAGGGGATGGAAGAAGAAGGAGGAAAAGGAGGGGGTGGAAGAGGAAGGAGAGGGAAAGGTGGAGGGGGGTGGAAGAGGAGGAGGGGGTGGAAGAGGTGGAGAGGCATCAGACAGGAAGGGTCACCGAAGTTCTCTGACCCAGGATAGAGAGGGGGGGAGGGGAAGGGAGAGGGAGAAGGGAGAAGGGAGAAGGGAGAGGGAAAGGAAGAAGAGGAATGTGATGGAAGAGGTGCATGGGGTTTAGAGAGAAAGATAAGAGAGGGAGGAGAAAACAACGTAAGGATAAATTTGAGGAAGAGGAAAAAGGAAAGACGAGATGAAGGAAGAGGAAGAATGAGAGAATAAGAGAAAGAGAAGAGAAAATAACAGATAGGAGTGAGAAGGAAAGACGAGAGAAGTCAGATGGGAGGGAAAGAATGTGAGGGAAAGAGAGAGGGGGAAAGAGGAAAAGGGATAAGATGGAAGGAGAGGAAATGGGAAAGGTGAAAGAGAGAGGGAGTGCTATGGGTGTGGAGTGAGTGGTAAGAGTAAGAGGGAAGGTTAAGTATGTACGAGTGATAGATGTGTGGGAGAGGATGGGGAGAGGGGAGTGAGAGGGAGGGAGAGGATGGGGAGGGGGGAGGGAGGAGGGGGGAGAGGTGCAGGTTGATAAAGGTGGGAATGATTAATGAGGGAAAGGGTGTCACAACGAGAGAGAGAGAGAGAGAGAGAGAGAGAGAGAGAGAGAGAGAGAGAGAGAGAGGCACTGCTTTGAATATAGATATGAACGTATTGAGCTGTAAATATTTGGCTGGAGTAAATTCGTCTGACTGACTGACTAACTAACTAACTTTTGTCTGTGACTGTACATACACTCACGATACCACAGACTGTCTGCTCTGGAGGTCTCAGTTAAATTATTAGTTCCAGCAAAATGTGCAAAAACGACAACTTTTTTTTTTTCTTTGTAACACTGTGGCACGCACCTGACTGCCAGGGGTACGATGATCACACAAAAATTAATGTATATCTGGTGTTGGTTGTTTGTTTGTTGCCTTTCCTCGGTTCTTCTCTCACAGCCAGGCAATTATATTTTTTATGGTCGGGTGGGTAAAATGTCAGGGTAACGAATGAAGGGGGAATGACGTGGAAAATAATGGAGTGAGAACACGAGTTGACAGTTGACAGATTGGGCGGACTGGCTGGCTGGTGATGAGGATATGACGACGACGACGACAACAATAACAATACAACCAGAAGCAGAGTACCAATTTCGTGAGAGGGAGAGACATGTTTGTTGTTGTTGTATGTATTGAAGGTGGGGGTGGGGATGGGGGTGGGGTGGGGTTGGGGTTGGGGGCGGTGTTAGGGTATATTTTAAAGCCATGATTAGGTTCAGGTAGAAAGAAGACATGGAGGGTTTGATAGAGGGAAGGGGAAGAGAGAAAATTGAGGGATGAGAGGAAATTGAGGAAAATAAGAAAATAAGAGATAAGAGGAAATTGAAGGAGAGAAAAGAAGAAAAATGAGAGATAAGAGAGGAAATGGAGGGATAAGAGGAAATTGAAGAAGAAAATGAGGGATAAGAAAGGAAATTGTAGGAGAAAAGAGAAGCAAAATTAGGGAGAAGAAATGGGTGAAGATGGATGAGGATAATAAGAGGAAGAAATGGAAAAGGTGTAGGATAAATGACGGTAATGGTTGGTAAAGAAGGATGAAAAGTAAAAGAAAAGAATGAGGAGGAGGAAGACGAAAAGAAGATTGGTAGAGAAAAATGAAATGACAATGGAAAGGTGCAAGACAAGAAGGAAACGATGAAGGAAGAGGAAGAAAGGAGGATAGAAGAGGAAGAAAGGAGAAGAGAAAGGATGTAAGAAGAAGAAAGGGAGAAAGAATGGAGGATAGAAGAGGAAGAAAGGAGGATAGAAGAGGAAGAAAGGAGGATAGAAGAGGAAGAATGGAGGATAGAAAGGATGTAAGAAGAAGAAAGAAAGGAGACGAGAAAGGATGTAAGAAGAAAAGGAGAAGGAATGGGAGAACTAAAAGGGAAGAAGAGAGGAACTAGGAAGGGAAGAATGAGGGAGGAACTAGCAAGGAAGAAGGAGGGAGGAAATAGGAAGGGAAGAAAGAGGGAGGAACTAGGAAGGGAAGGAGGGAGGAACTAGGAAGGGAAGGAGGGAGGAACTAGGAAGGGAAGGAGGGAGGAACTAGGAAGGGAAGGAGGGAGGAACAAGGAAGGGAAGGAGGAGATAGGAACAAGGAAGGGAAGGAGGGAGGAGCAAGGAAGGGAAGGAGGGAGGAACTATAGGAAGGGAAGAAAGAAGCGAGGAACAAGGAAGGAAAGGAGGGAGGAAGGGAAGAAGGAGGGAGGATAAGGAAGGAACTAGATGACAAAGATATCAGAAGGAGGGACGAGGGGGTAGTAGAGGGGGAGGGAGGGAGAAGAGGTTGTTGTTGGGGGAGGGGGGGAGGAGGGAAAGGACAGAGGAACGTGGGAAGTTCAGCGAACCTAACCCGACGGATGTAACCTATTGGAGGGAGGGGGGAGGGGGGCTGTGTGTGTGTGTGTGTGTGTGTGTGTGTGTGTGTGTGTGTGAGAGAGAGAGAGAAAATGTGAGGACAATGATGAAAGGAACAATGAGGAGAGGCAATGGGATGTAGTTTGAGAGAGAGAGAGAGAGAGAGAGAGAGAGAGAGAGAGAGAGAGAGAGAGAGAGAGAGAGAGAGAGAGAGAGAGAGAGAGAGAGACGAGGAGACATATAACAAATGAGGGTACCGGTAAGGAATATGTAAAAGACAACAGTACCATTATACTTTAGGGATGATGGAGTGCCTTGATTCCTCCAAAGTATACCAGGAAACAGGACCAAATTAACACAAATAATGGTGTTTTGTTGCTTGGAATAGTTTGGAGGAATCATTTACTCCAGATTTACCAACACTGTACTTCCTCCTTAAGAAAACAACAAAACCACAAAACAATATACAAGAAAACGTAAGCAAGGCAACAGTAAAAATAGGACACGATATATTAAATAACAAACGGTAATAACAGCAAGACAACAACAGTAACAGTAACAGTCCCAAAATGTATTCGAAACAGTAACAAAAAACAATATTAAAAACGGCAATAAAAGCTAAACAACAGTCAAAACAACAGTAAAAAGTAGACGAAATATTAAATAACAAACTTTAATAAAAGCAAAACAATAACAGTAACATTAACAGTCCCATAATGTATTCAAAACAACAACAACAATAACATAAACAAAAGGAAATAAACAACATCAGTAGTCACGATATTTTCAATACAATACCATCTTTTTAAAGAAAAGTAAAAAAAAAAAAAAATAGTATGATTTATTACAGGGGACAATTTTCTCTCGTTGGTTAAAAAAAAAAAATTGGAATGCACCTCTGATTCCTCCAAACTATTCCAGGCAACAGGATACCACCACTATTTGTATACATTATGGAAGGAGTTTGTTAGTTTCGTGACATGGTTAGGAGGAATCAGAAGTCTCCATTTTTCAAAAACGATCACAGGGTCCTTAATTAAGAAGAAAACAACAACAACACCAACAACAACAACACCAACAACAGGTACACTCATATAATAAATATATAAAGACAACAACAGAAATAATAATAAAAAAACAATTCACACACTAAAATTAAAAAACAACAAACAAAAAACAACATCTAACTAAAAAAATGAAGACAACAAGAGTAGAAGAGACCACCACGAAACAGTATATATGCAAACCATGACCTCGACCCCTCCTCCCCCCCCTCCCTCCTCCCCCTTCTACACCCCCTATAACCCCCCCCCCCCACCTAACCTATCAGTATTGGTAAGTCTGTACAGTACATTACAACACGGGGGGAGGGGTAGGAGGGTAGGGGAGGGGGAGAGTTGAGAGAGGGAGGGAGAGGGAGAGAGAGGAGAGGAGGGGGAGAGAGATATTATATTATTTCTCTGCATTATTATTATTCTCTCTCATTATTATATTCTTTCTCTACACCTTCCATGGCTTCAATTATTATTACTTTTATCTTAACTAATCAATTCATTTTAGTTAACCTTCCGCTTCGTTAATTAATAAGTTCATGGTTTCACTCTTTGTCTCTTCATTACTCTTCAATGTTCTTACTCGTCAATACTCTACAATTATATCTTTCCTGTTTTCACTCTCTCTCTGTCTACACTTTACTCTCTCTACTCTCTCTCTCTCTCTCTCTCTCTACTCTGTGTATGTGTGTGTGTGTGTGTGATGGTAATATATGTATCCAAGCGAGAAAGTTGACAAGACCAATCTCTAAGTCACACACACACACACACACACACACACACGTACGGGAGCGGGGGGAGGGGCATGTCGAGGTGGTTCACAAAAATATGCAGACACACACAGACAAACATGCAGAGAAAAAACAAGAGCATAGCAAGGCAGGGAGGAAGGGGGGGGGGGGAGGGGTTTGAGGGGAGGAAGGGGACGGGGTGTTGGGGGGGGGAGGGGGTTGGAGGGGGGGGAGGGGGACGGGGTGTTGGAGGTGAAACAGTCTTGGGTTTTAACAAGTCCCGCTGACTTTCCTTTTCACCAAACTCTTCCGTTCATTCTACACCAACTCTTTCACTTTCAGCCTCCTACTACACCACCTCCACACATACACACACACATACATACACACACACACACACACACACACACACACACACACACACACACACATACTACAAGTTATATATAGTTTGTTGTTGTTGGCACACATAACAACACTCCCATCTTCATTCATAAACACCTACTCATTCACAGTCTAGTATTTTAAGGGGGGAAGTTTTGTGTTGGTAAATCTGGAGCAACTGAATCCTCCAAACTATTCCAAGCAACAGCCAGAACACTATAATTATTTTTGGCTCTTCTGGTCCTGTTGTTTCCTAGCATACTTTGGAGGAATCAAGGTACTCCAATGTACCAAAAATGAATTATATACCACCTTAAACACAAAATTGGAATATTCTCTCACAAGACAATCATTTTCCTTCACGTACGACTTGTTTTCTTTTCTTTCAAGAGGTGTGTGTGTGTGTGTGTGTGTGTTTGTTTACTCTGATTATTATACACTTGTTTGTCATTATTTTCTACGGGTCATCAATCACTTGTTTATCTCAATTTAGGGATGTTTTTTTAAGTCCAATTTGTTGTTGTTGTTTGTTTTGGTGATCTGTGTTGTTTTATCGTTCATGAATAAATTACAGTTTGTATTTAATTGCGTTGTTACACACACACACACACACAATATTGTTTCTTTCTTTTGCAGTTTGTTTTCTTGTATCAACAAAGACACCAGACCGTATAATATTTTGACACTCACTCTCTCTCTCTCTCTCTCTCTCTCTCTCTCTCTCTCTCTCTCTCTCTCTCTCTCTCTCTCTCTCTCTCTCATACAGGTTATACTTTTACTTCACAAAAATGACTGACCTTCCCCCGAGCAGTCTCCAACAACTCGCTCACTCGCTCACTCTCACTCGCTCACTTACTCAATTACTCGCTCACTTACTCACTCACTTACTCGCTCACTCACTCACTCACTCACTTACTCACTCACTCACTCACTTACTCACTCACTCGCTCAACCCACTATTATAACTCACACACTCACTTGTATCTTAGCTTATTTACTCTTACACATTCACTCGCTCACTTCATTCGATTTATTACTCGCTTACACATCAATTACTCACCTACTTACTCGCTTGTTATTATAGTTCATTAATTTTACTCACTTCACTCGTTTTGTATTCATTCATCCACTCGCTTTTTTCATTCAATCGTTAACTCACACACCTTTCATTCTCTACTCTTTTACTCGTCTTCTCATTAGCCCACTCACTCCTCTCCTCTTCCTCATTTAACCACTCACTCACTCATTTACTCACTCACTTATTCATTCCTCTCCTTCATTTACCAAAACACTCATTCATCTTCCCTCATTTACATACTCACTCACTCACTCAATCATTCCTCTCCCTCATTTACACTCACTCAATAATTCTTCTTCCTCATTTACACTCAATCAATCACTCACTCACTGTAAAACTCTTAATAAAATAACGCTAGAATAATGTTCAATAACCTGTATGTCGTAATTCACACCGTCACCATCTTACTCAATGTTGTACAAATAGTGGTGATAGTGGTGGTAGTGGTGGTGATAGTGGTGGTGGTGATAGTGGTGGTAGTGTTGGTGGTGATGGTAGTGACGATGGTGATGAAAGCAGCAGCAGTATAAGTAGTAGTAGTTTAGTATTTGTGGTAGTGGTGGTAGTGATGGTAATGGTGGTGGTAGTGATGGTGGTAGTAGTGGTAGTAGTAGTGATGGTAATGGTGGTAGTAGTGTTGGTGGTAGTGATGGTGGTTGTGATGGTGGTAGTGGTAGTAATAGTAGAAGTAGTGGTAGTAATAGTAATGGTAGTAGTAGTAGTGGTGGTAGTGGGTGCAAGGTCATACTGAAGTAACGGGTTGACTTTCACTGCACCAGGCGGCCATCTTGCTATATAGGCCTCACTCAGCTGGTTGTAGGCACTGGTAGTCATCTTACTATTACTACTACACATTTTACTATTACTACTACTACACATCTTACTACTACTACTACTACACATCTTACTATTATTACTACACATACTATTATATCTAGGGGGGGGATATTGCTACGACACCCCCTCCTCTCTCCCCCTCCCTCCCTCCCTCCCTTCTCTCCTCCTCCCTCCTCCCCCTCCTCCTCTCCCTCCTCCTTTACAAATTAATTGATGAGGTTTTAGTAGGCTTCACTTTTGGTATTCTGAAGCACTTTGATTCCTCCAATGTATGTATGTATGTATGTCACTAGGAAACAGGACCACCAGATATAATAACAAATATAATGGTGTTTGTTCTGTTGCTTGGAATATATTTTGGAGGAATGAGATGCTCCAGATTTAACATTAACAGTTTAAACATCTCTTTAAATAATATAAAAAATATACTCTGGCATTTTTAAGTCGACCTTCTAGTCAGACAAACAGCTACAGTCTCAGTCTCAGTCTCTCTCTCTCTCTCTCTCTCTCTCTCTCTCTCTCTCTCTCTCTCTCTAGCCAAGGCATTTATTTAATTATACAACTAGCTATTCAAGTCGACCTTTTACATATAACAACCTTCTATTTACGTCGATTATCTATAAAAAACCACATTCAATATTCAAGTCAAACATCTAACTAACCAACAATCAGTATCTAAAAAAAAAAAAAAATCTAACTAACCAACAATCAGTATCTAAATAAAAAAAAAATCTAACTAACCAACAATCAGTATCTAAATAAAAAAAACATCTAACTAACCAAACAAACAACCAATCAATAGCCAAGTCAACCATCTAACAAAACATTTAATATCGAACACGAACGTAAAAAAAAAAAAAAAAAAAAAAAAAAAATCTATTGCACAGAATGGAGGAATCAACACGACCACAAACAACACACTCAAAACAACAACAACACAAGCAAAAACTAAAAAAACAAAAACAAAAAATAGGCCTACGGTAGCTCCTGCATGGCGCAATAAACAATTTAACATGTGCGAATAAAAAACCACCTACCTATACCTGGCCACGTTCATGTAAAATAATTGGCTATAAAACTGAGAGGCCTAATTATCGATCAAGGTGAAGTGAGTGTGGTGGGTGATGTGGTGGGTGAAAGGGAACCAACAGCTGGGGGAAGTGTGTGTGTGGGGGAGTGTGTGTGAGGGAGTGAGTGTGTGTGTGTGTGTTTGTGTGTGTGTGGGGAGGGTGTCTGTGTGTGTGGGGGAGGGTGTGAGTGGGGGTGTTGGTGGGGGAGTGTGAGTGTGTGTGTGAGGGGGGAAAGTGTATGTGAGAGTGGTGGGAGTGAGATGGGTGGTAGAAGTGAGTGAGTGAGTGAGTGAGTGGGAGTGAGTATTAAGAAGTGCATGAGTGGTAAGCAGGAGTTGGGCAGGAAAAATGAAATAAGGAAGAAGAAAAAAACATCAGAAGAAGTGTTAAGGAAAGAGAGGACTTATCGAAAGGTAAATAAATCGAAAGGTAAATAAAGAGAATTAAGGAAGGAAGAAAGAAACCAGAGGGTAAGAATGAAAGCGAAAGGGTTAGAGAGAGAGAGAGAAAAAAATAGGGATAAGACAAAACAAAAAAAAGTTCAGTCAGGTGAGATTCTCTTGTTGGTGAATTGGAAGGTCAGTGATTCCTCCAAACTATGCCACGAAACGGACCACCTTAACGTTACTAATAGGGGAACTGTTTCATGGGAGAGTTTGGAGGAATCAGAGACCTTTCATTGTACCCAAAAAAAAAAAAAAAAAAAAAGAGTAATTCATAATAGTATATAATAAAATAAAATATATTCGAACACGAACTACTTGTTAAAATAGACTGCAACCTTCCCCTCCTCCTCCACCTCGTCTCTCTCTCTCTCTCTCTCTCTCTCTCTCTCTCTCTCTCTCTCTCTCTCTCTTGGAATCGAACCCAGGCAGGTATTTCATAAGACAGACAGACAGACAGACAGACGAGAAGCCGATGTGGTATTGACTGACTGACTGACTGACTGACTGGATGACTGACTGACTGGATGACTGATTGGATGACAAGACGAATGGAAAGTATGTCTAGGGTGAAGGATGGATGGATGGATGGATGGATGGATGGATGTTGGTGGAATTGATTGCCTACAAGAAAGAAAGAGTGAGTAGATGGATGATGGCTGGCAAGGTAAAGTGTGAAGTGTGTCTATAGGGTGCAGCAGGAAAGAAGTTAGGGTGAGAAAAGGATGAGATTAAATGATATCTCTGTATATATACTTATTAGGATGAATGGTGGTGGAGGGTGAACCATGTCTTGTATATTTAGGGTGAAAGGTAAAGAAAGGGTTAGCAAACCATTCCTTATATACTTAGGGTGAAGGGTGAGCTATGTATTGTATACATACTTAGGGTGAAGGGTGAGCTATGTATTATGTATTAGGGTGAGCAGTGAAGGGTGAGTAGTGAAGGGTGAACTGTCTTTATATACTTAGGGTGAGTAGTGTAGGGTTAGTAGAAGGGTGAGTTGTCTTTATATACTTAAGGGTGAGTAGTGAATGGTTAGTAGAAGGGTGAACTATGTCTTTATATACATAGGTTGAGTAGTGAAGGGTGAGTTGTCTTTATATTCTTAAGAGTGAGTAGTGTAGGGTTAGTAGAAGGGTGAACACTGTCTTTATATACATAGGGTGAGTAGTGAAGGGTTAGTGGCACCAACACACCACCAAATAACACCACCAGGGTTTGGACGTGTACCTCAAGTATATACAACGTGTCCCAATACACACGTAACCACAACACTTGGCCTTAACTAAACTCACACAACATCATACATATATATATATTTTATCTAACAAGTGGCACACCGTAAATTATATTATTATTATTTTACATGATTATTTTATTTTATTTATTATTATTTATTTATTCATTTATTTATTATTTATTTATTATTATTATTTTACAAGCCTTGGGAAACAAAAACTAGTGTCTCAATATATATATAAAATGAAAAAGAAATACGACTTAATTACTGTAAAATAAATATGTGTATATATTCATGTGATGTTTTTATTAAGCTCAAGTCAGTACCGATGGAAACAGACACACACACACACACACACACACACACACACACACAGCTCCTCGCTATCACTTTTACTTTTCGCTTCGCCATTCAGTGGATCGCAGGCCGAGACAAGTTGCCAGATACCACCAACCAACCAACACCAACACACACACACACACAGGCCTGACTATATAAACTACATCAAACACCAATAACCACCAATTAGCCTACTCCTCCTCCTCCTCCTACTCCTCCTACTCCTCCTCCTTCTTACTCCTTGTTCTTAGTACAGGGTGAAGCAATTACTATAGTGAAATAAGTTGCGGTGTGTATGTGTGTGGTGTGTGTGTGTTAAGGGAGAGTTTCGTAAATTTCGGTCCGTCAACACCCACACACACACAGTCACACACAAACACACACACACACACACACACACCACACACACACACACATGCCTTCAGCCAGCCAGCCATAGTGTCGAGGCCGTGGTTGTAAAGTCGACGAGCAGACACACATTTACATCATCAGGAATACAAAGGAATACAAAAGAATACCAAAAAATATAAAAGAATACAAAAGAATACCAAAAAATAAAAAAGAATACAAAATACAAAAAAAATATGAAAGAATACAAAATAACAGAAATACATAATAAAGAATACAAGAATATAAACATAAAAAAAAATACCAAATATTATAAAAAAATAAGCAGGAATACAAAATACAAATGAATACAAATGAATACAAAATAATACAAAATAGGAAAATACATATAGCCAACTGTACCATTATATAAGAAGGTAATTAATTCACTTTGGTTACATTTGGAGTCAAGCCATGATTCCCCCAAAGTATATAGGCCTATGTCAGGAAACAACAAGACCATAGGAACAAAAATAATGGTGATTTTGTTTTTGTTTGTTGTTGTTGCTTGGAATAGTTTGGAGGAATCAGTTTATAGTTGCTCCAGATTTACCAACACTGTACTTTATTTTTTTCTATCTTAATTAGGTATGTGTCGAGGTTAATTATTATTAAGAGAATGAAACAGAGAGCTTAAATTAATTAGAAGGACGATTAACACGAAAATGAGATGATATTAATTTGTACACTCCATTGTCATCTGTTGTTGTTGTTGTTGTTGTTGTTATTGTTGTTGTCACTTCCTCTTGTTTTGTACTGAGATGTTGTTTTTCATGACAGCAAGCAAGCAAGCAATACGTGACATGAAGTGACGTGTGTGTGTGTGTGTGTGGTGTGTGTGTGTGTGTGTGTGTGTGTGTGTGTGTGTGTGTGTGTGTGTGTGTGTGTGTGTGTAATATCAACATTAAATTCACACGAATCTGACAAACTGTGACCAATAATAATAATAATAATAATAAAAGCACACGAATCTGACAAACTCTGACCAACAACAATAATAATAATAATAATAATAATAATAATAAAAAACACGAATATACCGAGTTGTGACCAAGAAAGTGAACCAAGTCGTGTACAAAGTGATTTAAATGTCAAGTTAAGTAATGATCTATAGATGCACTTTACCTTTGACAAATCTTTAAGTGATGACATACATAGATAAAAGTATAATTATGTACTGAGATTAATAGATAGGTAGGTAGGTAGGAAGGAGGTAGAAAGATAGGTAGATTTTGTATGGGGTAGGAAGGTAGGTAGGTAGGTAGGTAGGTAGATTTTGTATTAGGTAGGTAGGTAGGTAGGTAGGTAGTAGGAAGGAGGTAGAAAGATAAGTAGATTTGTATTAGGTAGGTAGGTAGGTAGGTAGGGTAATATGTAAGTAATGTTGGTATGTAGGTAGGTGAGTAGGCTAGTAATTGCAGTAGAAAGATAAGCAGGTTAGTTTGTACAGTGAATAGGCACTGCTCACTCACTTACAAACACCATCACTGCTCACTCACCCTGTACTTACTTACAAACACCATCACTGCTCACTCACTCTGTACTCACTTACAAACACCATCACTGTTCACTCACTCACTCTGTACTCACTCACTCGTAGACATCACTGCTCACACAATTTACCTGTAAAGAGAGAATTATACATTGTTATTTTATTTTCATGTAACTTTTTGAGAATATTAATTGCAAGGAAAAGTACAGTATTTATAGTTATTTACATGGGAGTTTA
>JAWZYT010002174.1:60000-99893 GCA_034508575.1 Petrolisthes manimaculis | reverse complement strand
GAAAGGGGGAAAAGAGAGGGAGGGAGGGAGGGAACTGGAAAGAGGAGGGGAGGGAGCTGGAACAAGAAGGAAAGGGGGCTGGAAAGAGAAGGAAAGAGAGCTGGAACAAGGCTGGAAAGAGAGCTGGAACAAGGGGGGAGAGAGCTGGAACAAGAGGTAAGGGGGGGCTGGAACAAGAGGTAAGGGGGGCTGGAACAAGAAGGAAAGGGTCAAAGGGGGCTGGAACAAGAAAGAAATGGAGAGGAAAGAGGCAGCAGAACGAGGATAAAGGGGGAGACAAAAAGGAAAAAAAGGGTCAAAAGAGGGAGAGGGGGAAAGAGAGCTGGAACGAGGAGGGAAAGTGTGATAGAATAAATAGAGTGAGGAGGAGGAGGGAGTCATCTTACCAATCAACGTCATCAGTCACCTCCTCAACAATTACTTTCATTTCTATATATACAGTAATATATTTCTGTATTCCTTCTTGTATAGTCCTACTCCCCCAAGACAGGTGCACGGCTACCTAACCACTCGAGACAGAACAAAATGGATTTAACCTCTTTCCACCCTTCCTGGTCTCTCTCCCTCTCTCTCCCCACCCCCCCCCCTCTCCCCCTCTCTCTCTCTCTCTCTCTCTCTCTCTCTCTCTCTCTCTCTCTCTCTCTCTCTCTCTCTCCCCACACTGCATGACCCGCTTCCCTCCCTAACTTTGCCTTCTCCTCGTATCGCTTCCCATCCTCTCTGACAATTTCCCTACAATAACCCCTCCTCTCTCCCCTCCTTTCCTTCCCCCCCATGCACTACTCAGTCCCTCTCTCCTCTCCTCTCCTCTCCCTTCCAACCCAGCCCCCTTTTCTCCCTTCCTCTCCCTACCCACCCAACCACCTTCTCTCCCTCCTCTCTCTACCCAAACACCCATACCTTCTCTCCGTCCCTCCTCTCCTTTCCCCTCCCTACCCACCGACCCACCTTCTCTCCCTACCCTCCTACCCAGCCACCTTCTTCCCCTCCCCTCTCCCAGGAATACTACAACGGTTCGAATCCAACGCACGTCCCAACTCGAGAGGAAGTTAAAACAAAGCCTGGGGTCTGGTGGAAGTTGTACAGGAGTGGGGGCCAATTGCTGAAAATAGGGGGAGGTGGGGAGGATGCAGCTTGGCGTCTTGTGTTGGTGGTAATGGGGAGAGTTTATTTACTGGGAATGGGGTTTTGTTTTGGTGGAAATGGGGGTCTTTTATTTACTGGGAATGGGGTTTTATTTATTGGAAATGGGGTTTTGTTTTACTGGTAATGTGGTTCCTTTATTTACAGGTAATGGAGGTCTTTCATTTATTGGAATGGGGTTTTATTTTCTTGGTAATGTGTTGGTTTGTGTTGGTGGCGAGAGTGTTCTGTGTTGGTGGGAATAGCGTCTTTTATTAATTAAGTGAATGGGAACAGTTGGCTCCTCGTGTTGGTGGAAATTGGGACTTGTTTTGATGGTAAATGGGGATCTTTTAGTAAGTGTTAGTGAGAATGGTTGGGGCCTTGTCTAAGTGGGAATGGGAATGGATCTTTCTGTTAGTGGGAATGGGAATTGGTCTTTCTGTTAGAGGGAATGGGAATTGGTCTTTCTGTTGGTGGGAATGGGAGTAAGAGAACGGGTTGTGTTGTGTTGTGTTGGGAGTGGAATGGATTGAATGTAGACCCTGAGAGCCTGGATGCTGGTAAAATGGTCATACTCACTTATTGCACAGACATATATATAGATATCACAATCTGGCCTCAGTTGATATGCTGCAACACACACACACACACACACACACACGAAGATACAAGACTATATGACAACTAATTGCCACACACACACACACACGAAGATACAAGACATATATGACAATTAAATGCCACACACGTATACTATATTAACACCGTCACACACACACACACACACACAATTCCTCACCGTCCTCTCCCACACACACACACACACACACTCAAGTATCAATAACAATGCTGCTGCTCCTCGTCTCTGCATATTGAACACACTAATAAAAAGAGGACTGAGAACATTACCTCTGAGACCCCCTACAACACTCAACCACCTACCTACCTACCTACCTACCTACCTACCTACCCAACACGTCAGCCATCCATTGCGTTTGTTCCCTTTGTCCACTTGTGCTGTTTCGCAATTACCTCCCTCCTTTGTTATACAGATATTTGACCTTTGTGTGTGTAGGTGAGTTTGTTTGTCCCCCTCCTTTGTGTGGCAGTGATGGGATTGAGGGTTTAGGTAACTATGATCTGGTCCTCAAAAATCCTTGCACAGTCCTTCGAAAATGTTGTCTTCTTTGATTGATTTTATTCATTTATTATTCATTTATCGAAAAAGTTAAGAAATTAAGTGAGGAAGTCGGTACATTTTTGCCAGGTTGAAATAATATATTAATAAAGTATAAGTTAGGTAGGGTTTAGGTTAGTTTAGGTTAGGTTAGTTGTAGGTTAAGTTAGTTTAGGTTAAGTTAGTTTAGTTTAGTTTAAGTTATGGTTAGGTTAGGTTAGGTTGGGTTTAGGTTAGGTTAGGCTAAGGTTAGGTTAGGTAAGGTTAGTTTAGTTTAGGTTAAGTTAGTTTAGTTTAGTTTAGTTTAGTTTAGGTTATTGTTAGGTTAGGTTAGGGTAGGTTTAGGTTAGGATAGGTAAGGTAAGGTTAGGTTAGGCTAGGCTAAAGTTAGGTAAGGTTAAGTTTAGATGCACAACGTATAAACAGCTGGTATAACTGAGCACTACCTCGAAAACAATAATCACAGTACTAAAGAGCTAATTAATTAACATGCTGGGAAATTAATATCAGTGTGATGTAGTAGTGATGCAGAGTCTAGGCATTGTTGGACATATCAAACCTCAACGTTAGGTGTTAGAATTTATACTGTGATCACTTTGGGGGGAGATGAGCAGTACTTACTTATTATAGTGTTGTGTGTTTACTTGTTTATTATACATTGATGTTGTCGAGATTTGAGAATTTTAATAGAAAGAATGACGACTGCTCTATGCTGCCCTTCTACCCCCACCCCTCTTCTCTGTCTGTCTGTCTGTCTGTTTCTCTAACTAACTAACTAACTAACTAACTAACTAACTAACTAACTCTCTCTCTCTCTCGGTTTTCGTGTCTCTAACTAACTACTGTAACTCTCTCCCCCCACCCCCTCTCTCTCTCTCTCTCTCTCTCTCTCTCTCTCTCTCTCTCTCTCTCTCTCTCTCTCCCCCCTATTGCAAAGCTGATTACACTATACAATCTGTTGAGACTCGGTGGGCTCTCTGTCATTATTAAGTGTTTTTTATGTAATAAGTTTAATTAACACCACTTCACGTAATACTGTTGAACGAGGACTATTTGTTTTTTTATTATTTTACTGCAGGCCTAAGTGAAAGAAAAGAGAAGAGAGCTACTGACTCACTGTGTATTTGTTGTCGACTTTTATTGTTATTGTTTTTGTTTGTTGTTGTGTTGGTGGTGGTGGTGGTGGTGGTGACGTCGTTATTGTTGTTGTTGTTGTTGTGGTTGTTGTTGTTATTGTCGTGGTGTCATATTTGGTAATTAATAAGCTACTGCTCACTTTACACACACACACACACACACACACACACACACACACACACACACATACACATAACTGCTCCTCTGTCTCTCTCATCATTTCTATTACCATCCACCATCAACTGACAAACAGCATATTCTTCCCTTCTCCTTTTCCTCCTCCTCCTCCTCCTCCTCCTCCTCCTCCTCCTCCATCTCCTCCTCCTCCTCCTTCTTCTCCTACTCTTTCTCTTCCTCCTCCTTCACCACTCCGTCGTATGTGCTTAATTACAATCATGAGAGGTGAGGGGGAGAGTGGTGAGGGGAGAAGCGTATCAACTAACAACACTTACTATTTCAATTACGTCACTTATGGTCTGTCTAATTATCAATCTCTCTCTCTCTCTCTCTCTCTCTCTCTCTCTCTCTCTCTCTCTCTCTCTCTCTCTCTCTCTCTCTCTCTCTCTCTCTCTCTCTCTCTCTCCAAACCAACACTGATTCTCTTCCTTCTTTCCCCTTTCTCTTTTACTGCTTCTCTTTCTTCCCCTTTCCCTATTCTCCTCTGATCTATCACTGACACCATCATCGTCACCCCTTCAGCCTTTCACACACACACACACACACACACACACACACACACACACTCACACACACACACACGTAGAATACATCCCCTCTCTCTCTCTCTCCCTCTGTGCTTAATTGAGTTTTCCACGCAAACATCCCCATCCAACAAGCCAGTCAACCATTCAACCTCTCCCTTCCTCTACCCAGATTATTATTTTATTTGTCATTATTTTTTTATTTTTTTTAGGGACAGCCACAATCAAATATCCGTCGACACTTTCCTTCCATCGTAGTAAATAAATAACTTTGTAATAAAGAGCAACACGTATATGATTTTTGCAATATCTCATAGTAATCATTGTATAGATTGAGTTGACGTAAGGTGTTGTTGTATGATTATATTTTGATAGGATATTGATTTCTTTGCAGACCTTCATAATAATAATTGAGGGAGTTGAGTTGACATAAGGTATTGTTGTATGATTATATTTTGATATGATACGGATTTATTTGCACGATGGAAAGAAAATGTTGGTGTATTTGGGGAATTAAAGGGAGAGTATACTTTTGGTACATTGGAGCGTCTTGATTCCTCCAAAGCATGCAAGGAAACAGGACCAGATGAACAAAAATAATGGTGTCCTGTTGCTTGGAATAGTTTGGAGGAATAATTTGCTCTGGATTTACCGACACTGTATCCTCACCCCCTTAAGGACCCTGTGATCGTGTATGTGAATTGGACGTTTTTAATTCCTCCTGACTATGCCACGAAACAATCTCCTTCAATATAGGTGTGTGTGTTTCGTGGTAGTATTTGAAGAACTCCTAAACTTTGAATTGGACACTTTTGATTCCTCCTAACTAGGCCACGAAACAAGCTCCTTCCATATAGGTGTGTGTGTGTGTGTTTCGTGGCAATATTTGAAGGACTCCTATTCCTCTAATTTCCTGACTACATCACATAGGGTCCCTTAATGTAAGACTGACCGGCTCCCCTCCCCGCTCACTGGTCCGTACACATTGCCAGATCATAGTATCAATATTCATACGCCACCACTTTATGTAATATATTCGTTCGTTTTTGTTTTTTATGCAGGATTCACAGAGCCACCATCGCTAGGAGTACTGAGCTGTGTTGGGTTTTTTTGTTACTATCGCAATGTCGAGATTTATTAGTATTTTATTTTATTTTCCTTTCTTTTTATTTTGTTTATATATATATATTTTTTTTTATATAAGTAGATGTGTATATATACGAGATCTTAAGTGGGTACTATTATACTTTCTTTGGTACAATAGAATGACTTCATCCTCACCCCCCCAAACCCCGCTCTCAAAAAAGAATAAATACTACTAATAATAAATATATAAATAAAAGTGTGACAGGAACAGGACCAGATTAACAAAAATAATACGTGGTTATTTGTTGCTTGGAATAGATGGGAGGAATCAATTCATCCAGAGGGGGGAGGGGGAGGGGGAAAGGGGAGGGGGAGAGTGGGAGGGGTAAAAGGCTAGCGTAGGAAGTGAGTGAAAAATGCTCTTATATGATTTAAAATTCAGTCGCTCTTTCGATGCAAAAAAAAAAAAAAAAAAAAATCTCATTTCGGCGGAGAACAAACAAACAAGACGTGGTTATAACATATTCGTGAGAGACACGTTGTGATATTCGTGGTGTCGGTGATTGGTTTTGTCAGGTACAGTTATTTTCGGTTCGCCACAAAAGGTTACTGATCTATAATTTAAGGCTTTACACTTTCGGCAACATTCTCGACCTTAAGAGTTCAGTTTTTTTTAGGGTGTGTGACTGTGAATACGACCCTTTGTACTATCAAGGAGGAAAACATATTTATATACTGTATATATAACTTAATTAAGGGATCCTATGATGTAGTCAGATAATTGGAGGTTAGCGAGTCCTTCAAATATTGCCACGAAACACAGTCTGTATGGAAGGAGTTTGTTTCGTGGTCATAGTGAGGGGGAATCATGGTATCCTGTTGCCTGGAATAGTTTGGAGGAATCATAATCTCGAAAAATGTCAAACCTATACCCTCCCCTTAATTGGACACTACTTATTTCCTCCAGACGTGCTACAAAACACACTAACCAACCATCAATGTGCTACTCTGTTTTTTTTTTTTTTTTTTTTAATATATGTTTTTGGGTTGTGATATTTTTCATAAGGCAACAAACAGCTTTTTTTTTTTTTTTTTTTTTTTTAATCCATGAAGGGGATAATATGCTTTAGATAGATTTGGAGTGTATCGATTCCTCCAAAATATTCCAGGATGTAACAGAACCAGAAAAACAAAAACATAATGATATCCTGTTGCCTGGAATAGTTTAATTAAATAAGGGAATCAGTTGCTCCATATTTACCACCCAAAATAAAGAGTGTTTTGCCCTGCATCACTAATAATCCTTCCCTCAAAAAAAAAAAAAAAAAAAAAAAAAAAAAAAAAAAAAAAATCGTCTGTTGGTATTGGTGTCTAAAGAATAATAGGAAAAAAATTGCCAGTAGGTGTTTTCCGGTTACGGTAAAAATAAAATAGATATCGGTTGCATCGGACAGAAAAAATCCATCTGTCTGTCTGTCTGGCTGTGTCTGGCTGTCTGTCTGTGTCTGTCTGTCTGTGTCTGTCTGTCGGTCTGTCGGTCTGTCTGTCTGTCGGTCTGTCTGTCTCGTTTTCAGGTTCCATAAAAGTTTGACCCGAAAAAAATATGGCCTTTTATTTGGTTTGTGTAACTGACAGGTGAGGTTATACTTCACTCTTTACAGTACAAAGTTAATTATATGCCACTTTGCCTTACTAAATTAATTATGTGCCACTTTGCCTTACAAAATTAATTACTGTGTATGTCAAGTTTCCTGAGTATAATCATCTAGGCTACCTCTCTACTCATCTCCTTATATATTCATCTATCTATCTATCTATCTATCTATCTATCTATCTATCTATCTATCTGTCAAAATATCTATCTCTATACCCAATTGTCTACTGAATCTATTCCCATTTGTCTATATATAAATTGTCTATCTATCCATCTATCTACAATATGTCTACAATTCTATCCTTATACATATCTGTCTACTAAATCTATTCCCATTTGTCTATATATACATTGTCTATCCATCTGTCTATCTGTCTTCATACCTATTCTTATATATATACACATCTGTCTACTAAATCTATTCCCATTTGTCTATTTCTCTATCTATCTATCTATCTGTCTTCATACCTATTCTTATATATATATACACACCTGTCTACAATGTACATCCCTATACATACCTATCCATATATACTAATTTATCAATCCATATATCTGTGTACAACTCTATCCCCTCCTCCTACTACGTCTCCTTCAGGTTGTAGTAGGGGCGTGTCCATCGTGAAGCTGACTGTGCCTGGGGTAGTGGAGGCCAACAGGTCGGGGGTGAAGCTGGACTGTGAATATCGAGTCGAGGAATGGGAACGTCCTGGTCTCGTCCTCAAGTGGTAGGTAGTATCATGTATGGTGTGTGTGTGTGTGTTTGGTTATACGTCTATTATGTCTCTCGGTCTCTGTCTATTTTACCAACCCAACCCAGCAAATTCTCCATCTCTCTTTTCCACAACAATAAATCACCTACCAACCCAACCCACCAACCCTCCCTCCTCATCTCTCTTCCCCAACAAAAGACCAACCCAACCCATGCAGCAACCCTCCCTCCTCTCTCTCTTCACCAACAACAGACCATCAGCCAACTAACTAACCAACCTTCCCACTCTCTCTCTCTCTTCCCCAAAATAGGTACCTCGATAAAATCCACCTGGTGTACCAATGGATCCCACCGCTACAACCTCAGGCGCTGGGGGTGTTGAGTGGCCGCGTGAACACCTCCTACCGAGCCTCCCGCGACCCCTTGGCTATGCACCGTGCCCTCTACATCCCACGCCCTGATCCTGCGCTCACCGGACAGTACTCCTGCTCCGTCAGTACCTTTGAGGACGAGGATACACGTTCGGCTCCTCTTCTCGTGTGGAGTGAGTATATGAGTTTGGAGTTACGGAATTGTTTTGGCGTTTGAGTTCGTTTCTTAAGATTACTTTTTTGCTCAGTTCCTTTTCTGTACTTGTGTGTCACCGTGTGTGTGTGTGTGTGTTCTTTCTCCCTCAGCCTCCCTCCTTCCTTCTTGCACCTATCCATCCCTCTCTCTTCTCCCCCTTCCCCTCCACCCTCTCTTCACCCCCCTCCTTCCCCCTCCGTGTACCTCTCCCCTGCCTTGTTTGTTTCCCCGCAATTTTGAGGGAATATTTTCGCATCAGACTCGGCCCGAAATAGAGGGAGGGAGGGAGGGAGAGAGGAAGGGATGGAGGGATGAAGAGAGGAAGGGGTGGAGGGAGGGAGGGAGAGAGGAAGGGATGGAGGAAGAGAGAGAGGGAGGGATGGATGAAGAGGAACGCACCGAGCTTGTCACTTCACCGACACCTCCACCCAACACGAAACCCAAGCACTGTACTTCACCTCAAACACGGGTACCTCAGGAAATATTTCACTGGCTATATGTAAAGAGAGATCATCATTATTCTGGAAGTACAGCAATAAATGGTCTACCAATTAAGTGACTCGATGATTACAAAACAAGAAAAATAATAATAATAATGTCGTATTGCAGTTATGTTCTCTTACGTTATTTGTTTGTTGCAAACCCTCAAAAACAACAGTGTGTGTGTGTACGAATTCTTGCGGCCAATAGTATATCAATATCTGGAAACCGGGGGATTTTAGGTTGGGGAAAAACACAATATGGGAGCTTTGGCTTGCACTTAGTACCGATGACCTGATATATACAGTATGGCAAAATTTGGAAAACCCGAGCCAGATTTCGGCAAAAAGTAGAATAGAATTGTAAAGTAAAGTTTGTTATTGTTGCAAAGGGGAAAAACTTGGCTCCAGTTTTCCAATTTTCATCAAGTCCCTTATAGGCCCTATTGCCTGCAATGGTGACGTGGGCAATACTTTAAGGGTTTTGGCACCCCTTCGGCCCCAGCCACTAGCTTTTAGGATTTTCAACTGTCCCTCTTTTCTTTTTATTTCCTTTCTGCTTGCAGTCTCACTTTCCTATCGCCTTTTTTGGGCGGTATATGACCTCGCTGATGCCGCGCCTAATATCTATCAATCAATCGATCGAGTGTATAATTATGTCACGAATTGGATAAACCCGAGCCAAGATTCGGCAAAATTTGGCTGAGTTTTCCTTTTCTTAAGAAGCATAAATATTGAGATTTAGAAAACCCGAGCCAGGTTTTGAAGTTAACCTGACCAAACCTAATTAGGACCAAGGTAGATTACCATGACCTAACCGAGGCAAACTACCGGATCCTATACTGGGCAATTTACCAACAAGACCCCTGTGATCGTGTATGAGAATTGGAGGCTTCCTATTTCTCCTTCAATAAAGGTGTGTTTCGTGGCGATATCTGAAAGACTCATTTACCTCCACTTTTCCTGACTAAATCACAGGGCCCCTTATGCTGGGCAAACTACCGGGACCTAATCGAGGCAGACTATTAGGACTGTTCACCATCCTCTATAAAGATAAAGATAAAGATAGTGTAATATTAATACAATTATGAAAAACTTACCAGACTGGAAGCTACGTCAGACTTGTAGGAAAATAGTGAAGAAGGAAACGTATGATTGTTTTGAGTTGTTCATCTTGTGGTTGTGAGTGAGGTGGTGGTGGTGGTTGTGTTGTTACCCCTTCTCTTATAGGTAGTTGTAGGCACGTCAACAGTCAAATAATACCTGGGGGACATTGGTATGGATTAATATTTGGGTCATCATTCATTCATCAAGGACAACACCGCTCGTTAATATACCAAACCCTAAGAATATAAAATAAATTGTTTACATATATCAAAAAGTTCTCGTCGATGCTTGCCAAGACAACAACCTCCTTTTCTTTCTATTTCCTTCCTACTTGCTATCTTATCTCTCTATCACCTTCATCTGGCGCTATATCGCCTATCTGTTGCTGCACCTAACGTCAATCAATCAATCAATTATTTTACCATAGCAAGCGTGAAAAAATCTTACCATAACCGAGGTAACGCTTCACACCGCTCGCCAAATTGACCAGCATCAGTGAGTGGAGTGAAAGTGACGACTGTGAAACGTTTGAGGGACGGGGGAAGATGGGATGTGCCTTGCAGGGGAGGAATACATCAACGTCGACACATTAATATTAAAAACAGAATACAGTCGGCACCAAACTAGTGACGGAAACATTGTGCCATCGTGGGATTTGATGAAAAACCTTGGCATTAATTTCACTGTTACGTTAGTATTTTGTTGACATCCCATTGGTCTAGATTCTAAAGACACACTTGTAGAGGATTTGGGACAGAATTAGCGAGTGTTATGGAGTTTCAGCCACGCCATGACTCAGTTCTCTGTGGTTCGAACGACAATACACATTTCGCTATCTATCCTATAAATGTTACTTAGTCGTTCGAACCACGAATGATTCAGTTATATTGTGGCTGGCTGAGAGAACGAATATTTTTATACATCATCGGACCAGGCGGTTTCTAGACGACAACCCATCCAAAGCCTCAATTGGTTCTAAATGTGTGTGTGTGTGTGTGTGTGTGTGTGTGTATGTGTGTGTGTGTGTGTATGTGTGTGTATGTGTATGTATGTGTGTGTGTGTGTATATGTGTGTGTGTGTATGTATGTGTGTGTGTGTGTGTGTGTGTGTGTGTCCTCATGATGGTTCGAGTGGGTTGTCGTCCATAAACACCGCCTGCTTCAGATCTCAGGCTTCGACTCAGGTGGACTATAAGGGATTGTGGATTACGAGAATAAACTCCATGACATTTATTCTGTATACACTATTTTCTGGCCTCAACACACTATATACACACTATACACTGCCCTCTAGTGACATGACCATAAATTGTAAATATTCGTCACTTGGAACACTTCATTTATATCCCTGATTCACTTTTATACATCAGTTGGTTCATTCAGTTACTTAGGTGAGTGAGTGAGTGAATGAGTGTGTGTGTGTGTTTGTGCGAGTGAGTGAATATTTGTGTGTGTGATAATTTTAATATAATTTCTTCATGTTGGTCATTACTCAGTTTCAGCTAACTTACAGTACTTATTAATAGCACACACACACACACACACACACATATATATATATATATATCACGTATTTCAGTCACTATATCGTGGTCATAATCATCAACAAACCTACTTTATAGCTGATTGGAGGGGAAGAGGGAGACAGTGCGAGACACAATAAATTTTCTCGTTACGACTATAAACGCACCACCACATATTCATTTTTTTTTATTTTTACTTTCAATTCATTGTATTTTGTTTATCGTGGCGTAGGTTCTATGTCCGGACGATTTTTTTTTCTTTTTTTATTTATTTAGTTTTTTTTTAAGTGCTTTTTTTTTTTTTTTTGGTGTGTGTGTGTGTGTGACGATAGACGAGCAGATCCCCTCTCTATTCTTGTCTGTGGGTATGACACGTTTCTCTGCCTCTCCCTCCCCTTCTCTCACACAGCCACCAGCATGACCTACAACAAGTCTCTCTCTCTCTCTCTCTCTCTCTCTCTCTCTCTCTCTCTCTCTCATCCATTTACCAACCTATCTATCTCTGTCTTTTTATGTATAATTTTTTGTAGGGATGATGAGGGAAAATGAATTGGGAGAGAGTAGAGGGAACGGAGGGAGAAGGGAGGGGAAATAGATTGAGAGAGAGAAAAGGGAAAGGAGAGGAGGGGAAAATGATTGGGAGAGATGGGAGAGAGAGAAGGAGAAGGGAGAGAGAGGGGGAAATAGATAACAAGAGAAAAGAAGGAACAGAGGGAGAGAAGAGGTAATGAATTCGGAGAGAAAAGAGGGAATGAAGGGAGAGAGGGGGGGGGGGAATGGAAAAGGAGAGAAAATAGGGGAACAGAAGGAGGGAGGGAGAGAGGAAGAGAGCCAGTAGAGAAGAATGAACGGAGGGAGAGTAAAGAAGAGGGAACGGAGGGAGAGTTCAGAGTAGAGGAGAGAAAAGAGAAGGTGGGGTGGGGGGAGGGGGACACTTGAGGCGAGAAAAGGAGTAAGTGGTGGCCGCCATTGAGATAGACTGAAAGATAAACAAACACATCAACAACAACAACAACAAACACACATTTCAACAGGTTCCACGGACGCCATGATGCATTTTGAGGTCCGTGAGTGGAGTGGAGTGGAGTGGAATGGTGAGGTACAGAGTGGAATGGAGTGGAATATAGAGTGGAGTAGAAGAGGCTAGTGGAATATATAGAGTGGAAGTGGCTAGTGGAGTACAGAGTGGAGTGGGAGAGCCTTAACGATGGAATGGCAAGAGTGGAAATGTGTGAGACGGTCGCATTCTCCATATGTTTGTTTATTTATTTATTTAGTAAGAGGAACAAGCATCACACCAATTAATACCAACACTTATAATAAAGGAAGTACTTACATGTGTTGCCATAAAAAAAAAAAAAAACTACAGGTATTCGCAAAAGTGTACAAGTGTATTTAATGGAGCATTTTTTTTTTTTTTTTTTTTTGTTTGGCTTGTACACAATGAAAACTAATTAAGGAACCCTGTGATGGAGTCAGAAAAAATGGAAGTAAAGGAATCCTTCAAATATTGCCATGAAACACATACACACGCACACATCTATATAGAAGGAGCTTGTTTCATGGCATAGTCAGGAGGAATCAGAAGCCTACAATTCTCATAAACGATCACAGGGTCCTTAAAACAAAATGATCGAACACGAGATGTCTGATGACTGTGTGTAATAATAAATGATTCGACACAGCTCACTCCTGAAGCCCCAGGAATAAACAACAACAAAAAGAAGATATTTTGTGTGTGTAAATTATCGACATAGACCCGGGAATAAATAACAACAAGCTATATATATTTCAGTTTCCAATGCATCGTCTGGGGGTGTCTGAATGGGCTGTATACAGTAGGCAAGAACCTTCATCCGTGGTGTTGACGATGGCTCTGTTGTTTGTCTATGGAGCCATCGTACCGGTACCACGCCATCGCTTACACCAAAAAAAAATTCTTGAATATGCCCCAGCTGTAATGTGTCACACGAGAACTGTACCGATAGTTTTTTGTTTTGTTTATAGTGTGTGTTTTTGTTTTATTATCATGCGTACTGTATATATGTTGGCAAGTTTTCATCGGTGTCTTAATGTTTCTCTTCCAGCCCCGGCGCAGTATGTGGACCTCAAGTACTGGCGTCCCTCAGAACACTTGGTAAATATCTCGTGCCACGCCACTGGAGCCTCACCCAAGCCTGAGTTCACCCTCTTCACGCGGGACCCCAATGGTACAAGGTGAGGGAAGGGAAGTGTAGGGAAGGGTAAGTTGGATAGGGTGGGTGTGGTTGTGGTGAGGGTAAGGGTGGTTGTGGTGAGGGTAAGAGTGAGTTTGGGTAAGGATGGGTGAGGGTAAGAGTGATTGAGGGAAGAAAAAGTTGGGTAGGGTAGATGAGGGAAGGGTAAGTTAGGTAGGATGGGTGAGGGTAAAGTAGGATAAGAGTTTGTGTGGTTAAGACAGGGTAAGGGTGGGTGAGGATAGGGTGCATAGAACAGGGCAAGGTAGGGGTAGAGTAATATTAAGGTAGGGTATGGTAGCACATGACAGTGTTGGAACAGGGAAGACTGGAGACTTTTCTGCCGTGGCCACCCCCTTCGGGGGAGTTCCCGGAGGGAACGAGGCGTCAGAGCTATAGATAGATAGATAGATAGCACATGACAGGGCAAGAGGGTGGGAGGATTACATAAGTGACAGGTATAAGATGTCATATGGTATGGTACAGTTGAGCAAGTAGAAAGTGCAAGAAAAATCTGGCTGTATATGACAACATCTTCACCACCACTCAAAGTTCAGCCAATCACTTTCCACTTTACATTGGCTTTGGATTCTCAGATATTCATTTATAATTATACGTGGGATTATACTACAAGGAATTGCCAGATATTGCCATGTACAGACAAATATTTCTTGCACGTTCTACTTGCCCAACTGTACAGTACATTAGCCTACCTTGAGTCCACCACACACACACACAGAGGCAGGCAGTTCCTGTATGTATGTGATCTTGGTTGATATGTCTCAATGTCGTTGTCTTCACCATACAGTACTCATCCTCTCCTTCTGTGAATAAAAATAATAATAACAATACTGTACAATAATAATAATAATAATTTTCTATTTTTCTTTGGGTCTCAATGAAATTCTGTGTGTCTAAGGATTCAATCACTCACTCAGTAAGGATTCTCTCACTCACTCACTCCCTTCAGACAAGAGGTGAGTGTCCGAGGGGAGAATGGTGGGCGAGAAGACAGCGGGGTGTGGGCGGCGGGGGCGTGGGGTCTTATCCTGTGGGCGGAGACCGAAGCTGACACCATTGTGGGGTGCACCGTCACCCTCCCAGGCACCGACCACACCCACACCACAAAGAAGATCTACCACCCAGGTGAGTTAATTAGTTAGTTATGTGGAGGGATGGTGATAGAGAAGGAGGGATGGTGATAGAGGAGGGATGGTGATAGAGGAGGGATAGCGACAGAGAAGGAGGGATGGCAACAGAGGAGGGATAGGAAGAGAGAGGGAGGGAAACGGGAGGAAAGAGAGAGAGGGAGAGGGAAGTAAATAGAGGAAGTGAATGATGGAAAAGTTAACAAAGAATGAAAGGGAAAGGGGAGGAAAGAGAGGAAGAGGGGGATGGAAAAGTAAAAAAAAAAAAAAGGGAAAAATGACAGAAAGACCTAAGTGAATACTATTACTGTACTGTATATAAAACCAATGTATATGCAGTGTGTATGCATATCCTCCCTGTTTAAACTGGAAAGAGAACTGGTTCATTTTCACCCACCAAAAAATATTAATAAATAAATAAATAAAAGAAAAAAATGTGCTACAGTGAAATATATATTGTTCTTTGCCAGCCAAATATTATAGGAACGAGCTATATAATTATTTTGGAGATCACAATTTAACGATCGAAATATGGTACAGTATGCTGCTTCATTATTGTGGACTTTTATAACGGGTTGCCTACATGTGTAAAAGACTCGCAACTGAAAAATAATTAATGATAATGATGGTAGAATTTCACCTGTGTAGTGGAAATACCTGCTCATTGTTCTAATTAGCTGCGACAATCCGCTCTTGGTCAGGCAGGTGCATCACTCAAAAGATTGCCGCTTATTTACTCACAATTTCACCGTAACTAAATGTTAACAATATTGCTTAACCAGTATTGTAGCTAAGAGTAAAATAATGACTGCTGAGTTAATGGGTACTTATTTCTTATGGGTATTGTATCAGTATGTGATCTGTTATCGAATACTGATTTAAAACATTATTGATTATGTATTATTTCTCTGTACTTTATGCAAACATATTTCTTAAATTAAAAATCCTGTTGCAGTGGTGTTGGTAGTCAAATGCTTGTATGCAACTAATAATATTGATAAAGGACATAAAATACAAAACAATCTTACTGGAAAAATATACGGTATATACCTCGATAACAATTGCCCAATTGTAAAGATATCCTGGAAATTCGGTCCGGAAATAAATCCTCTTCAGAATCATTTCTATGAATATTTTGCTATAACAATTGGAACTCCATTTACATTCAAAGGATCCGTTCTGTGAAAAGTACTTTATTTCCAGATTTTGTACATTGAACATAAAGGCTCAATGGAGTTAATGACAACACATTATCAACATGACCAAAGCCTACACACTTCAATATTTTACAGTGTGTTCTTTATGTGCACCAAACAATTAAACTGTACATGTACAAGCATGCCACCACTACAGCATAACCCAACCAAACTAAGCCTACATATATTTAACTAATTTTTTTGCTGTACGGTACTCACTAAACTTACCAACCGTCACTACAACTTAACCCAATCCAACCCAACCTACTAATATTGAACTTCTTATTCTCTCTGTAGATTTACCGATCATCACTACCACGACCACCACAACGACCACCACCAGTACCACCACCACAGAATCCACCACTACCCGGCCAGGCGACGGGTCGAGGCCTCGGACCAATATGTCACAAGATGCGGCAACCAACAATTTTTTTGGTAGGTAATGTGTGTATTTGCAGGTTGCATTGAGAAATTAACTCCAACCTCAGTACAGTACAGGCATTAATCTGTTGTACGTCACTTGCGATGGTAAAAATATACAGTACAGTACAGCATCTCCAATATACAGTAGTACAGTACGTAAATATTTGTCATAAGTTAATTTCACTACTTGGAGTAATTTTAGCTTTCATGGACTGTTTACTTGGTAGAGAAATATACACTGATAGTGTTAAAAGGAATTAAATACGGTAACCTGAAAAGCTGCAGTCTTATTTTTTAGTTCCTATAATTTCACTACAACCACTTCAGTATAAAATGCTCCATTATTATTACATGCAAGATCATTATCAGCCATCACACTATGTAAAAAGGTTACAGATATAAAGAAACAGAGCAGCTGATTATTATATTAATATTTGTGCTTTGTTTTTTGTTTTAGATTTTCACAACTTTTTTGGCTCAGGTAAGTAAAGGCGTAAGCGTTTGTATGAGTTTTTGGTGATGGTTTTCTTTATATCACTAATAGTAGATGGGTATATTGTATAACTATGACCATGCCCACTAAAGAAGGGTTGATAATTCTGTGGGCTACTACCATATGATCTACTGTTGGGTTACTTTCTATGGTACAACTATGCTATTTGTATCTAGTACTACTATAGTGTTACTAAATCAATCTACCACTCTACTCCGTACAGTATCTGCCAAGTTTACTACTGTATTAATTCTAATAAAAACAAATAAAGGTTCACAATATTAGTGTAACCCAAACTTTGGATACCGTACTAAAATAAATTCAGTGTTAGTATATGTTTCCTTAAGGAACTAATTTCTCCCCCCAGCCAGCAGAGGAGGGAGAGTCCTGTCTCCCCTTTGGTACTGTGTCTGCAGCCTTATGTACGTATCCACAACTCTCTGATTCAGTGCAAAAGGGGTCAATGTTCCAGTGAAACTGAGTGTTCCTTACTGCCACATGCAATGAAATTGGTCTTTATTCATAGGTGAAAAATTAGGAAGAGTTACTGGGACTGGGTTTTTTATATTCCAAGTGATCAACACTGGTATTATCACCCAAGATTTTCTGAAGAAAATATGACCCACATAAGATAATGTAAGAACAGATGAGAATAATGCATATCAATTAATAATTTAGAATTTAGATAAACTTCCAATATAATCGCAATCTTATTTATACTATTCTTAGTTCACATTTACACTGTATTAACCCAATTTTTTTAATAGCATTTGGAAAAATTACACATGCATTTCAATTTACTTTCTAATTATTGTACTGTATATCAAGTAATTTTTTTCTTCTCTATTTCAGGTTTGTGGGAGAACAATTGCTGGAGAGGTTGGGACATCTGTGAGGGTAATTACCACCCAGCCTCTCCAACCAATTCATCCACCTGATATCTTACAAGCACCAATGTTCTTGTGAAGTTCAAGAGTGAATGGGTGAGTGGATGGAAGATGGCCTGCAAACATGTGGGTGCAAACTGTACAAGGATGACTTTACATATGTGTACAGTAAAACTTACATGGATGAATACAGTATGTGAGAGAAGATATATACATGTACAGTATAAAAAGTATGTGGTACATGGAAAGTGAATGCATATACAGTATGTGATATGGATAGCTAAAAACATCTAATATATATAGATTCATACATGCATAACAGGAATTAAATAACCAGTACATGTACACCTATTCCTTGCTGTGTGATAGTAAACTTGAAAACCTCTGCAAACAGTAAAACAATTTAACCTTCCATACCAGAGGCCTTCAGCTGAACAATATCATCTGCAATCAGCCAAAATATAATTCAGTATATTTAGTGGACCTGATTTTTCCTTTTTACTACCGGTATTGCTGGACATAATTTGACGACCCAATTTAGTTGAGGATTTTCTTGATATACATATAATTATTTAAAATTAGCCAAAGAAAATAATGAAAAATAACCTATAATGTTCTTGGCATGAAAATGGATTGAGTTGGTCCCACAATAATTCATAGCCAACCAAAGCCGTACAATTATCTGACTGCAAGTGTTTGGGATACTTTTCTATTAACCAATTACTTGCAGTGAGTGAGTGGAAGTTTATTCAAAATACCACTTTAGCAAATGTTGGCAATTCACACCACAGATAATAACGGGAAGATGTTGGTTCCAGTCAGTTGAGTACGGGAGTTTCTTTTTTGCCTTATTTTACACATATCTACCTATTTTCACACCCACTGCAATAAATCAAACAATTTTACTTTAATTATTGTGAAAAGTATGGTTAGTGCTATAAATATACAGTATTGCAATAAACAGCTATGTACTTAAAACACTCTAATGAGGCAATAAGTGAGACAACTGAAGAGAAACATTAGATCGATAAAGCAGGAAAAAGAAAAAAATGAAGTGAAGAATGGGTCACAGTGTTTATGATACCTCTGAGATAATTGGAGATAAAGGTGCAGTGCTGTTCAAACAATTATGATGAACACATACTAAACAATATTTTGAAGTTAATCCTGGTTGTCTAATGAAAGAAGGTACTCTGATGGAAACCCCATTTTGGGTCACAGTCTGATGCAATGGTACCACTCTTGCCTCACTGAAATATTCAAGAGGCTATAAGCTGCTCCGAGCCAATCTAGTGCAAAAGGGCAGTGCCTTCCTTAATTCTGTCAAGGACATGAGGAAGATGAATACTGTAATGGTAAATGGATGATAAAAACAGGGACATAGGATATGTATCTGAATTTACATTAAGGTGAATGGGTGATAACCTGAAATTATTATACTGCAATAATAATGTAATCCTTGAATGAATGAGGGTAAATGAATAATCTGCTGGTAAAAGCAATAGGTGAATGGAAATGAAAATGTTTTATAATATTACTGAATTCTTAAAATACTGTAGTGTGCTAGGAAGTGTAAGCAAGACAAATCATGAAGTAGTTAATGATGGCTTCAAGTACAGTACTGTAGTGTGCAGTATGTGGAGACAACATCAGGGCCTATCTCGTGATTTTCCTTGCAAACAACCCAAAGACTGACACTATAAAACTAAGGATAGAAAATCTCAGTTAATGGTGGAAGAAAATGCTTTGCTGCACAGTTGCCAAGAAAAATAAAGCCTAACTTCTTGCCAATATTACCAATTACATTCCAAAGTTAAGTTTTTCCATTGCAATAATAGAACATTTCCGTAAAATAATGAATGGGTGTCTGACCCTAAGGAATAACTGTCAATCCTACATTACTCTGTTAATCTTGACTGAGTGAACTAATTTTAGTATTTTACTCTGGCTAATGCAAGATGATTTTACTCATCAAAAACATCCTTGGAGTAAAGTACAACAGATTATATCATACAAGTTCTTCCTGGACTGATACCAGATGATTACATAATGTTACATAAAAGGAAAGAAATGTTATCCAAGTGTGAGAAAGAAATAAGTACAGAATATAACAATACTTATAGCAAGGAGAAGGGGATTGGATTTGACAAGGCCTGTACAATATATAATAATTACCCACTCTCACCTGTGACCTCACATTTTTTTTAAGTGATTATGAACAGTGAGCTTATGTCCTACTAAACATTTACCCTAACTTTAAGAAAAAAAATTGTGTGATGTTAGGATAAGACATATTTACTATAAGAACAGACTCCTTCAGCTTTTAAAGAGGAGGAAAATACTGTCTTGGGACTTTTTAACACCAAAGCCAAAATAAGATACTTTAGTTTCCACTAAAAAAAAATTTGGCATTGGAGAATCTTACAGCATCTTACTCTGGCTTTGGTGTGAAGAGGTCCTTACTCTTACAGTTCTATGTGAGAGTGTTTGCCTGTCTCAGAGAAGCAATGTGCAAGTTCTGAGCATATTCTTGGTATGGACTTATAACCAGGAAGAATTTTACAATGCCATCCTTGTTTGACAATTAATTTACTGTAACTGGATAGACTCTGAAATATGGACAGACAACCAAAATTATGGTGTCGTAACTAAATAATGTACTGTGCATTTTTTCAATATTGAAGTCCGTACTAATCTGTGATCAGCAACAAACGCCTGGGCATTACATATACTAACTCAAATTAAAACAAAAGATTTGCTGCTAAGGAAAAAAGTCTTGAAATATCCATGTAAAACTAATATTTCTGGAATAGTTATATATTTTAAACTAAAATACAGTATCAAGGCATGTGAAGTTTTTCTTCCTTCAATCAAGGCAGTGTGAATACCAATGAGAACTGAACTAACTGCATATTATTATACAAGTACTGTACATCTACTTTGAGTTTTACCTAATTTTGTTAATCTAGAAGACTGCCATTGATATAAATTTTAAGTGCCTATTTGCATCTTGTGTCAAAATGCAAACACTTTATGGCACCGAGTGATAATGTTGTAAAATTAAATGTATTGTATCAGTGAGTAATGCCATGCTATTTATTCGACAGACTACACAATTGCTTCAGAGGAGACATTGAAATCTAATCAATATTTACCATCAACTTTATTAATTATAACCTAAAGTTCATCATACAACACTTGTTACCATAACTGTGACACTCGTGTGGGAGTGAGGTTTTAACATCATGAATGGATGGATTCTGAACAAGTCTCAAATTTATTTTCATTTTTGTCTAAATCAAATATTTTAACATACAGTACTACAGCTACTACTCAACAAATCATATAATATTGTGTAAAAGGTGTCTCCAAGGTCTGGAACTACAGGACAAAACAAATCAAAATTAATCTACAAACTGTACTTAATATCACCAAGGAAACCCTTTATGGTATTCCTCCATACACACACTAAGACCTCTTTCTGAAACTCCCCATTATCTGCAGCCCTACAAGGGATCATAGAGAGGTGAGGTGCTTCATCAGGAGTGTCCACCTTAGGAATGTCTGAGACATGCCAGGGTAGACTTCTCTCATACTTACCTCACCCAGGTACTCTGATACTTACAAAAAGAAATGAAATACTGTATAACAATATACGGTATTATAATTATTCATTTTATCCTACAGTAGCAGACATAAGGGACACCCTGTATAGTCCTATATCACCTCTTGGTAAGACAGCTGCATTTCTAGTCAAACATGATAGACTTGGATTAACGAGGAAATGTCACATCCCAATTTTCTAGTACCTTTGTCTAGGAAATCAGATACTCAGCCTTGCAAAGCAATAAGGAATACCACAATCTACTTAATATGGAAGGACCAATAGTCCTAAACATGAAGACTGGCATGGTCTCCAACTGGTTGCACATTATGGGGACTACCCTGACAAATAAATTTTAGGAGAAACACCACTGGCAGAGTTGAAACTAGAATCCACACTGGCTGAGGTCAGGTACAGTTTTGTGATGTCTTGAGACAGTAAGTTAACAGAAATCAAAATTAACTTAATCTAAACTAAGGCAGGTGAATTCAGAGGCATTAGCCCTTCCAATCTTTTTGCATTCAATTATCACCTTGCATCCAGGCCAATTTGATAAAAATCTAGAACACTACCACTGCACCAATCTGGAATCCCTGATTTTAGGGAAATATGCATACAGGTATTGTTGGCTACTTGGGAGGTGAAAATTAAAAAAAAAAAAAAAAAAAAAATGTACCAGGCTATATAGATCATCTGGTACTGTACTTTGATATTACTATACAAAAAAATGGACAATTTAAATAAGACCAGGATATGGAAATACATAAGAGCATAATAAAGGAATGAGTACACTTGTACAGTTGCCCACACATGAAGCTGGTATGGCTCGTCACTTGTGAGGTGGCTACAAAAGAAAAGAAATTGAAAAAAAAATGTAGATAGTTGATTGGCAGACAGTAAAACATTAGTACTGTCTGCTTGTCAACAAACTATAACTTTTGCTCACTTTTCTTCTTGTTGTAGGTATCTAATAAGAAGCGAGGCATACCAGATTCATGTGTGGGCAACTGTACATAACAAGCAATGGTAACGAGTATAATAGGGGTTAAGGTGTTATAATCTGATGAGAAAATGTTACAGAAGCTCTGTCTACCTCTGAAATATGCATTGTAATAGTGCTCGGCCAATGTGGATGTGGAACTGAGCTGAGCTCCATTAGTAGTGTTCTTCCTAAAACTGGTTGTTGTTGTGATTAACCTATTAATCTGTAACTTTTGCCTTAGACTTGTGAGACTTTTACTGTACCAGGGAAACTGCAGGTAAACTAGCCTGCTTCAAATGCTGTTCATTAATTCAATACTTACTCTTGTTTGGAAATATTTATGTTCCTGAAATACTGTATTTGAAACTTAAGCTTAAGTATGCTTAGAATGCAGACAAAGCACTGTACATGTATATACAAACTGTGTACTCTTTTTCAAAAATTGATACTTTGGCAGAAACAAGAAATAATACCATTCTTCACGTGTGGATGTTACAATTTACGAGGGCTTGGCAGTGTGGTTACAAACGTGTGTTGTTTTTTAACAGAATCAGTTATGCTATTACATAATTCTACTTGCTAATGAATTCAAGGGATAAGTATGTGTGCAGATATGATGTGTGAATAATACATTACTAGAGGGAGCCTATGGCCCTTTCTTTAAAAAGGAGAAACAATAAAAAAAAAAGGTGAATAACTACTAACTGTTGCTAATAATGCATAAGTGTTAAAAATACCAATATCTGTACTGTATTATACTGCAGCAAATATAATAAGTTTGGAAAGCAAACGAGATGATTCAGTGAGTAAATATCATAATCCCTCACCAAAGTTAAGTGACCAGATCTCTTCATCTCTTGGATTAGGCTGCTTTTGTACGAGCGTTCGACGCGTGTTCGGGAACGCGTCAGATTTTAGTACCCGCGTTCGACACGCGCTTGCTACGCGTCCGCGTTTCAATTTTGACAGTCCCCTACCTCCACCCTCCTTTCCCACCAAGTTCATTAATGTTAGTTCATTAATTTTATTAGGCTACATGATGTATACATACATGTACTGTACCTTATAACAATTATTATGCTGAAATATATATGCATATTTACTATCAATTAATATATATCATACTTGAATGTACTACACACCAGAAATAATTGCTGCCAGTGTACTGTACACAAATGTAGTACCCACAAGCGTCATACATCCATCTGTGTGTAAGGTTTGAGCAGAACTAGCAGAGGTCTCTTGGCTCTCACCGAGCTGAGAGAGATGGTCAACGACAGCGGTGCCTGCCTGAACGCGTCGTACCTAGACGCTCGTGTGGAAGCTCTCATTGCCACCAGTAGCCAGTGACGATGCGCGCGTTAATAATGACGCGAGCGTCCTTGCTAGCTTGGACGTCTGCGCCGCGTTCGACTCGTTGTGTGAAAGGTTCCATTTAACTCCATTGAATGTTAAAACGTCTCGTTCCCGAACGCGCGTTCGGAAACGCTCGTGTGAAAGCAGCCTTAATAAGTACAGTAGATGGTTTCCCCATTTATTTGTCAAAGAAAATAAACATCTTTTACCATATTTGCACATGGCTCTGTCTAGTAATATATACAGCATAAGACACATATATCTATGGGACAGTGGCTGGCATGATTTGTGTACTGTATCTAGACAACTGCATATCTGTGTATATCTGAACTACTACATACTGTACACTATTTTATAGTGGTAATAAGATATAACATGCTGTATACAACCACACAGCTGTCACTTTACACACAACACACCAGCCACTCAACAGTCACAGTTTATACATACTTGCCCACCCAGGATGGATGTACAAGTAGTGAAATTTATGCATTTTATCCTTTCTGTCTGATGGTTTACCACATTGCTTACATACTAAAGAGAAAATGTCGGGGTTACTTTAAATATTCATCACATGCAAACCACAGCACCAACCATCACATTACTTTTATTATTATTACTAAATAGGGCATTAGCTTGAATTTCCTTCCCTCTCATTGGTCATGGGTGGGTGAGATACAGATTATGAATGTACCATCGATTTGTGTCATCCAGCTGTACAGACTCCATCCAAAATTTGTATCCAGCAGGCTTTGTCACATTATCAAATCATACAACACAGCTGTTCTGTACTAAAAATATTCATATGCTAAGCAATGAATGATACAATAGCTTCACGTACTATTCTGTTGTGCTTTCAGAGCCAGATTACCAGAAATGGTCCATGCCTAGCCCATAAACTTGTCCTGTATACAGCCCCAATGAATTGAACAAATTACAACAACAGCATTAGGAATAACTGACAAAAGTACAGTAATCAGTTGTGTGTCAGGTAATTCAGAACTTCATCAAGGACTACTGTAGGTACATATTTTGGACTGAGACTGTGGATAGTATTATTAAATAACTTCAGGGAAAAGTTCTTTTTGTAGCTCAGTTCCTAAAATTTTGCAATGCGAATTTAGCGACGTAATGCCTTTTCATTGAAGAGTATGTTTAATAATACTATACCACCATGTACCTTGTTTGCTAACCTTCCTCATGTGATTACTGCAGGATTAGTGTCATACAATACAACCTAGCAGTTCAGTCTCTCCATGGCATGACTGCTGCAACTGTAATAACAAGACTGAATAATTTGTACTATTATTTTGTAAACTATTGTTGTTTTTAAATGATGAATGTCATAATATATTTATTATACTATTTTCATCTGTTATTTACCTTTTCTGGCTTTACCAAAAATACTTGATGGTCATCCAAAATACAATGAAAAAAAAAAGTAAATATTTATTAATACACAAAATAATTAGTAAACTACAAGGATTCTACGTTAGTTTTCTAAATGTGTTATTGATTAAAAAATTTAATATACCCGGTATGTGTTCTTTGCTACAGTTATACAGTAGATACAGCGCAAATGTTAGACACCTAAATAATCTAGATCTCCTTTAATTATTCAGAAACAGGATTGAATAATTCCAACAAGGAGAGCAGAAAGTAGTTGGAACTAATTAAGTTGTGTTTCAGGTCATTCTGACTTCAACAGAACTGCATATAAATTATTACAGTATGGCTCATATCTACTGTAACTCACTACATACCACTAATTGTATCAACACCCAATGAAAAAAAACAACCTGACACAAACCTCTGGCAGGGGAAGAAGAAAGCAGAGACCATTTATGGAAGGATCCTCCACAAGTCATATCATTCCTGGGGAAAATGCTAAAACAATTGGTAAACAGAAATATCAATAACCCTTGGTATTTATTACATATAGGTTTCTTTGCTCCACCAATCTACATGCAAAAAAATATATATATCATATATAAGCACAGCAAATTCTTAAACTCTTTAACAATCAGCACATAGGCTTCATTGGTGGGTAAAATAGCTGCTTTTCACCTAATCTAACAATATAAACAGAGTGAGTTTCCTCCTCTCTTTGCCATTCCCAGGACGAAACAAGGTACAGTATTAACAATTATGGCCTGACAAAGTAATTAAATATCTAAAGAAGGTATTATTCAAACAATCTTCAAAACAAATAAATATATTGGACAAGCAGCTACATAAAATGTCTTACTTACTGGTATTAAATTACAGTAACATAGAATTTTGGATGACAAGTAGACTAACCAGGCTTGTCCCTCCATGTGAGGTTCTGTAGCATAGTGTAATAGTTGTACTTAAGATCATATTCCATGTCATACCAGTAGTTGACAGCAATGCAGGCATGGGACTGACGCACGTGATGAAACCAGAGTGATGGCAGGTACATGGCATCTCCTGCCTCCACACGACACCTGGTAAAGTAATATACTGTTGATATATGACTACACAATAACTTTCACCATTCCAGCCTCCACACAACACTTGGTAAAGTAATATACTGTTGATATAGGACTACACAATAACTTTCACCATTCCTGCCTTCACACACAACACCTGGTAAAGTACTGTAATATACTGTTGATATAGGACTGCACTGTCTTTCACCATTCCCATAGCCTAAACTGATGCCCAATGCATACATTTTTAACACCCAAAAGTTACCTAACTACTAGAAGCAAATACAACTAAAGAAGGCCACTCAATATTATTTCATACCTTCACTAGCGCCAAATATTGTAAACTCAGAAGGAGATAATATACTGTTATGTCCAATTATCCAGCAAAGTTTGAACGAACCCATCCACATTTTTCTGTGATATCTTATTCACTATCCAACACACAAAATAACTTCAGCGAAAACATAACTTTCTGCAAAATCCAAATTGTAAGTAAACAAACAATATACAGTATACCTAATTGGTGATGCATGTTTGTACTGAGGGTAGGACTCAATATCTGGTTTCAGCGGATCAATACTAATCCATGGAACATCTTCCCCAGGATTCTCTTCAATGACAAATTCCCCGGGATTTATTTCTTTGTAGGTGGCTGGGGGTAGGTTGGCATAGGGCACCCAGGGTACATCCGTCGGAGGCAGTAGGATGAAGTCTTTGTGACCAGACACCACACAATACACGTTCTCGTAGTGGTCTTTATGCACTGATAAGAGATAGTTTAAATTGTACATTGACATAAAGTGATGAGGAATAAGGTTAAGAAACTTTTTTATTTAGCAGTCACAATAGTAAAAGTGATTAGCCCAAAGTATCTGAGAACTGAACTGGGGTGAAATTTATCAACATAATACAGTACATTGTACAGTATACCTGGGTGTGTCTGTCAAGATGTCTCTTAAGTTTGCAAACCTCTGACTAACTCACTAGAAGTAACTGCTCTTTCATCTCCCATCCAAAAATTGACTGCATCAGGAGCTTTGCCAAGGGCTTCAGAAAACCACGGGATATCTGGGGCTGCATCACATATCAATTCAGGAAACTCATCAGTTAAATTGGAGTTTTGTTTCTGTACATAAAACACCTGTAGAAAGAAGTCATACAACTATTACAGTACATACAAAACCTGATTGTCTGACACCTTACAATACAGATATTAATGAGGAGGTAGAGTTGTTTATACAAAATACATTACAGTGTGATACAAATATCTAATAAAAAACATTACAACACATACGATAAATATTGAAATTAACAGTGCACTTAGTCCACAGTACATTATACTGTATATAGATAACGTTTACGGCAGTAACGGCACCACTGTACTCCTCACCCCTGGTTGCTTTCCGGGATTCTCCATTACATCAAGAAAGGAACTGAGTAGCATGGTGCGTTCTTCAGGCATAACGAAATATCCACCGTTGGGAGCATCAGCGTAGCCATTGGGAGTAACAGCCACACTCACCTCCTTCTTACCCACTGTCTCTCTGGAAATATCTGTTAAGTAGTTATTATACGAACTTTTATTATATGAACTGAACAATATTATGTGTGCCATCAGTCCCTCCCCCCCTCACTATACTCACACTTAAGCCTAACCCCTTTAGAGTGAACAACCTCTCAATGAACATTGTTCTTACTTTTATTATTATTATAATAACAAAACTACTACTACTAATAATAATAATAACAATATTAATAACAACAACACACTGCCACCTAGTAAGGACAAAATTTTCAAATACCGTACCAGACTTTCTGTCCGATATGCAACGATTGTCCGGTAGCAGAAAGTGTCTGTTAAATCCGAAATCCGTTAAATGGGGGTCCGTTAAATAGAGGGTAGAGTGTTTTACATTTTCCTTTAATTACATATGTTCAGTATAACCATGACAAATATTTTAGTACAGTACTGTATAATGAAAATCCTAACCTTAAATACTGAGGGGACCATTTATCAACTGCCGGCCAAAATTTCACAGCATCTCGGAATATGACCGGCTTGTTTGGAGCAATCCAGTCCCGGTATAATTCCAGTGGTGTTGGTATGGCATCCAGGATCGGTACTTGACTTGAGAGGTATAGTTCTGCAACAGGAAACTTTAAATGAAATAATACTGAGATTTACCATTCATGAAGGCACTTACAGCATTAGGTATACAGTACTGGATTATATTCGGTATAGTGTAGTGTATTATATTTGATATACTGTATTATATTATGCACAGTATACCGTACTATATTATAGGTATACAGTACAGTATTAATTATTTAGGTATAGTTTATTATATTAGGTATACAGTACTGTATTATAATAGGTACTATACTTTGTATTATATTATAGGTATACTGTATTAATTATTTAGGTATACTGTACTGTATTAATTATTTAGGTATACCGGTACTGTATTATATTAGGTATACTGTATTTATTATATTCTTTTTGTTGCTATTCCATACTACAATATTATACCATATTTTTGCAAACTGACATGCTTTCTCCCATTAATTTCTGCAATAAAAAAAAAATATATTAATAATAATAATAATATAAACTCTAAAGTCAAGGGCTTCATCTGTTAACCGAGTACCGTATATAACTTATTTAAACCACATAATAAATTACCTTGTGCCTCCTCAGACAGCTTGAGTAGACTATCACGAATTATTCCACTGGGTTCAGGGTTGATGACATTTCTCAAATCTGAAACAACATATTTTTTTTTACCTCTCGGAACTAAATAAATTTTCGTAATTCATTAATGCTTGAATACAGGTCACCATTCTCCCCTCCTCCCATGGCTACCTCCCCAGGGCACTGAACATTGGACATATGATGGCTCTATAGACAAACAAAAGACCCGTCGTACAGTACCACATCATCGTATACACCATGGATGTTCTTAAATACGGCCCAGTTTACCATTCTCCTCCTCCCCCTCCCCAATGAATACCTTCCCAATATCCCTGCATCTCATCAATCACCTTCTTCCTCGGGTGCCATATGACCTCGCTGTTACAGATCCTAATGTCAATCAAATCAATACCCCACCTTAAATCCCATGGTAATTTATATCACTACCACCCATTTTTTTTTTGGAGGAGGTAATAAATGGGTATAATTACAGAATAACTGGGTTTTTGGCTAGGCTTGCGCAGTGTTACCACATTTGGCTAGGTCCTGGGAATTTGCCCCAGTCACTTTATGATAGTTTACACTGGTTATACCCGGTAGTTTGCCCAGGTTAGGTCCCGGTAGTCTGCTGTGGTCTAGTCTAGGTCAGGTCAGACTAATTTCCTAATTATGCTTGGGGCATTTCCGAGAGAAACACCATAGATGAAAGTGTCATAGAAAGTTCCAAAATAGTGGATAATGATACTAAAATATACAATATAGTGAACCCAGTTCTTCTGTAAATTTAACAATAAATATTTGAGGAAATGTCCAAACGGAACTTTTTTCCTATTAAAGATCAAATTAACTAAAATTACAGTATTTATTATAAACTTTTACTGTTTTGTAGCAGTGTTGCCAGATCCAGCTAACTTAGGTCACAATATTTTGCCCCAGTTAGTTCCCGATACTTGTCCACGGTTATTTCCCGGTAATTTGCCCAGGTTTGGCCCCAGTAGTTTACTGTAAGTTAGTCTAATGTTAGTTTAGGTTAGGTTAGGTAAGGTCAAGTAAGGTCAGGTTAATTACCTTACAATCTTATAAATTAGTGGGTAAAGAAGGTAAAAACCTCATAATAGAAAACGGCAATAGAATAGATGATAATTACCTAATAAATTTACATGTTTTTTTATTGCTGAATATTAGGCTTGGCAACATGGAGGTGCTATAGCGCCAGAAAAAGGTGATAGAGATAAAGGTGTGACAGTAAGAAGGAAGGAAATATAAAGAAAAGAGGCACAGGTGAAGACCTGAAAGCTAGTGGCTGGGGCCGAAGAGGCGCCAAAACCCTATAAGTATTGCCCACATTACTACAGGCATAAATTTAAATGTGAGAACTTTTATATTTAACTCTTTATGATATTTACCAGACATTGTGGATGATGGAGGACGTATTGTTATTATGGACGAGTCATTTAATTCACACCAACACCACTCCCGACCTTTGTCAATCTATAATAATGTCAGAAAAGTATTAAAATTATGGTCACTTTTCTAGTCTGTTTGGCCACATGTCAAGACAGTCATGATGATAACAGAGAGTCCCCAATCTCCCCTGGACTCCCCATCGCCCCCCCGCGTGGTGTGTTCACTGGTGTAGCCAGTAGCCTTTACAACGGTACTCTCTCACTGTCTTCTTCCTCTGCAGATTCTGCCTCCCTACCCCCTATTGACTCAAAACATTGGACAGCTGATCATGTCGGACCATCAATTTCACCAACATTCTTTGCCATTTTTTAAGATAATGCTGGCGTGTTCAGCATATGGGTGTACCCAGAGAGACAGGAGTCTTTCTACTACATTTCATATGTATGGTAAGAAAGTCATATAGAAAAATATACGACAGAAATTGACAAATCAACGAAGTGAATTTCATCACCTGCCTCGCACACCGCGACACGTACCCATGTCCTGTACAATATGGGTTGGGGGCGTGGGGTGGGGGTGTGGGTGTGGGTGGGGGCGTGGGGTAGGGGTGTGGGTGGGGGTAGGGGTGGGGGCGTGGGGTAGGGGTGGGGGGGTGGCGGGGTGAGCGAAGCGAGCCGCGAGCGTAGGCCCTATATAAAAAAAAATATATAAAAAAAATTATATAAAAAAAAAATTATATAAAAAAAAAATTATATAAAAAAAATTTATATAAAAAAATTTGTATATAATTTTTTTTTTATATAAAAAGAATTTTATATATAAAAAAATTATATAAAAAAAAATAATATAAAAAAAATATATATAAAAAAAATTGTTATATAAAAAAATTGTTATATAAAAGAAAATTATATAAAAAATTTATATAAAAAAAAAAATATATAAAAAAATATATAAAAAAAAAATTATATAACAAAAATTTTATGTAATTTTTTTTTTATATAAAAAAAATTTATATAAAAAAAATATATATAAAAAATTTGTTATATAAAAAAAAAATTATATAAAAAAAATTTATATAAAAAAAAATTATATAAAAAAAAAATTATATAAAAAAAAATATATAAAAATATATATATATAAAAAAAATATATATAAAAAAAATTATATAAAAAAAAAATTATATAAAAATAAATTATATAAAAAAATATTTATATAAAAAAAAATATATATAAAATTTGGGTTGGGGGTGGGGCGGGGGCGGGGGTGGGGGCGGGGTGAGCGAAGCGAGCAGCGCCGCAGGCAAAACAAAATTTTTATATAAAAAAAAATTATATAAAAAAAAATTTATATAAAAAAAAATTATATAAAAAAAATTATATAAAAAAATTGTTATATAAAAAAAATTATATAAAAAAAAAATTATATAAAAAAAAATTATATAAAAAAAAAATATATAAAAAAAAATTATATAAAAAAAAATTTATATAAAAAAAAATTATATAAAAAAAAAATTATATAAAAAAAATTTATATAAAAAAAAATTATATAAAAAAAATTTACCATCACCGTAAAACTTTTACCATTACCATCACCGTAAAAATTTTACCATTACCATCACCGTAATTTTTTTACCATTACCATCACCGTAAAATTTTTACCATTACCATCACCGTAAAATTTTTACCATTACCATCACCGTAAAATTTTTACCATTACCATCAGCGTAAAATTTTTCACCATTACCATCACCGTAAAATTTTTACCATTACCATCACTGTAAAATTTTTACCATTACCATCACTGTAATTTTTTTTACCATTACCATCACTGTAAATTTTTTACCATTACCATCAGCGTACAATTTTTACCTTTACCATCACTGTAAAATTTTTACCATTACCATCACTGTAAAAGTTTTACCATTACCATCACTGTAAAATTTTTACCATTACCATCACTGTAAAATTTTTACCATTACCATCACTGTAAAATTTGTTTTCTTTTTTTTTAATAATATATATATATATATATTTTAATATATATATATTTTTTTTTTAGTAATTTTTTTTGTTTATTATTTTTTTTTTTTTTTTTAATAATTAGTTTTTTTTTTTATAATATATATTTTTTAAATAATTTTTATTTTGATATTTTTTTTTTTTTTTTTTTTTCTTTTCTTTTTTTTTTCGTCGTCGTCGCCGCCGCAGCCGCCGCTGCCATCGTCGTCGTCATTTATTTATTTATTTACTTTTAATAATAAGTTGTTGTTTTTTAAATAAATTAATTTTATATTTTTTTTTTATTAATTAATTATTTTTAATTTATTTTAATAATTTATATTATATTATTATTATTTTTTATAATAATTAGTTTTTTTTTTTTTTTTTTTTATAATATATAAAATAACCTTTGAAAAAAACTCTTTTACTCGTTTGTACTTTATAAATAATTGTTGGGATTAAATTATCACAAGTCTTCACCGTAGGAAAAAAAAAAACACAAAACAAAAAATGACAATATTGTCTTCCTGATGAGAGAAGGTTCGCCGAATACCGAGACTATAGACCTCGATACGATACCATCATCTGTACCCACCACTACATCACCAAACAATGGAATGGCCAGCTACCGGGACTAGAAGGTATGTGTGTGTGTGTGTGTGTGTGTGTGGAGACTCTTCAAACCGATGACTGAGGTGCCATCTGTAACCTATTGTTTTCAGCAGGAACTTTATTTTTTATGGTCATCCTAAATATGTGTGTGTGTGTGTGTGTGTGTGAAGTCTTCAATCAGTGTGTGTGTCAAGTCTTCAACCAGTGTGTGTGTGTGTGTGTGTGTCCTGTTTCTAATGATGAGTTTGCAATAATATTTCTGTCTGTGAATGACTTGGATAAACATGTGACCGACAGCAGCAGCTTGTTTCCTTCTTGTAATTAACGAAGTAGAATAGTTTAATTTCACAAGAGAGAGAGAGAGAGAGAGAGAGAGAGAGAGAGAGAGAGAGAGAGAGAGAGAGAGAGAGAGAGGTATAATAAGCCGTCTATATATAGAGAAAAGGGGGACAAGTATATATTTCTTTCCATAATAGAATCAGAACATATCATTATGTGTTTACCAATAATGTTTCATGCATCCATAACAGATTCCAAACCTTCCATTTTGTTTTTTGTAGGCTACTTATAATTCTTACTTACAACTTTTCATATTTATCACTTCCATTATTTTCCTTGGTGTCTAACTCTTTGTATCTCTCTCCATATTGTGATATAAAGAAGAATTTTGTAGTTTAACACATCAGCCTTCTTCCTTATAGCTTCTCCTCTCTATATATTCTGTTTGTATCTCTTTGAATTGTGAAATAATGAATAATTTTGTAGTTTAACACATCAGCCTTCTTCCTAGCTTCTCCACTATCTATTCTCTTTGAACCTCTCTCCATTTTTGTGATGAATAGTAGAATTTTGTAGTTTAACACATGCATGCAGTCTTCCTCTCTAGCAGGTCTTCCAAACAAGTAAACACACACACACACTCTGTTTATTGTTTGTTACATATTGTTTGTTGTGATGTTGTGATGCTCAGATGTTTTGCCTTCCTCTCTACTGTTGGTATTATTATAGTAGGCATCAGGGAAGGGAAGGGAAGGGAAGAGAGGGAAGGGAAGGGAAGGGGAGGGAAGGGAAGGGAAGGGAAGGGAAGAGAGGGGAGGGAAGGGAAGGGAAGGGAAGGGAAGGGAGGGAAGGGAAGGGAAGGGAAGTACAGTATACATTTCTGGTGAGAATAAATCAATCATGTGGGTTACAGATAACTCATTGTGTCTATAGCCAAGTGAGTGATGGAGGAAGGTGATAAGAGAGAGAGAGAGAGAGAGAGAGAGAGAGAGAGAGAGAGAGATCAATGCCTATATACAAAGAAGAGAGAGAAAGAGAGAGAGAGAATCAATGCCCATATACAAAGAAAAGAGAGACAGAGATAGAGAGAGAGATCAATGCCTATATACAAAGAAGAGAGAGAGAGAGAAAATCAATGCCTATATACAAAGAAGAGAAAGAGAGAGAGAGAGAGAGAGAGAGAGAGAGAGAGATCAATGCCTATAATACAAATAATAATCTTACCCAAAAGAAAATGGTGAGAAATTTCAATGTCCTCTTAAAGTAATGATCCTAAAAAGGGGTTGATTAAGGGGGTGCGGGGATAGGGGACAGGCTTGGGGAGGGGGGGGGGGTTGGGGGTTGCGGGATTAGGGGGACAGGCTTGGGGAGGGGGGGGGGTAGAAAGCCTGTCCCCTATTTCTTTCCATCTATCTATCTATCTTATTATCTATCAATTATGTTTACTTCTCAACTTCTCACCTTCCTTTCCTCACTTTCCTCACCTTTCCTCCCTTCCTTCACCTTTCCTCCCTTCCTTCCTTTCCTCCCTTCCTTCACTCCTCACCTTCCGTCACTCACTCCTCATATTCCTTCCTCCCTTTCCTCACCTTCCTTCACTCCTCACCTTCCTTCCTTCCTTTCCTCACCTTCCCCCCCTTCCTTCACTCCTCATCTTCCTTCACTCACTCCTCACCTTCCTTCCTCACCTTCCCTCACCAACAATAACAAAATTACAATAAAAAAAACATTAATAATAAAATAATGAAAAACCAAAAACATAAATATCACTCCCTCTGACGAACTAACTAACTAAATAAATTAGTAAATAAATAGATAAATTCCAACTGGTATTGGTTATCCTCCGTCTATCTAGAGAACTTATTTACAACGGATCTGGCAACACTTTATACCTTGTGATGAGTGAGTAAATAAAGTACGAGAGGAGAAGGAAGGTAGAGAGATAAATACCCTTTGTGACGTCACCAGTCTGTGTGTGTGTGTGTGTGTGTGTGTGATGGAGGGAGGGAGGTAGTGATGGGCAGTGTGTGTGTGTCTGTGTGTGTGATGGAGGGAGGGAGGTAGTGATGGGCGGGGCAGTGTGTGTGTGTGTGTGTGATGGGCGGGGCAGTGTGTGTGTGTGTGTGTGATGGAGGGAGTGAGGTAGTGATAGGCAGTGTGTGTGTGTCTGTGTGTGTGATGGAGGGAGGGAGGTAGTGATGGGCAGTCTGTGTGTGTGTGTGTGTGTGTGTGATGGAGGGAGGGAGATAGTGATGGGCAGTGTGTGTGTGTCTGTGTGTGTGATGGAGGGAGGGAGGTAGTGATGGGCAGTGTGTGTGTGTGTGTGTGTGTGATGGGCGGGGCAGTGTGTGTGTGTGTGTGTGTGTGATGGGCGGGGCAGTGTGTGTGTGTGTGTGTGATGGGCGGGGCAGTGTGTGTGTGTGTGTGTGATGGGCGGGGCAGTGTGTGTGTGTGTGTGTGATGGAGGGAGGTAGTGATGGACGGGGCGGGGGCAGTGTGTGTGTGTGTGTGTGTGATGGAGGGAGGGAAGGTATAGGGTTGAAGGAAAGAAGGAGTCAGTCAGTCAGTCAGTCAGTAGCACTTTAGTAGATAAGGTATACCATCTCTCTCTCTCTCTCTCTCTCTCTCTCTCTCTCTCTCTCTCTCTAAAACTGTCCATAACACACACACGTACATTAGGATTTTGCATTTTATCGTGATGGTCGTTTTTTTTTGTTTGTTTTTTTTGTTTTTTTCAAGAGAGGATGTTACAGGATTCAAGTGAGATTGTTTTGTTGGTGAATTGTAAAGTCTGTTGTGATTCCTCCAAAGTATGCCAGGAAACAGGACCAGATGAACACAATTAATGGTGTTCTGTTGTTGCTTGGAATAGTTTGGTGGATTCAGTTGCTCCAGATTTATCAACACAAAACTTTTCCCTTAATTAAATCAATCCAGTTTACTTATTACTCGAGGGAAACTGTCAAATATTTACCTTAATAATTATCTGTTTAGTTCTATTTTGCCTGCAACTGTAAACACACAAACATACAAATAAACAAATAATTTCACCCTCAGAGTAATAATGCAAGTGTAAACAAAAGGTAGAAACAAATTATACACACACACACACACACACACCTAATCTAATCTAACCGAATCTAACCTAACCTATATTGTGTTCACCGTGTGTATATGTGTGTGTGTGTATATATATGTGTGTTGAAAATATCACCATCTAACCTCTAACAAATTCCTACCAACACACACCAACGAGTGAAATAAATGACATACACACAGATAACCAAAAGATAAAGGTTGTCTTCTATTATTATCTATTATTATTATTATTGAAACATACGAACTACTTGATGATAAATAATAATTATAATATTATATAGCCTAGAAATGAAAGGTAATGTGTAAAGACCGTAAAATTGATTGTGACAATAAAAAATAAATAAATACATGTGAATCTAATACACACAAAGCTCGCCTAGCAAACGAGAGGTCCAGGGTTCTATTGCCGAGTAAGAGGAATTGTAGGTACCCGGTTGTATGTCACTGTTGATCTAGCAGTAAGTAGGTACCCGTCTGTAAGAGTAAGGATTTAATAACCAATATCATGAGTCAATAGGTATAAAACATAGAATATCATTATTATTATTATTATTATTATTATTATTATTATTATTATTATTATTATTAATATATCATCTAATACCGACAGTGAGTAAATGACAATAAGAAAAAGAGGACGAGTGTGTGTAGACGTATGTTGGGATTTTCTCTTGTTGACAAAATAAAAACAAAAACAATTTGAAAAACAACTTGAAAAAAAAAAACGATAGAAAATATACTGAAACGAAAATAAGAACACTGGAAAAATAATAATAATAATATATGAATGGAAGAGCACATGTAAACCTTGGAATTGTACAAGAAATGACGATGAGAATGGAGACGTGTGTATTGATACCAAGGGAACTGTGTTTACTACATGAGACTATAGACCAACGTGAAGGAAGAGGATATAATAATACCCTTGAAGGAGACACAACAAGCCACATAGAAGGACAACAACACACACACTATTCAGATAAATGTGGTGTTGTGTTTGTTGATGATGGATGTACCGTTGTGAAGGTGATAACAGCCAGTACAGTACATTGTGGAACTGTTTATACACCAATCTCAGGAACACTACGTATGGATATACTACCATATCAACCACTACCATCATTATTACACTCTCATCATGTAAGATATGTAGTATTAAGTGGTGTTCTCTCTCTCTCTCTCTCTCTCTTTCTCTCTCTCTCTCTCTCTCTCTGTTGTTTTGTAGCACACTTTGGAGGAACTATAAGCTTCACACATCACATATTCTTCATTAACCTGTAGTAAGGGACCAATGGAGTGTCTTGTGGCTGACTTTAAGAACAATACTTATTCCTCCAACCTGTGCTACAAAACAAATCCCCTTCCCGTTGAGTCAGTTTCGTGGCATAGTTTGGAGCAACCAGTAGTCTTTCAATATGACTCATTTTTTTATTATTTTTTCCAGATATACACTATCATTATTATTATTATTATTCCAAAAAGAAAAAAATATATATAATTTCTAATCAATACCCCGTTGGAAAAATATAAAACAAACACTAACCCTATATTTTGTCCTACACCGATGAAAATATCCGAGTAATGTTAGAGAGTGTAGGTCTGCCGGTGTAACAACAAAACCACAACAAAACCACAACATGAATAACTTAATTAATAACACGTGTATAGTGTCCATATGTACCCCTTGTTAAAGTATTCATTACACTACTACTATTACTACTACTATTACTACTATTACTACTACTACTATTACTACTACTACTATTACTACTACTACTACTACTATTATTTCTACTACTACTACTACTACTATTACTACTACTACTATTACTATTACTACTACAACCACAACAACAACTACTACTACTACTACTATAATATATAATACATTCATGTTGGTTATCATCAAACATTTACTTTTTACTTTAATTTAGGCACATTTCGCAGCAGATTAATCATTAGTGTCCTCTTGAAGAATATGAATGAATGAGTGTTTGTAGTCTCTGAAACAGGTGCTTGTGGTTTAATGTTGGCTATACACACGAGGGACAGGTACACGGGCAGGTAATTAGGTCATTTATCAACCCACTCGACACAGGAGAGTAGATAGACAGGTGGGAAGATGGAGAAGGGAAGGGAATGAAAGACAGGGATAGTTCAGGGTAGGAATAGGAAGGATAGAGAGTGACAGGACAGGGGAGGGATAGGAAGGAAAGAGAGGGACAGGAAAAGGAAGGAAAGAGAGGGACAGGACAGGGAAGGAAAAAGAAAGAAAGAGAGGGAGAGAAAAGGGAAGGAAAGAGAGGGACAGAAAAAGGAAGGAAAGAGAGGGACAGGACAGGGAAGGGGAGGGAAGGAAAGATAGGGAGAGGAAGGTAAAGACAGAGAAGGGATGGTAAGGTAAGAAATTAAAGGTAAGGGATGAAAGGAGCACGACACTACATGACAGGGAAGGTAAGGGAAGGTAATGTAATGTAAGACAGGTACAGGGGGTAGGACAGTAAAGGTAAGGTATAAGGTAAGACAACTAGATATATAGGTAAGGTAAGACAATTAGGGATAGGTAAGGTAAGGTATAAGACAACTAGGGATAGCGACAGGTACAAGGGGTATAAGGAGATATACAGTATATATATATATATATATATATATATATATATATATATATATATATATATATATATATATATATATATATATATATATATACATTATACATAATTATATATATAAATATTGTTACACTTGTAGTTTCTATCTCATAATAAAGTTGTGTGTTAGTCAGGTTAGGTCTGAGATGGATGGATGGAGGGTTGGCTGGATAGATGGTTCAAATCTCACCAGCAGACCACAAACCTCACCTCACGAGTGAAAATGAGGAGGGATAGTCACTAATAGCACATTGTAGTCCTCACTCTGAGATGACACTTTTATTTTATATTAAGATGGCCTAATGTTTCATAAGAAGGGAAAGGAAGGAGGGAGGGAGGGAAGGAGGGAAGAGAGACAATGGTGTTGATTTCACAAGACTCGAATGCAATTTACGGGGGACATCCTAAGAGCCGCGGTGTTATTGTTGTTGTTGTTGTTGTCGTTTTTGTTGTTGTTTGTTTATTCCAGGTTGGTTTAAGGTGACGCGAATGCCACAAAGTCATTTTCCAAGGCTCAGATGTCACCTTCTGAGGACATAAAGTAGAATTGGTTTTCATTACGTAGGATATAAGTACAGTTGCCAAAAAAGGTATTGCGACAACTATTGATAGAACTTTAACCATAGTAATATCCACAACTATCTGTAGGGACTATAAGCATGTATAACAGAAGGAAAGATACATATAGTTCTGTAATACATACTTATAATCCCTACAAACAACTATGGACATTAATATATTTAATGTTGCATAAATAGTTGTCGCAATACCTTTTTTGGCAACTGTACATATTAGGAGGTTTCAATACACATACTCTATATCTGAACGCACACACATACACACATATACACACACACATACACACCATACCTTAACGTACACACATATACACACACTCCATATCTGAACGCACACACATACACACATATATACACACACACCATACCTTAAAACTTATACACACACATACATACATGCATAAACAGAAAGCAATGTTTTCTTTTTCTTTTATACAATATACAAATTGTTTTAGAAGACTGGAAAACTACATACATGAACAACAGATAAGTAATATTATTATTATACTATATAGACAATTAATTATATTAGATTATTATCATTAT
>JAWZYT010002174.1:50000-57500 GCA_034508575.1 Petrolisthes manimaculis | reverse complement strand
GGACCTGTCACAGCCTTTGGTCGTCAGGAGGGGGATGACAACACTCCCCCCAGTCCCATCCCTACTGATGGTGGGGGCGTGGGGGGAGGATATAACCACTACTCCTGTCCTGTCCTACACCACCCCTTCTCTCCCCTCCATCTCCCCTTCCTCCTCCTCCTCCTCCTGCTGCCCCTCCTTCATCTCCTCCTCCTCCTCCCCCTCCTCCTCCTCCTCCAGTCACAGATCCTTAGTTGATTCCTACATCAGGTGAGTCAAGAACATACATACATACACACATACATACATACATACATACATGCATGCATACATAGATTTACGTACAAACAAAGTCATATATACATACATACATACATACATACATACATATAAACATACATACACAGATATCAGTACATACATACATACATACATTACAATCAAATACTATCAATAATTCTTCCCATTAAATCCTCATATGTTTAATAATTACACAAGGTATTTAGGAAAGTTTTGTAATATTTTGTGTTTATAAAAGTAATGAATCAAACAAACATAGAACAAAGTGTTAATTTGTTTTTAATGTATGTTTTCCACCTTACTCTTACCTTCCATGATAACAACAACAACAACAACAACGATGATGATGATGATGAACAACGATACTACTACCACTACCATGACTACTACTACTACTACTACTACTACTACTACTACTACTACTACTACTACTACTACTACTACTACGACCACCATTACTACTAATACTAATAATAATACCACTACCATCACAACCACTACCACCACTACTACTACCACCACCACCACGACGACCTCCAATATCACCACCACCACCTCCAATATCACCACCACTACCACCATTACCACCACCACCATCTCCAATACCACAATTACTACCACCACTACTACCACCACCACTATGTAGATACCCACAGAGTGTCCATAACCACGTAGGGGGGTCAGTGGGTGAGGTGTTGTCGTCAGTGGGTGGTCAATATTGGAACAGAAATTCAATGGGACTTCATATCAACAACAGAATATCAACACACAACCAATATTTCAACGACGACGACAAGAACAACAACAACAGCTCAGTGGAACAACAGCAGTATACCACCATTTCAACAGGTCACCATTCAGACAACAGATTCTCAACGGGTCAGCATTTTATCAACAGAACTTCAACGGTGGGACAACTCAGCAATAACAGAACCTCAACGGGTCAGCATTCAGACAACAGATTTTCAACAGGTCAGGAATTGAACATGAGAAGGTCAGCCATGGGTGAGGATGGAGTACAGGAGCAAGGGTCAGGGGTCAGCAGGAGGTCAAAAGAGAGGTCACTGCTGCCTTGTCAAGTGTGTGGCAAGATTTTTGACCGACCCAGCCTCTTGAAACGACACACACGCACACACACAGGTCAGAAAGGAAGCTGTTTGTGTATGTATGTTATGTGTATATGTATGTTTATATGTAATATGTATGTAATAATGCATGTCATTATCATTATTACCACTACTAACACAATTATCACCACTACTATCACCACCAGTTATTGTTAAGTGATGGAGTGTGGTGGTAGTGGTGGTAAGTGGATGGAGGGGTTATTATAGGAGGGAGGTGGAGGGGGGGAGGGGTCGTGGGAACAGAATAGGTAAAGGAAGGGAGGGGGTAGTGGGATGTATAGTGTTACAAGTGAAATATTGCTTTAGGCCAATGTCTCTCTCTCTCTCTCTCTCTCTCTCTCTCTATCTCTCTCTCTCTAAATCCAAGCCAAGCTAAGCTAACCCAAGCCCTCCTTCCCTGATACACACACAGGAGAGAAACCCCACGTGTGTAATGTTTGTGGTAAGGGTTTCTCCACCTCTTCTTCCCTCAACACACATCGTCGCATCCACTCAGGCGAGAAACCCCATCAATGTTCCACCTGCGGCAAAAGATTCACAGCCTCATCAAACCTTTATTACCATCGTATGACACACGTTAAGGTTTGTATAGAAAGATGTGCAGTTGTGTGTTAATAAGACCTTAATTATAGTGGTGTGTGTGTGTGTGTGTGTGTTTGTGTGTGTGTGTGTGTGTGTGTACTGCTTCCATACATTACTTATACTTAATACACCCTAGTAACACAATTTTCAACTCTCAACTTTCAACTCTCAACATTCAACATATATAACCCCTTGGTCTTTTCCCTCGTACAGGACAAGCCTCACAAGTGTATGGAGTGTATGTGTGTGTGTGTGTGTACTGTTTCCATACATTACTTACTTAACACACCCTATAGTAGGCTAACACAACTCTCAACTCTCAACATTCAACATATATATCTCTTTGGTCTTTTCCCTCGTACAGGACAAGCCTCACAAGTGTATGGAGTGTATGTGTGTGTGTGTGTGTACTGTTTCCATACATTACTTACTTAACACACCCTATAGTAGGCTAACACAACTCTCAACTCTCAACTTTCAACATTAATATCTCTTTGGTGTTTTCCCTCGTACAGGACAAGCCTCACAAGTGTATGGAGTGTATGTGTGTGTGTGTGTGTACTGTTTCCATACATTACTTACTTAACACACCCTATAGTAGGCTAACACAACTCTCAACTCTCAACTTTCAACATTAATATCTCTTTGGTGTTTTCCCTCGTACAGGACAAGCCTCACAAGTGTATGGAGTGTATGTGTGTGTGTGTGTGTACTGCTTCCATACATTACTTATACTTAACACACCCTAGTAACACAATTTTCAACTCTCAACTTTCAACTTTCAACATTAATATCTCTTTGGTGTTTTCCCTCGTACAGGACAAGCCTCACAAGTGTATGGAGTGTGGTCGATCTTTCCCAACTCCTGGTGACCTTCGATGTCATAGTTTCACACACACTGGACAATGGCCCCATCGCTGTGTGGTGTGTGGTAAAGGCTTCAGCAAGGTGGCAACACTACGTAACCATCTCATCCTACACTCAGGTCAGAGGGTCACGGGTCAGCAGAGGTCAGGGGTCAGAGCAGGTCACCAGTCATCAATTGTTGTTGTTATCGTAGTTGTTATTTGTTTGTTATTGTTATTGTTTTCATATATATATATATATATTGAATATTCACTTATTTTATTTATCTGTATATTTTTTATGATTATATGCATGTATATATGTATTCATGTATGTATGTATGCATTTATGTAAGTTGTATATATAACTTAATTTATTATTTTTATTATTCATTTATGTATTCATTTCATTTTTATTTACTATAATTATTTATTGTGCAGGTACAAAACGGCATGAAGGAGGCCCACCTCTCACTCAACAAGTCCTGATGTCATGATCTGTAGTGAAGTGAAGGGAAAAGAATATCAATTACATCACCAATACCCTTATTATTATTATTATTATTATTATTATTATTATTATTATGATTATTATTATTATCATTATTATTATTATTATTATTATTATTATTATTATTATTATTATTATTATTATTATTATTATTATTATTATTATTATTATTATTATTATTATTATTATTATTATTATTATTATTATTATTCCTTCCAATGTTTTGCATTTAGGCGTGAAAGGAGTTTGTTACACATAAGTTACCAAACGCTTTTATTTAACTCATGATAGGTGAGTAATAATTAAGAAATTATTTGTTTCAACACTTTACAATTAATTAAGAGAAAAAAAATAAAGTAAGACATTATTGGGTATTTTGTATTCGTTCAAGGTTTTCATTTGACCTCTCTTGTATTCGTTCAGAGTTCTCATATGACCTCTTTTGTATTTTGTATTTGACCTCTTTTGTATTGGTCCAAGGTTCTAATTTTGACCACTCGTGTAATTATACGTGGTTCTCATTTGATGTATATATTATTAATTAGATTGAAGGGATCCCATTCTCTCTAAACCAGTGTTGCCAAATCAGTATTTAGAAATAAAGGGAGTATTTATTTTAGATGTGATTTTGTTTGTGTCCTGCTGTTCATTAATGTGAGTAGTTAGAAGATAGTTGATAATGGAGTAGTAGTAGTAGTAGTAGAAATAGTAGTAGTAGTAGTAGTAGTAGTAGTAGTGGTTTTAGTAGTAGTAGTAGTAGTTGTTGTTGTAGTAGTAGTAGTAGTAGTAGGTCTGTTTCTTGGTCTAATTTTTAATGGAGTCTGTGTGTGTGATGTAGTCAGAAAATTGTAGGTAAACGAATCCTTCAAACATTGCCACAAAACACACACACACACACACACACACCTATATACTGTATTAATTAAGGAAGGAGCTTGTGTGTTGGCCTAGTCAGTCAGGAGGAAACAGAAGCCTCCAATAATTCCCATACAAGTTTTCTATAGAGGGTCGGTAATTGAGGGGAGGGGGAAATTTTGTGTTGGTAAATCTGGAGCAACTGAATCCTCCAAACCTATTCCAAGCAACAACAACAACAACAGAGTACCATCATTATTTTAGCTCTTCTGTGGGTTCTGTTTCGTGGCATACTTTGGAGGAATCAAGACACTCCAATTTTCCATAAGAGGGATCATTATGCTAGAGGGTTGTAATAGGATAGTGTGAGAGGTAAACCTATCATATTATAAATAGGCCTATAGTACACTGTATTATATAGGCCTATAGAACACTGTATTGTATAATATTATAGTGGCTTCATCTGCCTCTTGTCCTATAGTCGTATACCGTGAGACCTTACTTGTCTCTCTCTCTCTCTCTCTCTCTCTCTCTCTCTCTCTCTCTCTCTCTCTCTCTCTCTCTCTCTCTTGTTTTTTCTTTCCATCTTATGTTTTTCCTAACTCAAGTTCTCTCTCTCTTTCAAGTTCTTTTTCTCCCATGTTTGTTCTCTCTCTCTCACACACACACACACACACACGAGACGGGACAAAACGGTGGGAAGAGTCTAAAGAGAGAGAGAGAGAGAGAGAGAGAGAGAGAGAGAGAGAGAGAGAGAGAGAGAGAGAGAGAGAGAGAGAGAGAGAGAGAGAGAGAGAGAGAGAAGGTGTGAGCAGGTAAAGGAGTGGGGGGTGGGTAAGGTAAGACAGGTAGCCTCTAACATGGATGGACTTGACCCTCTGTATAAAATCTGATCTACCCTTGGTGTGTCGTGGGATAATGTTCTCTTTGTCTTAATTAAGGAAGGAAGGAACACCCCCCCACCACCCCTACCCCCACCCCCCCCACCCCTTCCCCCCACCCCTACCCCCCCACCCCTACCCCTTATATGATGGTGATTTGAGACGTGTTAGTGTGTACGTACGTGGCTTCTCATTCCTATATGTGCCATTAAACAAACAAACTCTCCTTTATTTATGGGGGAAGTACAGGCATACTTTGGAGGAATCAAGGCACTCCAATGTAACAACAAAAGTGAATTACCTCCTTAATGAATGTATAGGTGTATAGGTGAATGTATAAGTTACAGACAAGTTACTGTGCCAACTTGTGTAAAAAAAAATGTGGTGTAACTTATTTTTGGAAGATTGCATTTAACTCTACAAAAAAAAAAAAAGTATATTTAATTAAACGAGGGATGCACATCGAGTCTTTATGGTCGTATATAATTATGATAACACGTTTTAAAATTAATGACACACATATTGCACTCCACAACATGAAAATAGAATGTCTGTAAGTTTGCACAGTTATATATTTCGTTCAGATTTTAAAAGAGAGATGAAGAAGAAGTAATAATATCCATTGTTTACAAATTCACACTGTATACTGTATTATGTTGTAACCAGATATTTTTCCGTACCGTACCAAAGGTGTGATCTTTATTATTCGTAGAGTTTACTTTTATCTTTGGTAAATAAGGAGGATTTTATTAGATTTGATGATGTTGTTGTTGTTGTTGATGTTGATGATGTAGAGGAGGAGTTGTTGAATGTCTGAGGTGATGAAACACGTACCAAACCCCAAGACGACAGTAAAGTGACAATGTTCAGGTGATACGTGACCAGTTCCAGACTTAAGACCAACAGTCCTCCACCAACACCAAGGAACAACATGAGGAAAGGTCCCTGTAGGTGGTTCAAACTCAGTACTATCTGTAGAAGGAAGAGATAAACAACACGTGAGACACAGACAGACAGACAGACAGAGAGAGAGAGAGAGAGAGAGAGAGAGAGAGAGAGAGAGAGAGAGAGAGAGAGAGAGACAGACAGACAGACAGACAGACAGACAGACAGACAGACAGATATACAAACACAGACAGAGAGAGAGAGAGAGACAGACAGACAGACAGACAGACAGAGAGACACACACAGAGACAGAGAGAGAGAGAGACATACAGAGACACAGACACACACACACACACAGAGACAGACATATAGACAGACACAGACAGAGAGAGAAAATGAGAGTGAATGAAAGACTATTTATCATTACAATACTAACATTTATAAATTAACCAACCTAAAAAAAATAAATACTGTAAGATGTTTAGTATAAGCTCACCAAACCATTATTCTCCATCTTAGCAGCAGCAATTTCCTTCTCTCTCTTCCTCTCCTGTGGTGTCTTGTTCTGTAGTGTTTCCTTCAGGTAGATACGATACAGATCCTTAATCCACTTGTCAATAAGACCACCTTGTACACAACGCCATAATACACCATCAAACGTCCTACGGTATGGTGCTCCCTTGAACAATAACAACAACAACAATAATAGTAATAATAATAATCATATTATAATCACAACCATAACTATATTAATAAAAATAATACAATAATAATAATAATAATAATAATAATAATAATAATAATAATAATAATAATAATAATAAAAATAATAATAATAATACAGCAATAATGTTTCAGACATGTGTACATACACTTACTTTAGGTATACTTCCTTTCCACACACACAGACACACACACACACACACACACACACACACACATATACACTTACTTTAGGGAATGCCCAGGCGTACCCTCCAGGAAAGAAGTGTTCCAGAGCAACATGTAAGTCTGTCTCTCCGTTGACATCCGTGTGTTGTGTTGCCACTAAGATATCTAAGTTACTCTTGAAATATATGTAGGCATAATCCCCCTCCACTACCTTCATCATACTGTTACTTGAAGTATGATATGACATACGATGAAACATTTGTTGGTAAAGTGTTACATTGGAGGTGGAGAAGAGTTGATATTCTGAACCCTGCAGGGAAAAGAGATGTATATGTATTATTAAGTATTGTATTATGTATAAATAGTAGTTGTACAAATAGTAGTTGTACAAAGAATAGATGTACAAATAGTAGATGTACAAGGAATAGATGTACAAAGAATAGATGTATAAATAGTAGTTGTACAAAGAATAGATGTACAAATAGTAGTTGTACAAAGAATAGATGTACAAATAGTAGTTGTACAAAGAATAGATGTATAAATAGTAGTTATACAAGGAATAAATGTACAAGGAATATATATACAAATAGTAGACGTACAAGTAGTAAATTTACATAAAATAGATGTACAAAGAATAGACGTAT
>JAWZYT010002174.1:15000-42500 GCA_034508575.1 Petrolisthes manimaculis | reverse complement strand
AACGAAGAATATAAAAGGAAAGTAGGGACAAAAATCACGAAGGAAATAGAAGGAAAGTAGGGACAAGAAACACGAAGGAAATAGAAGGAAAGTAGGGACAAGAAACACGAAGGAAATAGAAGGAAAGTAGGGACAAGAATCACGAAGGAAATAGAAGGAAAGAAGGTACAAAAAACACGAAAAAATATAAGGAAAGAAGGGACAAAAAACACGAAGGAAATAGAAGGAAAGGAGGGACAACAAAAAAGGAAGGAAATAGAAGGAAAGTAGGGACAAGAAACACGAAGGAAATAGAAGGAAAGGAGGGACAAGAAACATGAAGGAAATAGAAGGAAAGGAGGGACGAGAAACACGAAGGAAATAGAAGGAAAGGAGGGTCAAGAAACACGAAGGAAATAGAAGGAAAGAAGGGACAAGAAACACGAAGGAAATAGAAGGAAAGGAGGGTCAAGAAACACGAAGGAAATAGAAGGAAAGGAGGGTCAAGAAACACGAAGGAAATAGAAGGAAAAGAGGGACAGCAAACATGAAGGAAATAGAAGGAAAGGAGGGACAAGAAACACGAAGGAAATAGAAGGAAAGTAGGGACAAAAAACACGAATGAAATAGAAGGAAAGAAGGGACAAGAAACACGAAGGAAATAGAAGGAAAGGAGGGTCAAGAAACACGAAGGAAATAGAAGGAAAGGAGGGTCAAAAATCACGAAGGAAATAGAAGGAAAGGAGGGATAAAAATCACGAAGGAAATAGAAGGAAAAAAGGGACAAAAAACACAAAGGAAATAGAAGTAAAGGAGGGACAAAAATCACGAAGGAAATAGAAGGAAAGGAGGGTCAAGAAACACGAAGAAAATAGAAGGAAAGGAGGGACAACAAAAAGGGAAGGAAATAGAAGGAAAGTAGGGACAAAAAACACAAAGGAAATAGAAGGAAAGGAGGGTCAAGAAACACGAAGGAAATAGAAGGAAAGGAGGGTCAAAAATCACGAAGGAAATAGAAGGAAAGGAGGGTCAAAAATCACGAAGGAAATAGAAGGAAAGGAGGGACAAAAAACACGAAGGAAATAGAAGGAAAGAAAGGACTCAATGATGCTTGTTGGCAAAAATGAAAAATGAGTGAATAAAAGATAAGGTAACTCCGAATGACAGCTTGTAACATGCTAAAAAATAATATAATGCAGTGTGTGTGTGTTAGGACATGCAGTCAGAAATCATATGAATAAAGGAAAATGTAGTATGTGTAAATAGTTGGAAAATATGTGAGATGTGGGTTTTGGCTGAGTTTTGGTATGGTGTGAATAATGTATACTCAGGAATTTTGGTGTGTGTGTGTGTGTGTGTAAGTGTGTGTGTGTACGCTTCTTTATACATACCCTTGAACTTGTGTGTGTGTGTGTGTGAGTGTGTGTGAGTGTGTGTGTGTTTAAGTGTGTGTGTGTGTGTGTACTCTTATTTATACATACCCATGAACCTTCGTGTGTGTGTGTGTGTGTGTGTGCATGTGTGTGTGTGTGTGTACGCTTCTTTATACACACACACACACACTCACACATAAATACACATACACATATAATAATACAAAATTAGAATAAATGTAATAAAAGATAAAAATATTACCTAATGAAGTGAAAATTACCTGTCTGTCTGTCTGTCTATCTACCTACCTGCTGAAGTGGTTGAGTGGAAGAGTAAGGTGGAGTAATGTGTGGAGTGAAGTGGAGTAGAGTGGAGTATGATGGTGACACGAGTGGATGTGTGTGTACAGCAGCAGTCCTATTGCTAGACTGACCTGCCTCACATGGGCTATTGTAACATACATACATACAGTGTACATACACACATACACACTCACACACAAACGTGGATTTCTATGTAGCATGAATACACACACGCACACACACACATACACACACAAACGTCTTTAATAATAATAATAATAATAATAATAATAATTATTATTATTATTATTATTATTATTATTATTATTATTATTATTATTATTATTATTATTATTATTATTATTATTATTATTATTATTATTATTATTATTATTATTATTATTATTATTATTATTATTATTATTATTATTATTATTATTATTATTATTACTATTATTATTACTATTACTATTATCATTATTATTATTACTATTATTATTACTATTACTATTATCATTATTATTATTACTATTATTATTACTATTACTATTATCATTATTATTATTACTATTATTATTACTATTACTATTATCATTATTATTATTACTATTATTATTACTATTACTATTATCATTATTATTATTACTATTATTATTACTATTACTATTATCATTATTATTATTACTATTATTATTACTATTTGTTACTGCTTTCGTTACCATCAGAGAGAGAGAGAGAGAGAGAGAGAGAGAGAGAGAGAGAGAGAGAGAGAGAGAGAGTTAAGAGTTAGAGAGAGAGAGAGAGAGAGAGAGAGGCTCACTATTTATTTATAATCTGTCAACATCAACTCACGCAAGACAAGAGAACTACCAGTAAGAAAGAACGTGTATGTATGTATGTATGTATGTATGTAGTAAGTAGGTAAGTAAATATGTAGGTAAGTAGGTAAATAAGTATGTAGGTAAATAGGTAAATAATATAGGTAAGTATGTAAGTACCTAAGTAACTATGTATTTAAGTAGGTAAGTAAATATGAAGGTAAGTAGGTAAATAAGTATGTAGGTAAATAGGTAAATATAGGTAAGTATGCATAAGTAACTATGTATTTAAGTAGGTAAGTAAATATGAAGGTAAGTAGGTAAAGTAAATATATATGGTGGTAAGTGGTGCCTAATGGACATGTATGGTGTGTATGTATGTATGTATGTGTATGTGGAGGAGACTGTATGTGTATGTATGTATGTATGTGTGTGTATGTGTGTTCTTCAATATTATTCACACCAACAAATTGTTATTATAGTTTGGTGTAGTTTTTTAAGTTTGTTTCATGAATTACTTTTTAGAAATATAAAGTATATGTTGTAAGATTTTATGATAGCATTATTTTTACCCATTATATTTTTAGTAAGTAAAAAAAAGGCGCCAAAAGTTGAAAAGCACCAAAATGAGAGATGCCTCAGTATAGGTTGCAGTGTTACCAGATAAGGAAAAATTAGAATTACTATTGGAAAAAATTATAAACAGATTGTTCAAGAGTAAAAGGGGAATTTTTTACCAGACGAAATATCAAGATGGTAAATATACATATATGTCTACGATTATCTTCAAGAATAAACGGGGAATTTCTGAGGGAAAAAGGAAACTTCTGATGTTGAAGTTTAGTGTGAAGAAGACCTGGGAAGTTGGCAACACTGACAGTTTACAGTCTGACGGCCATAGTGGAAACTGGAAAGAGTAACTGTTTATTGATAACGAATATATAGTTAATATTACAGCTTATATTAACTATATTATATAAGTATATTAGTGTACACACCAGTGACAAACTACCAAGATTATGTACATGTACTTTGTAAAGTGATAAACATAATGTACATGTACGTTTTGAAGTGATAAATAGTGGTACGTGTTATTGGTGTACATGTTAAGGAGGTGTGCGGGTTATTTAGGGGGGTGCGGGAATAGGAGGACAGGCTTGGGGTGGGTAGAAAGCCTGTCCCCTATTGCCGCACCCCCCAAAACCTCCTCAAGCCTGTCGTGTAGCTAGTAGTCGTGGTTATAGTGAAATAGGGTAACAGGCAGCACCTTCATATAATTCGGCACATTTATTAAAATCTGATTGGATACCGTGAGAATTATCCTATATCCACATTATCGTAAACTTATTTTACGTATAATATTGATAGTTGAGTTTATATTGGTATTACTTCACTGACGTGTTGCGAGTTAGTTAAGTTTATAACTAATTACCTTTGATGACGAAATGTCGAAATATGATTATAGTATAGCATTTATCATAAGTGTAGGCTACGGCATGATTATCATTTTCACGAAAAAATATTTATTAAGTTCTTAACGTTAGCTACACACACACACACACTCTCTCTCTCTCTCTCTCTCTCTCTCTCTCTCTCTCTCTCTCTCTCTCTCTCTCATTCACTGCTTCAGACATGTGAGTCAATCATAAGTTCATTTTGAGCCTCAGAGAAGAAAGAACGTTGGCAATGCTGACTGTACCAGGGAATTCCGTTTTTTTTTAAGTTAAATAGTGTTCCTTGACGGACATACACTAAGTATCTTTACCACTCATGGTCATGGCGTGAATGAGGTGGTTGGAGAAGGGAGCCAGTAAATCATGACGGCGTAACATTTGTTGTATTTAAGTGAACATTGTGTACATGTACGTTTTGAAGTGATAAAGATATGTACATGTAGGCTACGTTTGAAGTGATAACTATAGTGTACATGTACAGCCATGGCTGATAGTGCTAGACTAAAGTTAGGGTCCAAGGAGTGTTGGACAGCAACTGAATAGAGTTCGAACAAGTGAATTTTCCAAACCATTCTCAATGTTGAGACGGTTGGGCCTTTATGAGTGTGATGTGTGACTGACTCACTCAGTGTGTCTGACTGAGCTCGAAGTGACGGGCAACGGTGGTGGTGATCGTGACTCGTCTTTCGTTAACGGCATTCTTAAGCATATCAGACAGAGCAATGTTTTCACAATTATTTATAAGAGGAACAATGAGCAGCTCTGGGGATCCTGAACCTGGGAGTAGTAAGAGTAGTGGCGACAGAACACCGCCAAGAAAAAGGGCTAGGCCTAAAGTGTGGAACCAACAGCCATTCAAAAGTGATTGGATTTACGGAGTGGGGTGTGTCACCAACACTACTTAGACAGAGTAGCTGCCAGAGACAGAGACAAGGAAGGCATGGTAACTTTCCACCCAGGCGATGTGAAGGATGTCATTGATGACGATGAGCCACTCCAAGTTTTTCTACAATAGCATCAATGTCAGTTTGGTAAGTTTTTCTATTATATATTACTTCTTGGGAATTTTTTGTGTATCTTGGGAATTTTCAGAGGCCAACCTTGGGAAACTTCAATTTTTAGCGTGGCCACACTGGTTGAGAGGTTTAGAAGATTCACTTTTATCGAACTTTGTCTAGTTGTCAGTAGTTGCTCTCCAACACTCCTTGGACCCTGTCGCCCTGCTGGTCCACCACTTTCAGCTATGGCTGTACTTTATGAAGTGATATATATAGTGTACATACATGTACGTTTTGAAGTGATAGATAAGTACAGTGTACTGTACATGTACGATTTGAAGTGATGAATATAGAATACATGTACGTTTCGAAATAAACAAATGACCGTACATAATATAATATTAGCCTACATTGCTACGAATTCCTTTACTTCACTAACGTTAACATACTGCATGGTGGTCAGAATTATGGTAAATAAATATTGTAGTACAAGATTAAATAGAGGATATTGCAAGACGAAAAGTGTGAATAATTGCATTTTAAAAAAAATGGACTGAATCGACTCAGAAAAAAAAATACGAGGTGCACTTCAATTATAAGAGGTAAGTACTGTTATCCTGCATTTGCGGAAAAAATGGTATATAGAAAAGTTTTTTGTAATACTGAAACATAAACACTGGTAACAGAAAAAAAATCGAAATCGAGTTGTGGCAACTTGTAAAAAATTTTCCAATATTTGTTTATTTTGTAGCAGGATACTAAAAAAAAAATAAAAAAATCAAGGTTCGCATTCAAGAACATCGTTGGTGTATAAGATGGTGTAGTACTGTACGACGACTGTTTTGTTTGTCTACGGAGCCATCGTACCAGTACCACACCATCGTATACACCACAAACGCTCTTGAATATTGCCCACGGTGTCAAATGAGAACTGTGTACTTAATAATAATAATAATAATAATAATAATAATAATAATAAAATATTTCTGCTCGTGAATGTGACTGGTTGAATATAATTAAGATGTTTTAACCAATATAATATACGGTACGGTACATTATAACCATACGGTATTATTAATGTGTGCATCAGTGTTCATCATTTGATATAATTATGTAACCAATATTATAAGTAATGTATTCAGTGCTAATATTACATAGGCTAACTGTAATTGTTGGTGTTATTGTTACTGAAGTATATAATATACTGTACAGTAGGTTAGGTCTATAAGAATTATAATATTTTGTTAATATGTACTCAATTCTTTACTAATAATGTATTGGTTATAATAATTAATTATATTTAATGGTGCACATGGACTCAGCTATTATTACATAACATTATTATATCTATACAGTATTAGGCTATATTGTAACTTACCGTATTAATTAATTAAGAGAAAATTCTCATGTTGGTAAATTGAAAGGCTACTAATTCCTCCTAACTAGAGGCTGGCACTCAATCGTGTTTTTTGCATGTCCCAAACTCTAGTCCGCCTCGAGCCCAGGTCTAGTCAAGTCGAGCCAGTTCTGGAGCAGGCTAGACCCAGACTCAAGGCGGATAGTGACGTCATAATGTAAACAAACATATTGAAAAATGGCGTACAAAGCAACAATAAGGTAAATACACTGAACTTAAAGGTTCAATTAAAAGTTAATAATAAAAAAGAGTTAATGATAAAAGTTAATAATAATTTCCATTGCTTCGAGAGGGAAGAGTAGCAAAATTGAAAATATCTGTTTTCCACCATCTTTGTTGTTGTTGTAGTCAGTCTCCAACGGTCGACCTGGACTGTTTTTGAATGTCCCAGAATCTAGTCTAGCTGCCAGCCTCAAGCCCGCCTCAAGCCGCAGGGGCATTCATAAATGCACCTCTACTATTAGTCTACTAAGTTTAGCAGTAGGCAAGGAAACACACACCCTCAATGCTATATTAGACTATCCCTTTAATAAGTCGTAAGATGAGTCACACAAATTGAAACCACAATTATTTACCAATTTTTATTTTTTAATCCATTGTTGCCTGTTTTTATTATCTGTTGTAATAATAAGAGGACTACAGTGCATTAAATTTTGTTGTGTGATGCAGTATATTGTAGGTCAACTTATAATAGACTCTAGTCACTGTGTAGTGCCTTGATTCCTCCAAAGTAAACAGACCCAGATGAAGAAAAATAATGGTATCCTGTTGCCTGGGATTGTTTGGAGGAATCATTTGTTCCAGATTTACCACCCAAAACAATGTGTTATAGCCTATTAAATTTTATATACCCCCTTAACCTCTCCCCTTGAATAACATACAACTAACATTACCATTAATTTCAATAAGAGTTTAATATATTATTCTTAATTTACAGGTACGGTAGGTTTCCTTTGTTCAACAACCATCGCTGGAGCAACTCGTTAATTGAGTGAGTGTTAAAACCTCTAATCTATAAGGAAAATCATTGTTCAACTCATTGTGTGTCCTGGATTGGGTATCGTTTAGAATGTGATCCGTCTATTATAAATATATTGTATCTAGTTTTATACATTGGGGTGGCTTTCCGTACTTATAGCCTTAATTAATGATAAGCAAACATTGATTCTTATGTTCCTATGTTATGATAACTGTACTGGGGGAATGTAGCATAAATATGTAAAATGGTGATATTGTCATATTGACATTTTTAATGCTTGTTTCAGTGTGTATTTCTAACCTTATGCTATATAGCCTAGTTGTAGCACGGGCGGTGACCAACGTGCATACAGTTCGGAATGATGCTAATCGGAAAGCCCCCCCCCCTTCCACCTCCTCATTGTTATTGTAGGTAGTATTGTAGTGTAGATGTCCCCGTACTCAGAGCACTATATATATTTTTTCTTTGATATTGTTTGGTTAGGTTTAGGCACATGGTTAGGTATTAGGTAGGTAGGAACATGTTGGTTGGCTCTGAGTACTGTATTGGGGACGGTTGGTCTGGAAATGCCGGGCATACGGGTCACATCCTCACCGATCCTACTCACACACACACACACACACACACACACACACACACACACACACACATTCTTGTATTGAAATCTCCAGGCACCAGTGAGTTGAACAATATAATAATTAAAGGGAAATGTTCTTGTTGGCAATTTGGAAGGCTACTGATTCCTCCCAACAAGACAATGACAGAAAAACAAACATGGTACGAATAATAAGGAATCTGCTGTTTGTTGGCATAACTTGGAGGAATCAGTGGCCTTCCAGTTAGTAAGAAAAGAATGTTTCCTATAGGCGAAGTATAATTTTGGTTAATTGGAGCGAATTGATTCCCCCAAAGTAGGCTATAACTGGAAACAGGACCAGATGAAATAATAACGAACCTGTTTGTTGCTTGGAAGAGTTTAAAGGACTCACTTGCTCCAAATTTGCCAAAGCTGTACTTGGCTACCCTGTTCATATTATGTGCAAATGTGTTCTTGTTTACTCTTTGGCTGGATTGAAGGAGGCCCACAGTGACTTGGATTATTCAGGAGGCTTTGTTGTTATTGGCAGAGGGACAGTGATGGTCAAGGAATGAAAGGATTGCAGTGATGGGGTTGATGGATTGAAGCAGGAGGCCCACAGTGACTTGGATTATTCAGGAGGCTCTGTTGTTGTTGTGGTGGTGGTGTTATTGTTAGCAGAGGGACTGATGGTCAAGGAATGGAAAGATTGCAGTGATGGGGTTGATGGATGGTCGGCTACTTTGGAGGATTGATAATTTACGGTACCGTCGAGTTTTATCTGTCCTTACATTGTAGCCTAACCGGTTCCATCCATTTAATTTTTCGTGTTATCGACAAATATGATGATTCACTTGGACATAATCATCCACCCACACGTCTAGTTTATTTTGTACATTACTAATCTGGACATGCTAGACAGTGTTATCAGATGAAGGGTGAATACGAATATTTGTGACCGATAGTACCGCACCGCATGTATGTGTGTGTGTGTGTTTGTGTGTGTTTTGGGTATACGTGTGATAGGTAATGATAAGGATGACAAGTGTATCCGCTGACACGTCTAATCAATCTCTCTCTCTCTCTCTCTCTCTCTCTCTCGTCTCTCTCTCTCTCTCTCTCTCTCTCTCTCAATATTATTAAACCTTGACGCCGTGTTTCACCAGGTGACAAAACTTACGTCCTTTTCTCAAACTTTACTATTCATTTCCGTCGTTCCAAACTTAACCCAATAAAGTTTACCCAGACGAATATATATTGTTGATGTGATTTAGTGCTATAGCTTATTGGTCTTATAGGTGACTACATGTGCAGTTGTCCACAATAATACCATATAGACTAATCCACATTGAGGTGACTCTTATAAACGTCTTTCATTACAAAAAAAAAAAAAAAAAAAAAAAAAATCATTCAATCAATCAGAGTTGTGACTGTAATTTTTTTTGAGTAATTTGTGTTTGTCGGTGTAGATCAATGAACGACCTTGTGATCATGTTAGATATGAGAATGGGGGGCTTTTTTTTATTCCACCCGACTGCACTATCTTCTATAGGGTTGGTGTTTCGTGGCAGTAATTGAAGGACTCATTTGCCTCCAATTTTCTAACTACATCAATGAGATAGAAGTGACTGCATGTGGTGGAATGGAGGGCGATGATTCCTCCAAATTATACCACTCAACGGAATGGTCATTAGAGTATAGGTGTTTGGTGGCCTAGTTTGGAGGAATCAGTGTCCTTCTAGAGTCTAGTCTAATTATATGGGTCAGACGTCAAAGGTGTTAGTAACATCCGCCGGTGTTACCTCTCTTATCCTTGTCACACTAGTAATGCTTATCACACACACACTCTCTCTCTCTCTCTCTCTCTCTCTCTCTCTCTCTCAGAACAAAATTATCAAACACACACACAAGCATAGATACACACATACATACATACATACTGTATATATGTATATGTTGACGCAGCCCTCAGTAAAAACGTCAAAAGAATCAAGGTGTAAAAATTTAAATGATGCAAACTATGACTCACCATGATAACACCAACTCAAGGTTATGTTGATATATATATATATATATATATATATATATATATATATATATATATAGCCTACTACTATACTACGCTACTTTTTACTATGCTACACTACACTATGTTGAAATATGAGAAGCATTACACTCGCTCTCTCTCTCTCTCTCTCTCTCTCTCTCTCTCTTATCACACCTGATGAAGTAAATGGCTGGGTCATGTTCCGCTCGTGATAAAGTAAAGGAATGCGTGTGTGTGTGTGTGTTTCCGCTCATATTTTGATCACCTGGCGGCAGCTTTGAGAACTAACACAGGCCCCGACTAATACTTTTCTGGTGTTTGATATGCCGACTGTCGGTAGGTGTTAATTTTGAGAGAGAGAGAGAGAGAGAGAGAGAGAGAGAGAGAGAGAGAGAGAGAGAGAGAGAGAGAATGAATTTTGTTTTTAAGCGATTATGACTGTATGTTGTGTTGTGTGTGTGTGTGTGTGTGTGTGTGTGTGTGTGTGTGTGTGTGTTATAGACATGTACAGTATATATGTATATATGTATGTATGTACTGTATGTATGTATTGTTACCTTGTCCACACACGTATGACCTTCCTTTAGTTAGTCCGATAGGCTACACCCCCCCCTATACCATATTATCTACCCCCTCTCCTTGGTCCTACCCCCCCCCCTATACTATATCTACCCTCTCCCCCCCCCTTGGCACCTCTCTCATATCCGGTGAAAGGTTTGGACACACACACACATACAGAGTAGAACTAGAAGTAATGTGTAGGGTATGTGTGTGTGTGTGTGTGTGTATCCGTGTGGCCTGTGTTCACGTTCACGATACATGATCAGATTGTGTGTGTGTGTGTGTGTGTGTGTGTGGGTTGGGTTGGGTGTGATTGGTTAGAACCCGGATTTATATTAATTTTATAAAAAAATATAAAAAATTGGTGGAGTATTATCTTTATCTATGACGAGTTATCAACCAGTTTACACTAATTCACTTCACATTAATATAAAAATTCATTAAACACTTCCTTTACCACGATAGATAACAAATATATTACTCACACAGCCATTACGGAAGGGATTAATTAAGGAAATTATATACTTTTGGTACTATTGCCTACAACAATTGGTACACACACACACACACACATACACACACACACACACACACACACACACACACAGACACACACACACACACACACACACACACACACACACACACACACACACACACACACACACACACACACACACACACACACACACACACACACACACCATCCTTAATACTGACTTCTGCCCCTGATGTCTCCTATTTGGCACTAAGGAACACACACACACACACACCATTCTCAATACTGACTTCTGTCCCTGATGTCTCCTATTTGACACTAATAAGGAACTTGATATTGGGAGAAATTGACCATCTTTCACTTGGGCTGTACCACCCATTCATGTGTCCAACTGTACATACCTGTACTTGTACCTGTAATCCCTTATAATTATCAGCCTCAGTCGGTCACATCACAAGTACCACGTTTGACTCATTGAGGGGGCGTAGCGTAATCCTAAAAGGTATATAAAGACTGGGTTCACGAGAGGTTTTAATTCAGTCTGTCCTAAGTCGTCAGTGGGGATACACGTCGCTGGTTCATTCATACGTATTTGTTTTGTTTATTTTTTGTGTGTTGGAAGAAGTTTGTTGGTGCTCGTATTATTTTATTTTATTTTTATTTCCTGGCTCTCGTGAATGGAAATTAAAAAAAAAATACTTGATAAATCTTTGGTGTTTTGTGGCTGAGTCGGATCATCTGGCTGAAGGTCACGTGGCAAGGAAAATAAACACAGATTTTTTGAACAAGGAAGTATAGAGGAGAACGAAGACAGCGAAAATACCAAGGAGAGGGAAAAGGAAGAAAACAAGCAATGATGAGAATAATAACACGAAGAAGAACTTAATAAACGAGAAGAAGAATAAGAAGAAACACCAATAAAACAGGAATAAACAAACAAAATAATCTCACCGGAAAACACAACCAACCTTACATAAGAAAAAGAAAAGAAAACAAATACACCATGCTTTCACCCCATAGAAAACAACTCAACAACAACAACAACACATCACCACCACCACCAATTCAACGACCCACTACCACCAGCAATACTACCACTACCCTACGACTACCACCACCACCACTACTATCACTTCCATGGGTGGTAGTGGTCGTGTTATTATCAGTGGTAGTAGTGGTACCTTGCTCAGCTTTCCTAGGTCGTGGTACTCGGCTGGAGAATGAAGGGGACTTGTTTGGTATCTACTGTCCCGACTTCGATGTCAACACGCGAGTCTGGCACCACAGGGAAATTACCAGAGAAGCCGTGAGGAGGGTCATAGTGGAATATTTTAAGGTAATGTTTATAGTTATACACCTACTGATTTTTGCCTCAGTAGTTGGGGAGTTCAACGAGTTATTTTATTGTACTTATTATCTATTATTATTAGTGTTTGTATTATTATTATTATTATTATTATTATTATTATTATTAGTAGTAGTAGTAGTAGTAGTAGTAGTATTTTACTCATACATATTGATTTTAGTGTTAGTATTTTTTTTTTTTTTTTTGTGGGTCAAGATGGTTTAGTTGGTCGGTTGGTTCATGTTGGTGAATTATCTGTTGTTATTATTATTATTATTATTAATAATATTATTAATATTATTATTATTATTATTAGTTGTAGTAGTAGTAGTAGGCCTAGTAGTAGTAGTAGGGAATTTTAAGTAGAGTCGCTTTTTTTAAAAAAAATTCGTAGGCTAATAGATGACTAATGCTTCCTCCTGACTTTTATGCCACGAAACTGAACTCTTCTTCCTTGTGTTGTTGTTGTGTTTCGTGGCACTGTTTGAAGGACTCTATTATATCCACTACACTACCATTATACTCCCTACCATTTCCTGCTGCAGTCTTTATCTCCAACTCCTTAATAGGGAAAGGCTCTATCGTTTGTTTTATCAGGTGTTATTTGTTGGTTTAACCTTGATACGTGTGTGTGTGTGTGTGTGTGTGTGTATTTGTGTATGTGAGGGAGAGAGAGTACATGAATATGTGTGTGAGAGAGTACATGAATGTGTGTGTGTGTGTTGAAATAAACAACGTGGCGCCAAGTGTTGACGGATTTCCCTTCACACACATACACACATACAGACGTTATTGGGGTGAAGGACGGAGTCACAACTCAGCCTCCCTCAGAGAAAACCGTTTCATTTTGTTTGTTTTTTTGGTGTATGCATGTATGTGTGTGTGTTTATTTATATATTTATTACCGGTACTTGGCGAAATTTAGCCAAGTATGTTGTTCAGTGGTGTTGTGTGTTTGTGGCAATGTCTGTAGAGTTCGCGGTCTACAGGGCGCAATTCTTGTCCGATTTTGCTGAAATTTGTTCACCACAGGTAGGCATCAACATTTCTAGGTCACCTATCGTTTTTTTAAAGGTCAAAAGTAAATAATCAAGGTCAAAATTATAAAAATAAAACTGAAAAAAATAAAACCTCTGTTGGAACCAACGGCGGCAATGGTGCGTGAGGAAAGGGGAGCTCTTAGCGTTCATGGGTAACCACTCGGCCATCGTGACGGCATTGGCATTTCTGCTTCTGGTGGTACTTGAGCGATGGCCGTATTCCCAAAACTCGCGATTTGAGCATTAGGTCGAAAATCAAGGGGTCTGAATTTTTCCATACTTTCGCCAAGTCCTCGCTCTACGAGCGAATGTTCATTTTTATTATTATTATTATTATTATTATTATTATTATTATTACTCTTATTATTATTGTTATTATTTTTTATTATTTTTTATTATATTTGATTATATTTTCGATAAACCTCCTAAAAAAATTGACTAACCAACCAACTATGCAGTCAAAAGAAATATAATTCTCTCTCTCTCTCTCTCTCTCTCTCTCTCTCTCTCTCTCTCTCTCTCTCTCTCTCTCTCTCTCTCTCTCTCTCTCTCTCTCTCTCTCTCTCTCTCTCTCTCACTCTCTCTCTCTCTCTCTCTCTCTCTCTCTCTCTCTCTCTCTCTCTCTCTCTCTCTCCTTACTAGGTCTTCCAGGAATATATAAAAAAATCGCTTAATTAATAACACGCGACCCTTTGAAATCTGGGTCACGGGACTTCATTCAGTTGTGGTTTCCGTTCGTGTGTGTGTGTGTGTGTGTGTGTATGTGTGTGTATGGTTGATCATTTCCCAATCTGTTGTCCTTTTCATCATGTTACCACTATATATAACAACCTGCCCAACTTCACCGCCTCCTTCAGGAAGTGCCACCATCCAAGGGAGAGTATAACCACAGGGACGGTATGACACTGGAGGAAGCCTATGCTGAATATTACGGTTCCTCTGCCTCCCCTCGACCCTTCCTTCACTCCCTGACTACCATTGTTGACGCTACTGCTGAGGCTGATGCTGGAGTGTTAGGTGCTGATCCAAGGTGGGTGTGTGTGGGTGTTGATCCAAGGTGTGGGTGTGTGGGTGTTGATCCAAGGTGTGTGTGTGTGGGTGTTGATCCAAGGTGTGTGTGGTTGTTGATCCAAGGTGTGTGTGTGTGGGTGTTGATCCAAGGTGTGTGTGGGTGGGTGTTAATACTAGGTGTGTGTGTGTGGGTGTTGATCCAAGGTGTGTGTGGGTGGGTGTTAATACTAGGTGTGTGTGTGTGGGTGTTAATACTAGGTGTGTGTGTGTGGGTGTTGATCCAAGGTGTGTGTGGGTGGGTGTTAATACTAGGTGTGTGTGTGTGGGTGTTGATCCAAGGTGTGTGTGGGTGGGTGTTAATACTAGGTGTGTGTGTGTGGGTGTTAATACTAGGTGTGTGTGTGTGGGTGTTGATCCAAGGTGTGTGTGGGTGGGTGTTAATACTAGGTGTGTGTGTGTGGGTGTTAATACTAGGTGTGTGTGTGTGGGTGTTGATCCAAGGTGTGTGTGGGTGGGTGTTAATACTAGGTGTGTGTGTGTGGGTGGGTGTTGATCCAAGGTGTGTGTGTGTGGGTGTTGATACTAGGTGTGTGTGTGTGGGTGGGTGTTGATCCAAGGTGTGTGTGAGTGTGCGTGTGTGGTAGTGGGTGAATGTTGTTGTGTGTGTGTGTGTGTGTAGGTGCTGATCCAAGGTGTGTAATGTTAGGTGCTGATCCTAGGTGTGTGTGTGGTAGTGGGTGAATGTTGGGTGTGGATGGGTAGTGGTGAATGTTGGGTGTGTGTGGATGGGTAGTGGGTAATGTTAGGTGCTGATCCAACACACACTTCACCTCCCTTTAATTAATTCGTCAGGTACTAATACACACACACACACACACACACACTCCATCTACACACACACTTCACCTCCCTTTAATTAATTCGTCAGGTACCAACACAAATACACACACACACACACACACACACACACACACACACACACACACACACACTCCATCTGCACACCTACTTCACCTCCCTTTAATTAATTCGTCAGGTACCACTTCGGCAACGAGAGGTTTTCCGAGTCGCAGGAGGTGTTGGCGGGGCGGTGGCGGCGGGCAATGGCGGCTGGAACGGCGGGAAACCAAGCCGCCACTCGCCACTTATTGGGTCTCTCACTCGCTGCCATTCAGGACTTTTACTCACACACCAATTGGGTCGAACTTGGTAATCCGACTTTCAATAGAGACGTGGGTGAGTCTTTATTTATCTAGCCTACTTATTTAAGGGGAGAGTATAATATATAGTTTAGGCATTTTTGGAGATAATGATTCCTCCAAACTACTCGAAACAACAGGCCACCATCATTTTTTTCATCTGGTCCTGTTTCCTGGCATACTTTGGAGGATTCAAGACACTTCAATGTACCAAAAGTATACTCTACCCTTAATCTAACTTTCAACAGAATTATACAATACGGTACAGTTGGACACATGAATGGGTGGTACAGCCCAGGTAATGAAAGATACTTGTTCCATTTGAGTAACCAGTGTTTATTATCAGGTAATTGCTTTTTATTACCATCCTTAATACTGACTTCTGCCCCTGATGTCTCCTATTTGGCACTAAAGAACTTGATATTGGGAGAAATTGACCATCTTTCACTTGGCCTGTACCACCCATTCATGTGTCCAACTGTAAACGATTTTTATGAAATATATAACTAACTAATTTGTGATATTAAAAACTATAAAATGAAATAATATTAACTCACTTTTCCATCCATCTTAACACTTTACTTCCCTTCGTCATGGCCTTCTTCAGGAATCACTGGGAAGGACTTTTTCAACGTGGCAGGCCCCAGAGAGAACACATGTAGCGACTGTCCCGAAGGTGCTGATGGAGAGGGCTCATGTCGTGACAACCTTCTACAGGAGATGGTGGGGGGCGGTACCCTCACCTCAGGCTACTCTGGGGAGGCCATCGTCAACGGACAGAGAGTGGGCAAACCGAGGGGCGTTGGTGAGTGGATGAACTTGTTGTGTGGGGCATGGGTGAGTGGGTGAACTTGTTGTGAGGGGCATGGATGAGTGGGAGAAGTTGCGTGAAATGTGGATGAGTGGGAATGTGATTAACCAAACCTAACCTAATTTCAAACATATATTAAACCTTATAATACGATAAGCTATAACACAAACCCTGTACCCTATAATAATAATACTTCACAATTCCTTTCCTTTCTTCTAACCTCCCCCTCCCTCCCCCCCATCAGATAAGTGCAGCCATGGGGGTCCCAGAGACGGGTCTAGGGTGGAGGGGGCGAGAGGGGGTATCAACAAGGACCTACCCACTGCCTGCTTCTCCCCTCACCATCACCTCCACCAACAAGCAGCAGAGATGGCTGTAGAGGTAAACTATAGATTCATTTTACTCACACACCTTTATTCACATATTATTCACTCACACATTTATACAAACATACACACACACACACACACATTATACCACACACACCACCAACAACATTCCTCTGTCTCATTCATCTCGCCAAGAATAATAATTACACACACACACACACACACACACACACACACACACACACACACACACACACACACACACACACACACACACACACACACACACACACACACACACACACACACACACACACTACAGTACTATACCACACACACCAATAATAATAATAACACACACACATTACAACACCACACAATCATCAACCTTTATCTTCCACAACACAGGCCAGCGAGTATTACCTCAACCTTGTACGTGGTAGCCTCGGTGACGCCTCCTTCCTCCGTCTCTTGGCTCTTCCTCCGACCTCCCCAGCTATTGTCCTGGTCGTCGACACCACAGACTCTATGGGCAGCCAACTTGAAGCCCTCAGACACTCCCTGGCCAGACTTGCAGAAGGATATGACTCGCTAACACATCCACCATCACAGTACATCTTGGTGCCCTTCAATGATCCTCGTGAGTTTTATATCCTGGTGACAATTTCATATTTTTTTACACTCGATTGTTAATTTATCGCCCATTTTGATATTTTCTCCGCCCGCTTTGTCTTTTCTCCCGCCCGCGTTGTCTTTTCGCCGCTCATTTTGTCAATTTTCCCGCCCCCTTTGTCTTTTCTCCCGCCCGCTTTGACTTTTCTCCCGCCCGCTTTGTCTTTTCGCCGCTCATTTTGTCAATTTTCCCGCCCGTTTTGTCTTTCTCGGCCCATTTTGATTTCCCCGCCCATTTTGATATTTTCTCCGCCCGATTTGTCTTTTTTTTCGCCCATTTTAACTTTTCTAGGCCCATTTTCACTTTTCTGGGACCATTTTAACTTTTCTAGTCCCATTTTTACTTTTCTGGGACCATTTGTCAATTTTCCCGCCCATTTTAACTTTTCTAGGCCCATTTTAACTTTTCTAGGCCCATTTTGTCAATTTTCCCGCCCGCTTTGTCTTTTTCTAGGCCCATTTACTCTTTTCCCCGGCCCATTTAGTCAATTTTCCCACACATTTTCTTTCCTTCCCACACAGTTTAATGTAAACAACCTACATATTATTTCTCACCTTCCCACTAGCTCAGTGTAATGTAAACAAACCCATATATTATTGTTCCCCTATATACGTGTTTGGTAGACATTTACTCAGCAACTGTTATCTATAAGGTCATTGAACCACCAACGTGCATGTGTTATCTTCCCAACCCAACACAGTATATGGGCCAGCTATTGTCTCAGACCGTCCACACCAACTACAACAAACCCTAAACCAACTCAGGGCAACGGGTGGAGGAGATGAAGCAGAGGTGAGTATAAGTGGCAGGAGTAGGAGGAGACTTTGTGTGTGAGAGAGAGAGAGAGAGTGAGAGAGAGAAAGGACCTGTCAGTGAGAGGTTGGTGTGTGTGTGTGAGAGAGGATATGTGGCCTAAGTGAGAAATTGCTGTGTGCGTGTGTGTGTGGATCTGTAAGTGAGTGAGCAGGTGGTGTGTGTGTGTGTGTGTAAAATAAGATATTATAGTCTTGTTTAATAATAACTTCTCTTTTCATTCCTTCACTAATCTACGTCTGTGTGTGTGTTTGTGTTATATTTCAGCCCGTCTTGTCTGCCCTAAGCCTGGCCCTCCACCACGCCCCTCCACAAGCCCGTCTGTACCTGTTCACGGACGCTACCATCAAGGACCCAGAGCTGTATGAAGCTGTACTTACCCTGGCACTAGAGAAGGATGTCATGGTGAGAGAGAGAGAGAGAGAGAGAGAGAGAGAGAGAGAGAGAGAGAGAGAGAGACTGAGAGAGAGAGACTGTGGGTGTGTATATATCGAAACTTTTATACACAACTGTACCAGTGGGAGAAAGACTGTGCGTGTGTGTGTGTATATATATATATCGAAACTGTTATACTCCACTGAGGTTTTGGCGCCCCTTCGGCCCCAAACACTGACTTTCAGTTCTTCAACTGTCCATCTTTTCATTTTATTTCCTTCCTGCTTGCTGTCTCCCCTCTCTATCACCTTTTTCTGGCGCTATAGGACCTTGATGTTGCGGCGCCTAATATCAATCAATCGCAATTAGGCCTATACTCCACTGTACCACAGAAAGACTATGTGTGTGTGTGTGTATAGAAACTTTTATTCACAACTGTATCATGAATTAATAATGACTAAACTAAACAATAATAACAATTCGTTTTGGTGCAGATTACTCCCTTTATAACCCGACCACCACACCTTGGAGGAATAAGAGGACGATTTGATCTGCCTGAGGACATGGAGGAAGAGGAGGAGGAGGAGGAAGGTAATGTGCCGGCGGAAGAAGAGGAGGAGAAGGTAGATGAATGGTCTTGGGGAATGCCTGACCTACATAACAACACCGCTGGCTGGAATGGTGCTCCTAATAGGTGTGTGTGTGTGTGTGTGTGCATTTTGTAATTTTTATTTTAGTGTGTGTGTGTGTGTGTGCATTTTTTTATTTTAGGTTTAATGTGTGTGTGTTTTGTAATTTTAGTTTTGTGTTTTTTTTTTAATTTGGTTTAATGTGTGTGTGTTTCGTAGTTTTGGTTTAATGTGTATAATATATATATATATATATATATATATATTTTTTTTTTTTAATTTTCTTGTAATTTTTCTTGTTTCTGTTTATTTCTGTTTATTCAAGTCCATTATTATATTCCAGAAACCTGAGAGACCCACGTGCCCAGGTGGATAGAAATAGACGCCAGGTGGATAGAAATAGACGCCAGGTGGATAGAAATAGACGTCAGGTGGATAGGAGTAAGCGTCAGGTGGACAGTTTGAGTCAATACACACAGATGGCTTGGAGGACGGGAGGTCAGCTGGTGGAGGCTACGAGGGATAACTTGGAAGAGGTCACCAGGATTCTGGAGACGGGGCACCATCCACAGGTGAGGTCATTAAAGAGAGAGAGAGAGAGAGAGAGAGAGAGAGAGAGAGAGAGAGAGAGAGAGAGAGAGAGAGAGAGAGAGAGAAAGAAAGAAAGAGATTGTGCATATTCAAATAAGAGTGAAATAATTATGTGTAAAACAGTGATATGATTAAGTGTACAGTGAATTAATAATTTGTACAACAGTGAAATAATAATATATACAACATTGAAATAATAATGTGTAAAATAGTGAAATAATAATGTGTAAAACAGTGAAATAATAATATATACAACAGTGATATATAATTGTGTACCCCTTTACCTCAGGCTGTGTTATGGCGTGAAGGAGACATTGTATCAGAAAGACGCCTCCAATTCCCCGTGGACAGCCTGGTGGAGGAACTGACGGTGGCACTGACGGGAAGACTCAACACAGCAACACTTACATCACCTTCAGGTATAAAGGCACCACAAGGCTCACCTGTAATATAAAGTCATCAATAATAATAATAATAATAATAGTAATAATACTTATAATAATAATAGTTTTAATAGTTATAATAATGATAATAATAATAATCGTAGTACCGGTACGGTAATAAATAATGATGATAATAGTTATAGTAATAATAATAGTAGTAGTACGTAGTAATAATAACCCTATAAACACCCTATACACATTCTATACACATTCTATACACACCCTATACACACTCTATACACACTCTATACACACCCTATACACACCCTGTACACACCTTCCCTCCTACAGACACCACCTTTGATCTGCTGGCTCAGACGACGACAACAGATGACAAGGGCTTCACTGTACAAGTCTTCACACCTTACTATGTCCAGGTGTGTGTGTGAGAGAGAGAGAGAGAGAGAGATATGGTGAGAGAAAGTAAGATAGAGAGAAATTGGGTCAGGCAGTTATGTGTGTGTGTGTGATATATTGCCTATGTATATATGTGTGAGAGATGGTGAGAGAAAATTTGTGTGTGTGTGTGTGTGTGTGTCTTACATATTTTTCTATATTGACAAAGGTCAGGACTAAAAGCAAAGGAAAAATAAATACCTAAATAAACAAAAATACAATTAAAACACTTTAAGGACCCTATGTGTGATGTAGTCAGAAAATTGAAGAAGGTTAACAAGTCCTTTAAATATTACCACAAAAAAAAAAAAAAAAAAAAAAAAAAAAAAAAACAGCTATATGGAAGGAGCTTGTTTAGTAGCATGGTCAGGAGGAATCAGAACCCTCTAATTTTCATACACAATCGCAGGATACATAAGATACTGAAATATTTAAAATACTCATAGAATCCAATACACACACATGCAATACAGTATTTCCCATCTACAGGTACTAATCAGCCTTCAGGAGCGAGGTGCCTCTGAGTACGGGGAGTGGACTCTACGTGTGGTTCCCTCCGTGCCCCCCGTCAATGTCCTCGTCACCGCCACCACCTCTCTTGACCTTCTGCCAACACTTTATACTCCAGACCACAGTGCTTCACAACCCTCACTACAACGGGTCCAAGGCCAGGCTGGTATTGGTGAGTTGTGTGTGTGTGTGTGTAATCATGTCTTGTATTCTAGATATAGATACTTACCTTGTATTCCAGGTACATATACTTACCTTGACCTTGTAGTACTGACTGTGTGTGTGTGTTCATGCCTTGTATTCCTCCACATTACAGGTACGGATACTTACCTTGACCTTGTACTTACTGTGTGTTTAATCATGTCTTGTATCCCTCCACATTACAGGTACAAATACTTACCTTGACCTTGTACTGACTGGAGTTGACACAGCTGGACTAAGACGAGTGGAGGAGGGTCGTCTGTTGGGGTCAAGTGGTAGTAGTAGTAGTGGTGGTGGTGGTGGTGGTGGTGGAGGAGGTGGATCACAGGACTCTTCCATCTTGTCTCTTCCAACTGTTTCCCCTCGTCGTAACACCTACATCCGTCTGCCTTCCCGTACACTGCCTTCCCATCCCTTCAGTGTGGCGGTGGAAGGAGTGGATGGAAGAGGTGAGGCCAATGTTTACACTTTTTTTTTTACCCCATATGTATGTACAGTTGGATACATGAATGGGTGGTACAGCCCAGGTGAAAGATACTTGTCCCATTTGAGTAACCAGTGTCTATTATCAGGTACTTGCTTTTTATTACCATCCTCAGTACTGACTTCTATTTTTCACTAAGGAACTTGATATTGGGAGAAATTGACCATCTTTCACTTGGGCTGTACCAACCATTCATGTGTCCAACTGTACTGTATGTATGTACAGTACAGTCACGAGTACTAATAAATATACAGCTCTGGTTGTAGCTTCGAAAAGTCTCTCTCTCTCTCTCTCTCTCTCTCTCACTCTCTCTCTCACTCTCTCTCTCACTCTCTCTCACTCTCTCTCACTCTCTCTCACTCTCTCTCACTCTCTCTCTCACTCTCTCTCTCACTCTCTCTCTCACTCTCTCCCTAGGCCACAGGTTCCGTCGGGAGAGTAGTGGGTCTGGATGGGAGTCTGGTGATGCCCACGTGAGCTTCCCCTTGGGTCGTGACATCTGGGGTCCACCTGGGGCTCAACTCCGAGTCCCTGTCACCGTCTACAGTAGTGCCTCCTTCACCACCCCCGTCACCCTGTTCCTCTCGGCTCATGACGCCATTGGTATCCCCGTCACACTAGATAAACAACGGTGGGTGTGTGTTTGTGTGTCATAGTGTGTGTTTGTGTGTGTTATAGTGTGTGTTTGTGTGTGTCATAGTGTGTGTTTGTGTGTGTCATAATGTGTGTTTGTGTGTGTGTCGTGTTTGTGTGTGTGTGTTTGTGTGGGGAATATGCATGTTTGTGTGTGTCATAATGTGTGTTTGTGTGTGTCATAATGTGTGTTTGTGTGGGGAATATGTATGTTTGTGTGTGTGGATATGTGTAATTTGTCAACACCAAAACATTACTCAATTAGCCTATGTAGTTTATGAAATTTGTAAACACTGGAATGAACTCCCCCCAAAAAATAAAATAACACCCGATTCTTTACAGGGTCACACTTGGTCGTAACGAGAGTGTGACAGTGGTGGCGACAGTGAGCCTTGACCCTCAAATGTCCCCTTCCACCCAACCCACCACCACATTGACCGTGACCGCAACACCTACACAGGGTCGTACTGCAAGGTCATTGGCTTATGTCTCAGCCACTCCCAGGGTAGGTTAGGTTATATGTGTGTGTGTGTGTGTGTGTGAGTGAGTGTGAGTGAGTGTGTGTGATGCTGGGAATATATACATAGAGAGAGGTTATGTATGTGTGTGTGATGCTGGGAATATATACATAGAGAGAGGTTTTGTGTGTGTGATGGGAATATATACATAGACAGAGGTTATGTGTGTGTAATGGGAATATATACATAGAAAGAGGTTATGTGTGTGTGTGTGATATATGTGTCCTAGTGTGAGAGAGATGGTGTGAGAACAAGTATAAGAGACAGAGAATAATAATATACAGGTAATAATCCACCCTTTTAATAACATTTTTCTCTCCCTCCTTATAGGTAACCGACTTGACTCCCCCCACGTGTGAAGTTGTATCTAAAACTTCATGTGCCAATCACCAGACTCCTGATACTTGCTCCACTTTAAGATGGACGGCTGATCTTAGGTTTACAGACTACGAAACAGGTATGTAAGTCAAATATATATTCCAAGAAACATGTGTGTGTGTGGTTCGGTATGTGTCTGTGGTGTGTTTCTGTGTGTGTGTGATTCTGTATGTGTCTGTGGTGTGTTTCTGTGTGTGTGTGATTCTGTATGTGTGTGTGTGTGTGATTCTGTATGTGTCTGTGGTGTGTTTCTGTGTGTGTGTGTGTGTGTGATTCTGTATTTGTCTGTGTGTGTGTGTGTATGTAGAGAGGGTAAGAGGTGCTTAATTCATTATTACATATCCTTGTAAAAAACTTTCTTGTGACTAACTAACACCTCCACTAATTATTATCTCTTTGTAATCACGTAACTATTTTCTGTTTAGTCAACAAACCCCATCCACCATCCACTTATCATCTGTGTCTCCCTTCTCTTACAGGTATCTTCAGCGTGAATTCTGTTCCAAAATACGACTTCCCCCTCTTCAACACTGGACAACAGGTAGTGAGAATGAGTTACCTGGCCTCCTGTTGTGATCCCAAAGCCACCATTACTGTGAGGGACGCTGCCAATAACATAGCTGTGTGTGATATTGACAACGGAGGGGTGGCAGGTTAGTTATGTTGTGGTGGTAGTAATGGTGAAGTGTGTGCATACCTATAATTATTATACAAAATAGTACAGTACTCTCTCTCTCTCTCTCTCTCTGTGTGTGTGTGTGACTAATGATCTCACTGTGGGTGTGTCTAATAATTTTTTCTCTCTCTCTCTCATACACACACACACACACATACACATATGAAATCACTCATCAATCTCTCGTTTCAGAGGTTAGTAAACTGAGTACTGGTGCCATCGCTGGTATCTCCGTGGGTGTCATTGTGTTGGTCATCTTGTTGGCACTCTTGGCACTCATCCTGCTGCGTCGCCGTCGTAGGAGCCGCAAGGAGAGTGTTACCGAAGTCAGGAGACGACGTAGGATGTCTGTGGAATAGGGGCGCGACCAGGGACACCCGGGAGAACCAGAGACAAACGCCAGACAGGGACAACAACAACAACAACTACAACAACAAAAATCACTGGGACATTTAGGGGAACGAGGAACACAGGGACAAGACCAGGAAAATGGGTCGACACAGGGACAGGTACGACGTCAGGGACAAGGGCAAAGAGATGGCCAAGATCAGGGACAGGGAATGAAGAGGGAAGGGAAGAGGAGGAGAAGGAGAGATTATGATGATGATGAAGGGAGTAGAAATGATAGCATGTTAGATGATAATGTTGTTGTTGATGTTGATGATGATAGGAATGTGGCAGCTGAGATGAGGAAGAAGAAGAGAAAGAATAGGGGGAGTAGACACAGTGAAGAAAGTATAAGTGAATGGGAAGAGGAGACAACGGAAGAGGAGGAGGAGGAGGAGACTGATCCGATATATGACTATCCTACTTATTCGTCATCATATTATCTAGCCCCCACTCCCCGTCCACCTTCTCTTCCACCCTTCCCTCCACCTTCTCTTCCACCTCTTCCTCCACCTTCTCTTCCACCCCTCCCTCCCCCTTCTCTTCCACCTTTCACTTCTACTTCGATTTCACCCCTCCCTCCTCCTCAGCTCTCCACCACCTCCACCTCATCCACTTTGCAGCAGGAGACTTCAGACACTGATTGGACAACTTCCTCCGCCCCTAACTCTCCCTCTCTCCACTACCACCACCCACAACAACAACAACAACAAAACATCAACATACCTTACAGGCAATCTTCTTACTCTAGTGCCTATCCCGTATCTTCCTCCACTACCCCCTGCTCCTCCACCACCCCCCACCACCGCTCCTCCACCACCCCCCACCACCATTCCTCCTCTTACATACGTTCACTCATTAGTCCTACTCGTCGTTCTCACTCTGTTCGTTCCTCAGACACTTCCTCTTCGACACTTTCCCAGTCATCTCTGTATATGGGTTTCTGGAAGGTAAAGTTTCTGAGACCACCATCTTTATTTACAGTGACGAGGGCGGGAGATTCAGAGGCGTGAGAGAGAGAGTGAGAGAAAGAGAGAGAGAGAGAGAGGGATAAACTAGGAGAGAATATTAGAAAGAGAGAGAGAGAGAGAGAGAGAGAGAGAGAGAGAGAGAGAGAGAGAGAGAGAGAGAGAGAGAGAGAGAGAGAGAGAGGCAATAAATAAATAAATGAATAAATATATACACCAATAATTATACAGTGAATGAAGTACCTGTATATACAATAATTTTGGGTGTCCCCTCGGTTGTACAAATATAAGTATATGTAATTAATTAAGTACATAAGCATAAATAAATTCATGTACATATAGTTCTGCATGGCTATTATTATTATTATTTTTATTATTATTATTATTATTATTAATATTATTATTGTTATTATTAGTAGTAGTATTAGTATTACAGTATTAGTATTAGTATTAGTAGTATTAGCTTAATCTATTTATCTTGTATATTCTTCTATCAATCTGGTACTTAAGTAGAATATAAGTGTAAAGTGTAGTGAGGGAAATTTTGTAGTAGCTCTGTAGTCCCTGATAGCCTACGTAAATAAAGAGGAAATTCTCATGTTGGTGAATTGGAAGGTCCAAATTTTGCCACGAAACAGATAATAACTAATAAAAAATCTGTTTCATGACCTTCCAAATTATCAACAAGAGAAATCTCCCCTTTTATGTAAATGCATGTTGTAATATTATGTATTGGTGGTTTGAGTAGATGTGTAGTTTTATTTATATATCTGGGTATTAACTTGAAGAACTTAGTAATGATTCCTTCAAACTATATCACCAAACAGTAACCTTAATAATATACTGAAGGAGTCTGTTGTTTCCTGCTATACTTTGGAGAAATTAATTACCATAAAAATATACTGAATGAGGCTAATAATATTCTGAATGAGTCTGTTTGTTTCCTACTACACTTTGGAGGAATCAATGAGTCTTTCAAGTTGAACTCAAGATATTCAATAAATTACACTTATAATAACAATAGGTATATACAGGAAATTGTAAATATTTTTTGTTTGTAATAATATTTATTAACATGTTATAAGCTACCTGATTATTTTAACACCATGAAATTTTTGTAGTAATAAATATAATCATGTAGATTTGGCTGTGTGATTTTTGTACAATAAATGTTTCTAATGAACACAATACATTTTTATTATTAATTTATTATTATTATATTTTTTTATTATTACGGTATTTATTATTATTATTATCTAATATTATAAGGTATTATTATTATTAATATTGTTAATTTTATTTTATTTTTTTATTTATTATTATTATTTAGTATAATTTTTATTTTTTATTTTTTATTGTTTTATTTACTTTTTTTTTTATTTAGTGCACACCTCTTCAGTCATATTAATTTAGTGCACACATCTTTACTCTTTATATTGGAGACTTTTTTGGGGATCAGTCAGTTGGTTGTATGGTTTGTCGTTGTTTTGGTTGGTTGTTTTGGTTGGTCAGTGGGTTGAATGGTTAGTCATTTTATTAGTTGGTTAGTTGGTCAGTTAGTTGTATATGTGGTCAGTTGGTTGATTGGTTACTTGACTGATTGATTGGTTGGTTGGTTGAATAGTTGATTGATTCTGATTGAAATAGTCTAGCAGGGGAAGTGTAAGGGTGTAACAGTGAAGTAACAGATGTAACAGTGAAGTGTAAAGGTGTAACAGTGAAGTGTAAGGGTGTAACAGTGAAGTGTAAAGGTGTAACAGGGAAATAACAGGTGTAACAGGGAAGTAACAGGTGTAACAGTGAAGTAACAGGTGTAACAGTGAAGTAACAGGTGTAACAGTGAAGTGTAAGGGTGTAACAGGGAAGTAACAGGTGTAACAGTGAAGTGTAAGGGTGTAACAGGGAAATAACAGGTGTAACAGGGAAGTAACAGGTGTAACAGTGAAGTAACAGGTGTAACAGTGAAGTGTAAGGGTGTAACAGGGAAGTAACAGGTGTAACAGTGAAGTGTAAAGGTGTAACAGGGAAATAACAGGTATAACAGGGAAATAACAGGTATAACAGTGAAGTGTAAGGGTGTAACAG
>JAWZYT010002174.1:0-7500 GCA_034508575.1 Petrolisthes manimaculis | reverse complement strand
GAGAGAGAGAAAGTGAGAGAGGAGTGTGTAATTACTGTGTATGAGAGAGAGAGAGAGAGTGGAGTGTGATTGAGTGTGTATGAGAAAGTGGAGTGTGATTGTGTGTGTATGAGAGTGTGTATGAGAGTGTGTGTGTGTGTGTGTAAGAGTGTGTATGAGAGTGTGTGTGTGTGTGTGTGTGTGTATGAGAGAGAGAGACCCATAGGTTAATGTAATATGTAACCTGTGTTTTTCCTTGTTATGTCAAACTTTATCCTGACCTTTCCTAATGAATATGTGTGTATGTACTACCTAATTATTATGTAACTGTAGGGAGTATTATTATCTTATCTATCTCTCTCTCTCTCTCTCTCTCTCTCTCTCACACACACACACACACACACACACACACACTCACACACTCACATACACACACACACACTGTCTTTCAATCTCTCATAAAAGTACACACACACACACAGACTGTCTCTCTATTCCCTCATAAGAGTATACACACACATACAACACACACACACACACTGTCTTTCATGTTTCGTGGCATAGTTTGGAGGAATCAATATCCTTCTAATTCTCACCATCAAGAAATCCTCACCTTTAATTTAGTCTACCTACCTATATATAGAACAGAGAACGTACCACCACCATAGAGAACGTTAACGATTAAAGGGTAGCTTAATTCACTTTGGTTACATTGGAGTGTCTTGATTCCTCCAAAGTATGCTAGGAAACAGCACCAGATGCACACAAATAATGGTGTTTTCTGTTGCTTGGAATAGTTTGGAGAATCATATGCTCCAGATTTACCAACACCATAATACGGAATAACAAATATTTGTGATAATTTGCCAACAAAATATTACGTAAAAGATGTATATTGTTTTTTTTTGTTCATTGTGCATTGTTTTTTGTGCACATGTTTGTTTAAGGGTGAGTGAAGAGTAGAGAATGTTGTGTGTATGTATGTATAAAGTTTATGTTGTGTGTGTGTATAGTTTATAGTAAGAGGATAGGGGGCACAAATGTGGGAGGTGTAAAAAGGAGAGGAAGGTCACACAGGAGATGGATGGATACAGTGAGAGGAGCTCTGAGTGGAAGAGATATACCTGTGGAGCAAGGTAGAGTGATTGTACGTGACAGAAATGAATGGAGGAGGAGGAGGAGTGGTGAATGTCATGAATTTGGGATATAAACGGGTACCGAAGATGTATGCACAAATCGACTTTTTGGGCCCAAAAAACGTGTTTTAGCATTTTTTTGGCCTTTAAATTGAAAATTTTCTAACACAGTGTAGACATGTACAGATCGCTTCTGGGACCCAAAAAACTCGAATTTTTCGGTGTTTTTTAGGCTAAATTTTGGGATATAAACTGGTAAGGAAGATGCATGCACAAATCGACTTTTTGGACCTAAAAAACGTGTTTTTAGCATTTTTTTGCCTGTAAATTGAAAATTTTCTAACACAGTGTAGACATGTACAAATCGCTTCTGAGACCAAAAAACTCGAATTTTCGGTGTTTTTAGGCTAAATTTGGGATATAAAACGGGTACCGAAGATGTATGCACAAATCGACTTTTTGGGCCCAAAAAACGTGTTTTAGCATTTTTTTGGCCTGTATATTGAAAATTTTCTAGCACAGTGTAGACATGTACAGATCGCATCTGGGACCCAAAACTCGAATTTTCGGTGTTTTTAGGCTAAATTTGGGATATAAACGGGTACCGAAGATGCATGCACAAATCGCCTTTTTGTACCCAAAAAACGTGTTTTAGCATTTTTTGGCCTGTATATTGAAAATTTTCTAGTACAGTGTAGACATGTGCACCACTGTTTTTAAAATTTTAATGGATTTTATCCTGTTTGGTTTAAGAAATTTTCTACGACACATGAATCAACCAACCGTGTAACAAGACAACAACATCGCTTATATGTACCAAAAGACTAAAACAGATGCTGGTGCCAGAAGCTTGGATGGCCATAGGACCCAAAATTTGGAACAATTTACCAAACAATATTACTGATGCTGTCACCTTATCTTCTTTCAAAGGTGGAGCTATACCTGGTGCTGGCTGACTGGCACTGGCTGGCTGGGTGGCTGGGTGGCCCCCAAGCCTTCCTTGTCTGTTCCAACCCAACCCTTCACTGTCTGTGGTTGTGGCTTCGTCTTGGCTTCAGGGAATTAAGGTCACATGGAGTCATTAGTTTGTGTAAATTAGAAGGTGTCTAACTAATATAATATTAATATATATATATACTTTATATCGTAAATGAACTTTATAGCTGGTGTGGTGATCATTGTTATTTAAGTCAAAGTCAGAGTTGTAATGTGTGTGTTGAAACCAAGGTGCCTCCAACAAACCCCTCGGGGTATATTCTCTCTCTCTCTCTCTCTCTCTCTCTCTCTCTCTCTCTCTCCTGGTCTACATCGTCGTAACCTGGAGCTTCCTTCCCTTCCTCCCTCCCCTCTTCTTTACCCTCCAGCAATGCCTCCCCTCCTTGCTTGCTTGCTTGTTGGTCATTTCTCTCTCTCTCTCTCTCTCTCTCTCTCTCTCTCTCTCTCTCTCTCTCTCTCTCTCCTCTCTCTCTCTCTCTTGTGTTATCATTGCTTTCTTCCCATTCCAACCTTTTGCTTCCTTATCCTTCATATCTCTCTCTCTCTCTCTCTCTCTCTCTCTCTCCTCTCTCTCTCTCCCTCTCTCTCTCTCTCTCTCTCTCTCTCTCTCTCTCTCTCTCTCTCTTTCCGTCCCACTGTCCTTCTCACTCCACGTAATTAGCTGAGGTGTCAGTGGTGTTAATAGCATTAGTCCTGTGTGTGTGTGTGAGAGAGAGAGAGAGAGAGAGAGAGAGAGAGAGAGAGAGAAAGAGAAAGAGAAAAATATATATATATATATATATATACAGAGAGAGAGAGAGAGGAGTGTGTATTTGTGTGTGTGTATGATAGAGAGAGTGTGAATGAAGTGTGTATTTGTGTGTGTGTATGAGAGAGAGTGAATGAAGTGTGTATTTGTGTGTGTGTATGAAAGAGTGAATGAAGTGTGTATTTGTGTGTGTGTGTGTGTGTGTGTGTATGAGAGAGAGAGAGTGAGTGGAGTGTGTATTTGTGTGTGTGTATGAGAGAGAGAGAGAGAATAAAATACTATGTTACAAAAAATGGGGAAGCATATGTATTTTTTCTAGGGTGTTTAGGGAGGGGGGTTGGATGAGGGGGGGAATCTTGGATGTGAGTGGGGGGGTGGGGTGGGGTGGGGGTCTTCCGTTTGCCAGCATCCGCCCGGAGATGAAGACTAGTCCCCTCCCCCCCTTCTTCCATCTTCCAACCCCCCCCCCCTCCTCCCTTTCACCCTATTCCACCCCCCTTTCCTTTCACCCTAATAATAATAATGAAAAAATATAATACTCATTATAATACTAAACAATAATAATGAAAATACAAATAATAGTAATAGTGATAATAATAATAATGACAAAAATATATAAAATACAAATAATAATAATAATACTCGTTATAACACTAGATAAATAAACAACAATAATAATTAAAAAATAAAAACATATATAATAATACTATCAATAATATCGATGTCTTTTTATAATAAGAGTAATAAAGGTAATTTAATAAAACTGCATGATATATATTTTTTTTTCACATAAACTTTTAATCTATTATTCCTGAAGATGAGCGGGAACACTTCACCTTGAGATAAAACCACATTATTATTTATTTATTAATTATAATCATCATCATCATTTTTATCATTCATCATCATCATTATCATCATCTTCTCTTCTTCTCCTTCTGTTTCTTCTTCTCCTTCTGTTTCTTCTTCTCCTTCCTGCATTTATTTATTTATTTATTTTATTTTATTATTATTATTACTACTATGCTTTGAGTCTGCATAGTTATTCAACATTTTTTTAAATAATTATTATCTTTAAAGATATAAAACTCTGGAGCAGTGAAGAGAGAGAGAGAGAGAGTTAGAGAGAAACATAGAGAGAGAAAGAGATAGATAGATAGATAGAGAGAGAGAGAGAGAGAGAGAGAGAGTTAGAGAGAAACATAGAGAGAGTAGAGATAGATAGATAGAGTGAGAAACATAGAGAGAGAGAGAATCATAAAGAAAGAGAGAGAGAAAGAAACATAGAGAGAGTAGAGAGATAGAGTGAGAAACATAGAGAGAGAGAGAATCATAAAGAAAGAGAGAGAGAGAGAGAGAGAGAAGGTTCTGCCTGGTTAGTACAAAATATAATAAAACACGTATCACAGAAAGCACAAAGAGGGGGCTGGGGGGCAGGACACTTCAGAGGGGGTCCACGCGCCCCCCTCCTTGCACAACTTGATGACTGACCCCGAACAAGACAACACACACACACACACACACACACCGAATTGCTGTTATGACGGAGAATGGCTGGATTAAGAGAGAGAGAGAGAGAGAGAGAGAGGGAGAGAGAGAGAGAGAGAGAGAGAGAGGGAAGAAATTACACGAGAGAGAGAGAGAGAGAGAGAGAGAGAGAGAGGGAGAGAGAGATGGGGAAAATAATAGATAAATAGAAAAATTAGATTGAGGGAAAATGAGCACGTATGAAAATTACAGAAAATTAGAAGAATTAAGATTATAACAGCCAATAAAACACACTAGATTTTAAACAGCCAATCAACACGCTAGATTGTTATTATTGTTGTGTGTGTTTTAGTTATAATTATTATTGTGTGTTGTAGTTGTTATTGTTATTATTATTGTGTTGTAGTTGTAATTATTGTTATTATTGTGTGTTGTTATTGTTGTGTTTTAGTTATAATTATTATTGTGTGTTGTAGTTGTTATTGTTATTATTGTTGTGTGTTGTTGTTGTTATTATTGTGTGTGTTTTAGTTATAATTATTATTGTGTGTTGTAGTTGTTATTGTTATTATTGTTGTGTGTTGTAGTTGTTATTGTTATTATTGTTGTGTGTTGTTGTTGTTGTTGTGTGTGTTGTCATGGGGTCATTCAGGGGTTGTTAGTTCGGTCTACCACATTATGGCACCTTATTGATTCATTCCCATAGCATGAGTATACAACATTACCTTTGGGGGGGGGTGAGGGGGGGGGGGGGAAATGTGTGTGTGTGTGTGTGTGTGGAGATGAAAAGTGTATTGTAATGATGTGAGTGGGGAAGAGTGTGTGTTGGTGATGTGAGGGGGTGTGGGAGGTGGGGAAGAATGTGTGGTGATGGTGTGGGGTGTTGGAAGGGGATGATGGGGTGTGTAGGGGAAGGGGAGGGGGGGGGGGGTAATGTTCGTGGGAGGGGGGTTGGGTGTGGGAAAGATGTGTGAGTGGGGGGGGGGGAGTGATGATGGATGTGTGTGTGTGTCTGTGTGTGGGTGGGTGGGGGGGGATGAAGGATGTGTGGGTGGGTGTGGGGGGGGAGTAATGATGGAAGAAAGAAGATGTGATGTGGGTAATTTGTAACCAAAGATATAATATTGTTTGTGGTTTTGTTTGTTTGTTTGTTTGTTTGTTTGTTTGTTTCCCCCTTCTTCCCTCCTTCAGGTTAGTCGTTCACTCAATACTTCGTTACTTACTTATACAATAGGAAACAGTTAGTGCCTCACACACCACACTACTCCAAAACCTACTCCTCCAACGCCTACTCCTACTCCTCCAACGCCTACTCCTACTCCTCCAACTCTACTTCAACACATTCACTTTCTTTATTTCATCCTCCTTCTCTTCCCTTTCCTCCTCCTTCCCTACTCTTCATTTTCACTCCCCTTTCCTTCTTCCCTCCCTTTCTTTCCTTACTTCCCCTTTCTTTCTTTCCTCTTCATCTTCCCCTCCCCTTTTTTCCCTTCCTCTTCATCCTCCCTCCCGTTTCTTTCCTCTTCCCCTTCCTCCTTCCCTATTTTCTTCCCCATTCTTTCCTTCCTAATCTTCTTACTTCCCTCCCTTCTTCACATGTGGGTTAAGAGCAGGATGTAAATTGAAAGAGTGATGGGTTGACAGCAGATGTGGGGGTTGGGGGTTGGGGGTGTAGGGTGGAGACTGTGGGTGTGTGGGCGGGTTATGGCGGGGACTGGAGGTGGTGGTGGTGGGGGTGGGGGGTGGGGGTGGGGTGCAAAGTGTGGGTGGTAGTTGTGAAGGGATCGTGGTGATAGCTAACTAGCGGTGACAATTGCTACTGTATCTTTTCATATCTCTTTCACCACCATCACTATCACCACAACCACTACACTACACTCTCCATTCACCCACCACCCACCACTATCACCACCACCACTACACTACACTCTCCATTCACCACCACCACCACTATCACCACCACCACCACTACACACATCTCCATTCACCACCAACCAGTCAGTTAACACCACATAATAATAATAATAATATATTTACACACTACTAAAAGTCACGGAGACCACTCAGTTGGAAAATAGTTATAGTAGTAGTAGTAGGAATAGTAGTAGTAGTAGTAGTTCTGGGTTTGTACTTCGCCCTGCCCTTTTGACCTCGGGATGCAAAAAGGTCAGAGAATCACCGGTGGCAGGGTTAGGGAAGGAAGGAAGGAAGGAAGGAAGGAAGGAAGGAAGTAGGGAAGGAAGGAAGAGTAAGATGGTTGATTGGTTGGTTGGTCTAAAAACATAATTATGCTTATCACATTTTCTCTCTCGTGTTATAGTTTATAGTCTGTCTACCCTTACGACTCTGCCCATATTACTGTACATACAAATAGGTACCGTTGAATAGTTGCAAACATTGACACATTGTTAAGTGTTATATTCTCACACTCGATCGGTTTGTTTATATTATATAGTGACTTAATTAACCAACCACCATAAACATTCTTCACTTCCATAGTAATAGAAAAATTCTTCCCATCTATATAATATTATATATATAACTTTATCTGTCCTCCTTCCTTCCTTCCCTCCTTCCTTCTTTCCGTTATTAATGTTTTGTTTCCTTGAGTGGTGAGCCTCCTGCTTGTTATTTAAGTATGGCACAATAGTAAAACTCTTATATAAAAAATTGGAGTAGAAACTACTGATGCCAATTCAGTCATTTTCTCCACGAGCCCAAAGTGCAAATTTCCCATGTTGATAAAAACCTTTGTAAGGAAATATATAATGGGAATGTATATTATTAATTATTAATATTCCCGTATGGTATGTTGAGCAGCACACTACATAATATTACTGTAGTTACAAATGCTTCAAAATGTACACACAAACAAACAACGGAACATTGCTTTGTGGGCCGTAGAAAAGACGCCGAATTGACAACCGTGGTAAAAAGTGCGGGTGAAAAAGATGACAACGACGACGACGAGCCTAGAGAACAATAACAACAACAACAACAACAGTCAGAACACAATCTTTCCAACGTTATAATTATATGAGATGATAATTAATTCCTCTATGATAATATTGTACTCAAAACATTTATATACGGTAATTATTATAGTGGTTAACATGTTATATTTATTCATGTCATTATTGTCATTTACAGTAC
>JAWZYT010002173.1:0-32734 GCA_034508575.1 Petrolisthes manimaculis | reverse complement strand
CCGCAATTAATGGTCTATTTATCAAGGGACACAACAAACCTAATAATATTAATGTTGTATTGTAGTTACGTAGTCTTATTATTACATTTTTTCGATATGTTGTACACCTTCGAAACAACAGCGTGTGTTACGAATTCTTGGGGCCAATTGTACATCTCCCTTTTCGTTTCTCTGATTCTGTATTTATTTTTTCTCTCTCTTTTCTCTCGTGGTTAATCTTGTAGTTTCTCTCTAGTATTGTTTCGCTCGTCATTGGCTTTTTACTCTCTCTACTTCTCTCTCTCTCTCTCTTTCTCTCTCTCTTTCTCTCTCTCTTTCTCTCTTTCTATCTCTGTTCATAATTATCTCCCTTTGAATTAATTATTTTGTCATTATTTTATTCTTGCAACTTCTCCATGTTGTCAGTCTGTCTGTCTGTCTGTATGTGTGTCTTTGCGTTACTGTCTGTGTTGTCTGTCAGTATGTGTCTTTGCATTTCTGTCTGTGTCTCAAATTTATTTTTTCCTGTCTGTCATTTCCTTATTCTTTCTATCTATTTTATCTATTTATTTATTTATATTTTATCCATGTGAAATTACACCAAATTCCTTCAAACGTTTCTCGGACAATGCAATATAATTTTTTTAAGTTGCAAATAAATATTGAGTTGTGTAAATTGTTGGTATACGTTATCTTGGATTTTTATTACATTTACCGTAAAAGGCAGCAAATTAAATGAGGGAGCCGGTTCTTTTTTTTTTTTAATGAGGGAGCCGCTTTTTTTTTTTTTTTTTTTCTATTATTAGTTCTGTTGTTTTATATGTGGCATTGTAACTTTTGGAAGGACTATATTGTTTTAAATAATAATACATATACCTGTGCTAAAGTGTGTGTGTTTACTGTGCCTTTTATGTTTTTCTTAATATTTCTTTCATACCTTACTTGTTTATTTTTTTTATTTTTATTGAGTTTCACTATACGAATATCAACGTTTCTTTATTATAATTTTTGCTTAGTTTTATTTGTTACACGTATAATATATATATATATATATATATATATATATATATATATATATGTACGTGACGTGGCTGTAGCTGGTGTGTGTGTGTGTGTGTGTGTGTGTGTGTGTGTGTGTGTGTGTGTGTGTGTGTGTGTGTGTGTGTGTGTGTGTGTGTGTGTGTGTGTGTGTCCCGGGGGCTGGTAATTATTGGTGACATACCCCTGTGTTGGTGAGGATTATATTACTCTCCTCCTCCTCCTCCTCCTCCTCCTCCTGTCCTGTTATTTCTCTCGTCTTTATGTATGTTACTCCTCTCTTTCTTTTCTTCTTATTCCTATCTTCATTTTTCCTTTCCCTCATTTTGCTCGTTTATTTTATTATTATCATTATTATTATTATTATATATTTTTTTGCTTTTTATCCACTTCTTCCTCTCCTTGAATTTGTGGTTATTCTCTCTCATTTCTCCCCTTCCTCCCTCTCTCCTTGTGAAGCTTATATTAATTCCCTTTTCCTCATCCTATTCTTCTCCTTCTCTTCCTACTCACATCCACTCATCTATACTCACCTACTCTCACATCCACCCACGCCTACTCACATCCACTCATCCATACTCACCTACTCTCCACAGCTACTCACATTCACCCACACCTACCCACATTCACCCACACCTACTCACATTCACTCATCCATACTCATACCCACACACACCCACACCTACCTACCCACTTCATATTCTAAAACACCATCTAGCCACCTACTCAAAGTCCTTCCCACGTCAACCTTTCACCCACCTTACATCCTACTCCAGCTTTTTTTTTTTTTTTTTTTTTTTCTATATTAACAAAGATGAGGACAAAGGCCACAGGCCCGCTTAAAGATATCCACTCTCATCCACCCACTCATCCACCCACTCATCCACCAGATATTAGCTCCCTCCTTCCACCACCACCACTACAACAACTACAACTACCACCACTACCATTATAACTACAACTAATACCACCACAACTACAACTGCAACTACCACCATTATTACCACTACTACTACTAACACTACCACCACCATTACCACCATCACTATTACCACCACCACCACCACCACCTCTGCTCCCACTAAGTGTCATATAGCAGCAAATTACTTCGTCCTCACAGCCTCTATTAACCAAGCCATTACCTCGCTTCTGATTATTAGGGTGGGCAAGGGACAGCAGCATCATTATCACCATCATCACCATCATCATCACCATCATCATCACCATCATCATCACACCATCAGTGCATCCTCTTTCTCTTGTTGTGTGACATGTGGTGGAAACTTGCATCTTTTTTTCGTACACACACACACACACACACACACACACATTTTGTTTTTCTCTCTCTCTGTCTATCTATCTGTCTATCTATCTATCTCTCTCTTCTCTCTCTCTCTACTGTATAAAAAGATAGACAGATATGCTAAACAGATGCATAAAGAGTGAGAAACATAGTATAAAAATGAGGGAGAATGATTTATGGAGATGGACAGAGAAAGAGAGAGAAAAGTGGTGATCATGATAAAGGAGAACGAAACAGAGTGATAGATAGAAAGGAAGAGAAAAAAAAGAAAAAGAAATTGGAAGAAGAGAAAAAGAGAAAATGAAAAGAGAGAGGAATCGTTGTAAGAATTTTTCACACCCTAGTTCTAACCACAAGCTCCTCGCTGCTCCCTCACCCCCCCTCTATCCCCCTTTTCCGCCTCCCCACCTCCTCCTCCCTCCCTCCACCGACATCTCCACCATCCCCGACCTCTCCATCACCCCCTCCTTCTCCTTCACTCCCTCCACCAACCTTTTCGTCACCCCTTCCTCCACCACCCCCTCCTTTTCCTTCACCCCCTGTTCCTCCATCACCCCTCCTCCCTCACTCCCTCCACCAACCTTTTCGTCACCCCCTCTTCCTCCGTCACCTCTTCCTCCACCCCCCCCTCCTCCTCCCTCACCCCTTCCACCCCCCCCCCCCCTCATTCCACGTCCCACATCCCTCACACCTTCCTTCTCTTTCAGTAAAAAAAAAAAATGATGTTTGCACCTTAATCGTTTCCCTCCGTGTTACCTGATAGCTGGAGTTACCTGGTCATTATTGTCATTTAGCACCTGCAGATCGTTATCACACATGGTCGTTATCGATAGGTCGTTCGTAAGGTACATACGTGGTCATTTAGGCAACCCACCGTAGCTATGGTGTGATCTTATCCTTTACTGATGATAGGGTCGTTGCTTAGGGGAGAGAAGAGAGAAGAGAAGAGAAGAGTAGAGAGTAGAGGATAGAGAGAAGAGAGTAGAGAAGAGAGAAGACAGAAGAGAGAAGAGAGAAGAGAGAAGAGAAGAGATGAGAGAAGAGAGAGCCTCGTGTTGTAAAAAGTAAATTGAAGTGGTATTTAATGGGTCCTACAAACTATGTCGTGAAACACATCCATCATCCATTAGTTTTAACACTGATGAGGTGGTTTTGTTTCCTGAGATCATTTGCTGGAATCAGAAACTACCGAATAAAGTCAAATAAATTAATATATAATGAATTTCTCTCCTCAATTATATCTCATCATCCGTATCTACTGTAATTATACTCTGTTCAAAACTTGTGTTCCTTTTGGCCTCTTATGCTTAGATAGATAGAAATAGATAGATAGATAGATAGAGCGATAGTTAGATAGATAGATATATAAATAGAGATAGTTAGATAGATAGAAATGGCTAGATAGAAATAGCGATAGATAGACAGATAGAAATAGCTAGATAGATAGAGGCTATAGTGGAACACAAATTTTGAAAAGACTATAGTTAGTGATGTGTCGTGGTTGGTGGTGGTGGTGAGTGTGTGGTTCCGTCATGGGTGTATATAGGGGGAGTCTCGTCTCTTGAGTTGCAGAGTAGAAATGTAAATGGAGGAGGAGGAGGAGGAGGAGTATTACGTTCCACAGTGGATCGTCCCAGTTCTGCCCTATAGAGGAATATATTGCCAGCGAATGTTAAGGAGTACTGGAGAGAGAGAGAGAGAGAGAGAGAGAGAGAGAGAGAGAGAGAGAGAGAGAGAGAGAGAGAGAGAGAGAGAGAGAGAGAGATAAGATAACAAACATTACAATAAGACCTATGGGAAAGGAAGGCTAGTCTGACGAGCTATGAGTGACAAAAACATAAAGGTTTACTGTATATATGACGGCTTGGTGACTGGCTGTGTTTAGGGGAACAGAGAGGCAACTGATATTCGACTCTTAATAAGTTCATCTGCTGTATAGACTGGTTCTGTTCTGCTTTATAACTCTGGCAATCAGATAATATAGAATTGGGTGTGACTTGTATCTGGACATGAGAAGGGGAATGTTTGTAAATTACCCTTGTTCTACTTTTATGTGCTAGGAATTGAATTATGGGCATGAGAAAACAATATTATTATTATTTTATAGTCCTGATTGTAAGGGTGGCAGGAATGAGATAATGAGGGTCAGATTGAAGTAAGACATTATATTGTGGAGGCAGCGACTGTATGAACGTGTGGTTGAGGTAGGGAAGGGAGGAGGAGAAGCAGCAGAACAGGAAATTATTTTACTTGAACGTGTATATTTGAATAGTTAAGGTGAATTTTTATAAGGAATAGGGAAGCAATATATTTGGAGAGTGTGTGGGGTGTGTGTGGTTGTGATGGATGAATGGCTGTGAGGTTGTGGTGGTGGATGTAGTAGTGTGGATTTGGGGTTGTGGTGGTGGTGGATATAGTGGTGTGGATGTGAGAATGTGGTGGATGAATGGCTGTGGATGTGAGGTTATGTTGGATGAATGGCTGTGGATGTGAGGTTGTGGTGGACTAATGAGTGAGTGGGGATGGGTTGGGAGGGAAGTTGTGGATGAAGGGGTGTTGCTGGCTGGCTGGCTGGCTGTAGACGTGGTGGAGGTGGAAATGGATAGAAAATTTACGAGAGGAAATTTCGCCAACATGTTTCATATCCCCACTTTCCCGAGGGTACCCAGATGCAGCAACACAGACACACACACACACACACACACACACACACACACACACACACACACACACACACACACACACACACACACACACACACACACACACACAGGACCTCCATCATCCAGGGTAGTGATGAAGGTTTTTGTTGGCCAGAAGTGAACATGAGTTGGGAAATGATCGTGGTCCCCTTCCTCCTGTGAGATTACTAGAGGCTGGTTGGTGGTTGGTGGTTGGTGGTGGTGTCTTGAGAACAGGAATTAACACTTGATACCATACGACCTCTATCGATCCTTGCCACCTCTCTTAGTAGTCTCGGCTGATGTACAGTTGCGATCCAAAGTATGTATCCAAGTCTTGTTGAAGTTTCGCCGCATACTATAGTGAACCAAATTACAACTCTTATCCTGTTTCATATTTGCTTCAACTCGCTTAATTAATACTCGATCAGGCTATTCGAAGTATGCCTAGATATTTATTTTGGATTGTGAGTGTACATACATTTGATGTTTATTTTAATGCTGAGAGTGTTGTTTTAAGTATTTTATTTTATTCCATCTGTGTTTTATGTATGTTTGCAAGCACTGTACATTTACATACCGTACATGGTGTTCTGTCGTTTCAGTCGCTTGGGTTTGTTGAGATCCTAATCATGAGTCGTGGAGGCTTGAGTGTTTATTGCACCGTGAATATTGTTTTGTGCTTCTGAACGCAGGGGCACCAGTGGGAGGAAGGCTAGGTTCAAACGTAAAATAATTTCGTGTTGCCATTTTTGTATCGCAGAAAAGGTACAACAACAAAGATACTTTTTTAAGGTGGTAGATAATACTTTTTTTATTTTTTTAGTACATTGGAGTGCCTTAATTCCTCCAAAGTATTGTATCCTAGAAAACAACAGGACCAGAAGAGCAAAAGTAATAATGGTGTTAATTATGTTGCTTGGAATAGTTTGGAGGATGCAGTTAGTTGCTCCAGATTTATTTACCAACACACAAAAACTTTCCTCTTAATTAAACGTGCGTGTACACCTATAACTAGTAACTTATGCACCCAACTGTACGGTACGTGAACTCTTGACCTCACATGCATCAGACACGCGTACAGTAATTAATCGATCAGGACACCAACAGCAACAGTTCCAATCAGCACTTTCTCCCTTTTATGGGGTTGAGATTATGATGATAGAGAAAATTAATAGGCCAGCTACTAACTCATCCAAACGGTGTCAGGAAACAGAGCAACTACTACGGTATGTCGAGGGGTTTGTGTTGCTTGTTGGAGCCTTGGAGGAAGTAGTACCCTCCTGTTTACGCAACCCTGAATTAATTGATAATCTTAACCTCCTTAATTGGTGTGTGTGTGTGTGTGGTGCAGGAGAATGAGGAGGAAGAAAGAGGGAAGAGGAGCAGGAGAACAAGAAGATGGGGAAAGAGGAGAAAAAGAAGAGGTAAAGGAGGAGAAGGAGGAAGAGAAGAAAGAGGAGGAGGGGAAGAAGGAGAAGAGGAAGAAAGATGAGAGGAAAGAGGAGCAGGAAAAGGAGGAGGAGAGAAAAGAGGAGGAGAAGGAGGAAGAGAAGAAAGAGGAGGAGAACGAGGAAGAGAAGAAAGAGGAGGAGGGGGAAAGAGGAGGAGAAGGAGAAGAAAGAAGAGAGGCAAGGGGAAAAGGGAACCACAAGTTGATGAAAAGCCTAAGGAAGGTGTGTTGAGTACAAGTTAGAAAGACCCCTGCTGCCTGAATGACCCTTATGACACCTGCAGGATCTGAGTCCACTCCCTAGTTTGGTGAGTCTTATCGATGTTTCTTTTGGCTCGTATCAGCGTCCCTTTGGCCTCTTATCAGTCTTCTTTACTTGTGGTTTGTTGTGTAGGACGTGTGACTCGCTCTGACCCTTTTGGTGAGGATGACAAAGTTGAGGCTTCATTCACAGAGATATGTAGGTTTGGTTCACTTGCTGTCCTTGTTGTTGCTTATCTAGGAAGAGGAGCTTGATACCATCGACGAATTGGTGGCTTCTGATTCCTCCAAACTATATATGCCACAAGACAACTTTTACACGTTTACACAGAGAATGTTTGTTTGTTTTCGTGGTATGGGTTTTGGAGGAATCGGTAAACACGTGATGGCAGTCAGAATAATTGCCTATTAAAGGACCCTGTTGTCGCCAATCTCCATACTTTTTGTCCCATGTATGTGTCGGTGCTAATGAATCTCGTGTACCTGAGGTGGTAATTAATGAGAATCTGTTTTTATCATATCGCAGCATGACCTCCTCACATTAAACTTTTTTCCTCACTCGACCCCCATCAGTTCACATTTGACCCCTTCCCATTATTCTTATTTGGTCCTTGTTGTCCTTCCCATCTCACCTCTGTCCACCCTATTTTGAACCCTGCATCTTCACATGTGTCCCCTTCCCTTAACATTGAACTCCCTCCCTTCACATTTGGCCCCTTCCCTTCACATTTGACCCCTTCCCTTCACAATTGTCCCCTTCCCTTCAAATCTGACCCCTTTCCTTTTTTTCTTGCTTGGTCCCTTCCCTTCCCATCTGACCTCTACCCATCCTATTATGAACCCTGCCTCTTACACTTGACCCCTTCCCTTTTCACGTGGCTCCTGCCCTTCCAGTCTCACCTCTGCCTTTCCCAAACAGAATTTATATATATATTAAAAAAGGTGACCATAAACTTTGACTGCCTAACGTGGACCAAAGAGATTATTGCAGTTTACTCTGTGTTTACCTTTCTGTATTTATATTTTTGCGTCTTTTCTTGAGTACAACACGCCATATTCATCTTCAGTAGGTTTGTATCCTCACTCTACCCCAACTATCTCCATTTGTCAGTTTAAATACTTTTCCATCTTCACAAATTTCTCTGTCCCTCCTCTCTAAGTGTCCCTTGTAAGTCCCATTTTCCTCTAGCATCCCAATTTTTCAACAAATCTCTATTGGTTCTTTCCTTCCTTTCGTATCTTAGTTTCTGGTCTCCCAAAATACTACTCCAAACTTTACCGTATGCTCCAAACACTCCCGTATGCTCTAAACACTCCCTTACCTTCACACACACATCCCAGTCTCAATCCTATACTCCCAAGATATCCCCATAACAGTTTCAGAAAATAATATTCTCCATATAAGTCCAGGGATTACTAATAATTCACATCAGTCTCGAATCCCAATGGCTTCCTCACTCTGACAATAAGAATAACAACTTTCTACCCTTTATTACCCAGCAGCCAGCCAGCCTCATGACAATATACTTCTCAATATACTTCTTCCTTATTTCTATTATATATATCGTTACCAGCTGGATTCTCGCCCTGCCCTGCCCTGCCCTGCCCTGCCCAGCAATGTCCTCCACCCCGTCTAGTAACTTGTCGTGCACTTGTGTACCCTGACGATCTGACCACTCTGCTGTCAATTATTTTCATGCGTTTGAGAGGTATACGGCACTGGTGAGAGAGAGAGAGAGAGAGAGAGAGAGAGAGAGAGAGAGAGAGAGAGAGAGAGAGAGAGAGAGAGAGAGCAAGAGATTAAAAGAGTGGGTGAGAAGTATTGCTATTGTTTGTACTGTTGAAGGGATGGTCTACTTTTGGAGCGTCTTGATTCCTCCAAAATATGCCAGGAAACAGGGCAAGATTAAGAAAAATAATGGTGCACTGTTGCTTGGAATAGTTTGGAGGAATCACTTGCTCCAGATTTACCAACACTAAACTTCCCCCTTAAACCCCCTAATAAAAATAAATACAAAAAAAAAAAGAAATCAGCATAATTAATTTAATACTCTGGATAATCATATGTTTGGGTCATATGTTTTGAACGGGACTGTACTGTAGAGCCTCTTACCTCACCTGCCTGCCTGCCTGCACGTCTGTCTGTCTGTCTGCCTGTCTCCCTCCTGTGACTGTCAGGTGACGGGTGATGCGGTCTTCGTCAGTGTCAGCCACCGTCCGTCAGCTCCCTGTCAGCCACACCGATACTGCCATTTGTCCTCGGCTCCATGGACTATCAATACTGGTTTCGATCGTTCGTGTGGGTGAGGTGGGTCGCTGTTCGGTATACGGCTTGTCACATCACATCACATCACATCACATCACATCACATCACATCACATCACATCACATGAATTCGAATGAGCAGCGACCCTATAGGAACAGTCAGTCAGTCACATGTTGGCATTCCTGGCTGGCGTCCTTCTGATAATTGGGTGACGTTATTATTATGTGATGTAGTCAGGTAATTGGAGGTATATGAAACACACACACACCTATATGGAAGGAGTTTGTTTCGTGGCATAGTCGGGAGGAATCAGAAGCTTCCAATTCTCATACACGATCACAGGGTCCGTAAGAGAGATGTGTTGTTATAAAGAGATGAGTTGTTACATGCCTGACACACTCTACCTACAAGTATTATTTCGTAGAGTTGTGTCCGAATAAATCCAATTATGGCAACACTGTACTATTACTCAAAACATACTAAGATACAATTTTTTGTATTTTAATTTGTCCTGGATTTACGAATTGAATATAATGACTGCTTTCTAACGTTCCATAAGAATTCACGTAACATCATTCACAAGAAAAATGAAAACGTTTATTGGCATTTATAAGAGCTCTTTGATATTTCCCTGAGTCTACGAGTTAAATACATATATACAGTATAGTCGCTTTGTAAACATTCTATATTTATTTCATATGATAAAAAACATTTGTAAGAGCTCTTTGATATTTCCCTAAGAGTACGAGTTAAATATATAAAGTACAGCCGCTTTGTAAACACTAAATAGGATCACGGTACAACATTCCACGGAGAGAGAGAGGAAAACGTGTGTCGCTTCTTAAAGAATAACCGTGGTCAGTAATACTTGTGATACATCATTACTGACCAGAGTGTGAGGAGCAGAAAACTTCGAATCGCCTGGTAAGTATTGCCCATTTCCCTACCCAGTACACATATAGAGACTGAGTTCGAATGCAGTGTGTGTGTGTGTTTGTTTGTTTGTGTGTGTGTGTGTGTGTGTGTGTGTGTGTGTGTGTGTGTGTGTGTGTGGTGCCTGCCGTTCGTCTCTAGTCAGGGATTTACGTATCAGGAGTGTACTACATCTACACTACACTATACTACATGTCCTGGGATATCTGTATATAAGGAAGGAGGGTGTTGCAGAGGAGAGAGAGGCCTTGCGTTGCGACACCTTGGCTGTACTAAGCATCGGTATTAGCATCACTATATTCTTGCCGTATCTGTTGGCTCTTATCTGACACTCTGAGGACTCCTACCTGACCTGACTCCAGTGTGTGTGTGTCTGTGTGTGTGTGTGTAAGAAAAAGAAAGGACGTGTGAATTGTGTTCGATCGTGACTGTTTAACTAACTAGCTAATTGACTTAATCACCATCATCATCATCATTAACTTATATTTTTTTATGATTCCTACATTGAGATCTGTATCATCATCGTCATTATCTTCACTATCATCATCATCACTACCACCACAAGTTTCCCTCACCTCCACCCCACCCCACCCCACCCCACATCTCCTGCTCCCCCACTTGCCCCCTCCAACATTTCATCACGTAGGTGTAGGTGTGTGTGTGGGGGGAGGGGGGAGAGGGAAGGCAGCAGAGAGGGGCGGCGGCGAAGGCAGCGGGGCGGCGGTGGGGTGGCGGCGGTAACGACGACGAAAAAAAAAAATAATAATAATAATAATAATAAAAAAAAAAGAAATTAATTATTACAATTTTTTTTTTAAATATATATATATATATATATATATATATATATATATATATATATATATATATATATATTATTAAAAAAAAAAAAAAAAAAAAATGGCGGCGGCGGCGGGGTGGTGGGGGCGGCGACTGGGTGGCGGCGGCGGGGTGGCGGCGGCGGGGCGGTGGCGGCAGCGGCGGGGCGGCGGCGGGTATCCCTGCTAGTAACTTATAAACTATTGAGAATTTCCAAAATCGTTATTGACTAATTTACATTCCATTATGTGCCAGGAATACACCTGCGGACTTTCGGCACGCATTTCTGAATCGCCCTGTATAACGCTTAAAGAATATTTTAAATACTTCCGCATATTAACTCTATATTTTCATAACTTGTTTGATGACACGTTCTGTACAAACTATAATCTGTTCAAAACTTGTGTTCCGCTGACCTCTTATGCTTAGATAGATAGAAATAGATAGATAGACAGATAAGAGATAGATAGAAATAGAGACAGATAGAGATAGATAGAAAGATATAGATAAAAATAGATATAGATAGAAATAGAGACAGATAGATAGAGGAAATTAGAACACAAGTTTTGAACAGAGTATAGTGTCATCCAATAATAAGCTGTGGTTGCAACATACAAGAACTACCCATTAGTATACAGCTGTTGTCCACATTATTATCTTGGCGAATAATATCATAATGGGCACTTGTCCTTCAGCCATGGCAGCCACAGTCACCATCTCTGTTTTATAAATACCCACCCAGTGTTGGTAGATTGCTGTCTTAAAAGTTGGCAATTCTTTTTTGGTACATTGGAGTGCCTTGATTCTTCCTAGATAGGCCAGGAAACAGGCTCAAGTTAACACCAAATAATGGTGTTCTGTTGCTTGGAATAGTTTGGAGGATTCAGTCGCTCCATATTTACCAACACCAATCTTCCTTCTTAAAGATGTAAACAGACTTAGTACTACTATCTCAGTTAATATGTATCGTTTCAGTTACAAACAAACAGCTTTGTAATGTGCAATCCCTATTTCTTACAAGATATGTAGAGAATATTAACAAGAGATGAATAGATAAAAGGATATGATAGGAAATTATATCAACATTGAGAGAGAGAGAGAGAGAGAGAGAAAGAGAGAGAGAGAGAGAGAAAGAGAGAGAGAGAGAGAGAGAGATGAAGCGGTAAGATGTTAAGAGAGGGTAAGCTGGGAGTCGAACGAGGCAGAGGATAGAATGTAGGCAGGTGTGAGGGTCAGGGTAAGGGTCCAGGTCAGAGGTGGAAGGGAGAGAGGGAGAGAAGGGAGTGGAGGGGAGGGAAGGAAGGAGATAGGAATGAGAAATGAGGTGAGGAGAGGGTGAGATGCGAGGTGCCAGTGGGAGGTAAGATATCATGGGATAGGGTGACGTGAGGTATGAGACACGAGTTAGGTAGAGATTGTGAGGGACACGAGAGGTGAGTATTCAAGTGTCAAGGGACCTGGAGGGGTGTGAGGAAGAGGAGGTGTTGTTGTTGTTGTTGTTGTTGTTGTTGGTGTGAGGTAGATGAAGAGAGAGAGAGAGAGAGAGAGAGAGAGAGAGAGAGAGAGAGAGAGGTTGGGTGAGGTGGGGTGTGAGGAGGTGGTGTTGCTGTTGTTGTTGTGTGTGTGTGTGAGAGAGAGAGAGAGAGAGAGAGAGAGAGAGAGAGAGAGAGGTTGGGTGGGGTGACGATGGAGAGGGGGAGGTGGGGTGTGAGGAGGTGTTGTTTTTGTGAGGTAGCTGGAGAGAGAGTGGATGGATGAGGTGGATGGGGAGGGGAAGGTGGGGTGTGAGGAAGAGGTGCTGTTGTGAGGTGGATGAAGAAGGGAGGGAGGGAGGGAAGTGGGGTTGGAGAAGTTGGGTGAGATGGATAGAGAGTGTGAGGTTGGGAAAAAGAAGGGGTTGAGAGAGGGAAGGTATGGAGGAGGTAGATTGGTAATTTATGATTTAATACGAGGTTAGAATACAGTTTGGGACGGAAGGAGAAGTATGAGGTGCTGTGAGATGGATGAGAGAAAAAGGGAGAGAGGTAATTTGATGGGAGAGGGTCAGGGACGTGATGTATAGAGTCTAATGAAAAATTGGTGATGTGTGATGATGAGGGAGGTAGACAGGTGCTGTATTATGAGTTTGGGATGTAAAGGTGAGAATTTATCGATGCATGGAGAAGAGTATTATTGCTATGTTGAGATGGAATGTGATGGGGATGGTGAGAGGCGTGGGTGTGAGGATAGCATGAGATGGGATGTGACATGGGACGTATTGTGATGTATGTATGTATGTATTAAGTAAAGGGACACACAAGGGAGGAATAAGGTAGACATTGTAAGGCGTGAGGTGGGATTACAAGGTCTCCATGATTGAGTTGTCAGGACCCTCTTACACACAACTCGCCAAAAAGGAGGCTTAGGAACAAATTTGGAGTTAATTATAGACCTCCTCGAATAGGTGAATGGAATGACCTTATAAGTGGCTACGAAGGGTATAGTATTTATGGTTGAGGGATGAAAGGCTTGTACACATTAGCACAGACCCTTACACTTAATGATAATGCATAAATGTAGCCGGGGAGACATTGATAGTCCAGCTGACACACTCCTGTTTTGTTATTAATAGTGTAATGTATTGTTGTGTCAGACGTGTTGAGAGAAACATGTGTTGTGGGAGAAGTGAGGGAGGGAAAATATATACAGATGTGAAGTGAAGTGATCATGAAGGAGAGGTGAGGGAGGGATAGAGAAAGTATGAGATACGTTAGGGAGGGTTGAATAAGTCGGGAGGTGTGGGAGATGTAAATGAAGTATGAGGGAGATATGAATATATTGTGAAGAAGGAATTTCCTGTATATGGAGTGAGAGAGATGTGAGGCAGGTATGAGATGATGATGAGGAGGAGATGAAGGAGGGATGAGAGAGATGTGAGGCAGGTATGAGATGAGGAAGAAGGGGAGATGAAGGAGGGATGAGAGGGATGTCAGGCAGGTATGAGATGAAGAAGAAGGGGAGATGAAGGAGGGATGAGAGAGATGTGAGGCAGGCATGTGATGAGGAGGAAGAAGGGGAGATGAAGGAGGGATGAGAGAGGGGTTATAGTAAGGGTGTGTAGGAGGTATGAGATCAGAGTTCCAAGGAATGAAAGCTGGATAAGGGAAGAGTCAGTGAGGTGTGAGGGAGACATGAGAGGTGGCACCAAGTCAGGTACAGCCCCTGACCCTATTAACCTCCTCTTCTCACCTCAACACCCCTGGCAGCTCTCCTCTTCCTTCACCCTTCCCCTGCACCCCTCTGCCCAACACTTACATTCCTTTCTTTTCACCCTAAACCTTCCTAATTACCATCATTTATTCACCATCTACTCTCTTCACCTTTCTTTTCCCTACACCCTATACTACTTCATTCCCTGTTCTCTGATTATCTCTTGCACCCTTCCTCTGTACTCTTATCATTCTGTGTGTCCTCTCTATCCACTGTGTCTTACATGTGCCTGCAACCAGTCCCAAACACATTCCTGCACTTTATATGACTCGATTCTCCACCCATGCATCTTTCACCTCCAGTCAGTCTCAGCATCCCACCACCCCCCTTCATCCCACCCCCTTCATCCCATCCCAGCAGTTGACCCCTTCATCCCACTACCCCTTCATCTCACGCCTTTTCATCCCATCCCTATACTCCACCCCACCACCCCTTCGTCCCACCCCTACTGTATACTCCTCAACCCCTTCATCCCACCCTTTCGTCCCATCCCTATATTCCTCAACCCCTTCATCCCATCCCCTCCCCTTCGTCCCACCCCCTATATTCCTCAACCCCTTCATTCCTCCCTTCATCCCATCCCTATATTCCTCAACCCCTTCATCCCACCCCCTATATTCCTCAACCCCTTCATCCCATCCCACCACCCCTTCGTTCCACCCCCTATATTCATCAACCCCTTCATCCCATCCCATCCCTACGTCTCATCTTCACCAAACCCAAGCCTCCACCACCTCCCTTCCTCTCGTCTATTGAGCTCCCCTTCCCACACCGAGTATCACACGAGCAAGGAATCATTAGAGCGATAATAGGGAAGAGTAATGGTGTTGAGCTGTTGTTTATTTACCCACAGGATGATAAGCAGGTAAGTATAAGTTAATTACAACACTATTAGAAATATTCCAAACTTGGATTGGCCGTAAAAAAAAAAAAAAAAAAAAAATTTAATCATCGGCTCAATCATTCAGTTTTTTACCCCCATCGTATTCAATTAATTTCTTACACGCAAGTTTCAGAATTCTGTTGTTATTATTCCTCATCACATATTTGGCGGGCTGTTTATCTTCTTGTCTGTTTTCCCGGCAAATTTGCAAGAAAATCACCGAGTGGAGTGGGATAAAAAAATTGAAAAGTGAAGAGGTGTGAGAAGGAGAAGCAGAAGAAGGAGGAGGAGGAGGAGGAGGAGGAGGAGGAGGAGGAGGAGGAGGAGGAGGAGGTATGAGAAGGAGGAGAGATAAAGGTATGAAGTGTAGGTGTGAGGTAAGGAGGAATGAAGAGAAAAGAAGAAAAGGAGGAGGAGGAGGAGGAGGAGAAGAAAAGAAGGAGGAGAAGAAAGAAGAAAAGGAGGAGGAGAAGAAAGAAGAAAAGGAGGAGGAGGAAAAGAAAAAAAGAAAAGGAGTAGGAGTAGGAGTAAGTATACAGATTAACATAATTATTTGTATAGTACAGTACAATACAAATTCCTCAGTTTTTTTTCTAAGGTTAAGATTGCCTGGTGTCGGGAAGAATGGTTTGTTTTGTTGAGGTAAAAAAAAAAAAAAAAAAAAAACATTATACATTCCTTTTGTTTCTTGTTGGGATAGTTTGATCTGTGTACTTTTATTTGTGTATTTATATGTATATATATATATATTCTTTTTATTGCCTGACAAGTTTGTTTTTTTTCCTTAAAGGGCAAAGTAAAGAACAGAAGAAATGTGATAAGAAAATGAAGAGTGGAGGAACAGGAGGAACAGGAGGAACAATTTGGGACAAACAATTAGGGACAATCAATATAGGGACAAACAATTTGGGACAAACAATTAGGGACAAACAAATAGGGAACAGTCATTAGGGACAAACAATTAGGGACAAACAAATAGGGAACAGTCATTAGGGACAAACAATTAGGGACAAACGAGGGCAAATTATCTCTTAAGATGTCATGAGGCGGATGTGACTTAAAAGGAGAGAGAGAGAGAGAGAGAGAGAGAGAGAGAGAGAGAGAGAGAGAGAGAGAGAGAGAGAGAGAGAGAACTTGGATATATTATACAGTGGTTGCCAGACATTGATATCGTCGGCATTTGGCAGGGTTTATCTAATGTAGCCGATGTGTTAAGTTAATAAACATATATGCAGTTAAATAAAAGTGAAAATATATATTGATTTTGGTTAAACAGATCCGGTATATACTGAACCCATAAAGTTGGTAGGCAAATGGAACCTTTTATATCTATGAAGCTTTACCTTTTAATAATAATAATAATAATAATAATAATAATAATAGGAATAATAATAGGAATAATAATAATAATAATAATAATAATAAAAATAATAATAATAATGATTAATAATAATAATAATAATAATAATAATAATAATAATAATAATAACAATAAAAATAACAATAATAATAATAATAACAATAACAATAATAATAACAATATTATTATGGGTGATTCTTAACTACAGTGTCAGAACATATGAACATATAGTTAATAATTTCGACGAAGTAGTTTCTATAATTCTCTCAGTTTGACTCGATCCCAATTAACATGTACAGTGGCAGTCAATAATAATCATCCACATATGGGTATCTCAAACAATTTACAGTGTATAGTGTTTTCACGTTCACATAATCAAATGTTATTGTTTTAAGTAGTGCATAGTTGCTGGTATTAGATTAAAAGATGGTAGTTAACCTATTTATTGGAATGTTTATCATCTAAGGAACAGAGGGAAGCTGTCAAACTCTTACGTGAGTTATATAATAATTATGTGATTCCCAACAAAAATTAACTTACTCCACAAAGAGAATGGGGTGGTGAGAGGGAGAGAGGGAGGGAGGGAGGGGAATCAACCAGAAAATCCCCACCCATCCCATCCACCCATCCACCCACCAATCCATCCACCCACCCACCAACCCATCCATGCACCCACCAACCCATCCATGCATAATGTCAGGAGTTGAGGTGTTTTGGCAAGAGGTGTGTTGGGCGTGAGTGGCTGCATGTGGAAATTGTGTTTGTGTTGGAGTGGCTGTGTTTGCGTAGGCGTGAAGAATGTCTGTATAAGTCGACAGGGTGCGAACATCTCACACATTGGTAAGGACGTACAGGTGCCATAAATAAATAACTCCTCAGAGACTTACTTACTGTACTTACTTACTTACTGTACTTACTTATTGTGCTGTGTCAAATCATTATGTTTGTTCTTCTGCATCTTGTTTGTTTTAGTGGAGGGTATTAAGGGGAGGTTTTTCATATTGGTGAATTGGAAGGTCTGTGATTCCTCTAAACTATATCACGAAACAGATCCTCTATTAGTACCACTGAGGGTTTATGTTTTCTGGCACAAATAGGAGGAATTAGTAGCCTCCAATTTACCAACAAGAAAACCTCCCCTTAAGGGCATTAAATACACTCTGCATTAAGTTATTTTACTACTTACAGTGTAATGTAACTTTAGGTTATAAATAGACAAACAGCAGCAATGAGAACCAGAATCCATCCTCATTACAATGTACTAATTACAAACAAGTCCACCACTCTCTCTATACGAACCTAACCTATACCCCACTCACTTGCAACATTTCCCAGACTCACCTCACAACAACAACAACAACAACAACAACAACATCTACAATAACCACCAACACCAACCCCACCTCCACCCCTAACACCACCACCACCACCACCACAACAACAACACCAACACCAACACCAACACCATCCCCATCCCCATCCCCATCCCCATCCCCATCCCCATCCCCATCCCCACCACCACCAACATCAACCCAGTTCTTCACCAAACCCTGCTACTACTAATCTCTCTCCGTCCCACCCAGTCAGTCGTCTATGTTATGCCCAATTAGCCCAGGTGAATGTGTCTGTTAATTGCCAAGTTAGATACGGTTTTTACTGGTAGTGGTAGTTAGGGACGGCTCAGGGTGCTTGCTCGCTCGTTCCTTCATTTTACGAGTTTTTGTGTTGGTGTGTCGTTTGGGGATTCTTATTACTGGTTTACTTTCGAGTTGTTTGTTTGTTTGTTTGTGTGTGTGTGTGTTTACAGTACAACTCGTTTTTTATATCCTTGGTTAAATTTAGATTGTTGTTGCTTTTTGTGTTCGTTTTTTGAAACATTAATAGTTCTCCTTTCTTTTTATGGCTGTAATTATATATTTTTTTTCGGATCTTGTACCACTAATTATATTATTTATTAGTGTTTGTTAACTGTCATATTGTTTTCTAAATCTTTTTTCGTAAGAGATAATTAGGAGTTTTTGGGCCAATTAAAAGTCAACAAACAAACCACTTTTATTCAGGTGCTCAAAATGAATCAGAAACCTTCAAATTATACACCCAGGTCTCCTTTAATAAATCTAAGGGAATATTTTATGGACAGCGAATCGAATGACAAATGATTCCAGCTAAACCACACCAGGAAACAAAACACCTTCTCTCATTATTCTAGTACGTACGGACGAGATCTGTTTTGTAGCATAGTATGGAAGAACCAGCCTCCTTCTCCTCCTCCCCCCTCTTCCTCTCCATCCTTCTCCTCCTCCTCCTACTCCTTCTGCTCCTTCTCCTCATCCCCATCCTCCTCCTCCTACTCCTTCTGCTCCTACTCCTCCTCCTCCTCCTCCTCCTCCTCCTCCTCCTCCTCTTCCTCTCGTCACCCACCCACCCCACCCAATTCACCACCAACATAATATTACCTTAATGTGTCGCCTCCCTGGGCCCCTTGGTAATTGAGTCGTCCCTCTCACAACCATATACAGTGTGACCCGCTGGATGAGACGCTGCTAGGCCCTCCTCCTATTCCTCCTCTCCAATTACTACTCCTTCTCTTAACCTGCTCCTCCTCCTTCCCCCTCCTTCTTTCCTTCTCCTCCTACTCCTACTCATCTTTTTCCTCCTCCTCTCTTTTCCTCCTACTTTTCCTTTTCCTCCCTCTCCCCTCTCCTCTCTTCCTCTATCTTCTTACTACTCCTTCTCTCGTTCCTGCTCATCATTCAGCCCCTCCTCCTCCTCCTTTTCCTCCTCCTCCCCCTCCTCTCTCTTCTTTCCTTCTCATCCTCCTCCCCCTCCCCCTCTCTCTTCTTTCCTTCTCAACCTCCTCCCCCTCCTCATCCTGCCCCTCCTCCTCCCCTCCCTCTGCACTTCCTTCTGCTGCTGCTGCTGTTGCTGCTGTTCTAATTGATGCCCTCCAGCCACCATTAGAGCAAGTTGATACTGTACATGTCCTACGGAACTACTTAGAGAGAGAGAGAGAGAGAGAGAGAGAGAGAGAGAGAGAGAGAGAGAGAGAGAGAGAGAGAGAGAGCTTGTCTGTTTGTGTGCGTGTGTGCGTGCGTGTGCGTGTGTGTAATAGATGCACCAATGACATGAGAACGAAAAGCCAAAGAGAATGATGATCGTGAAAGAGAGAGGTAAGAGTATATAGCGTGTGATGAGAGAGAGAGAGAGAGAGAGAGAGAGAGAGAGAGAGAGAGAGAGAGAGAGAGAGAGAGAGAGAGAGAGAGAGCAAGTCAGAAGAAGCAAGCACTCACCCTGCCCTCAGTCACGCTACTCACTGCTTGCCACTGAAAGCACAACCACGATCCCGTAATAGATACACACCACTCCTACACGCACACAAACACACGCATGCACACCATCTCACCTTACCTCGTGCAGACATGGCCAACACACACACACACACACACACACACACACACCGTTGCAATACTCAGACAGACACACACTATCAAGCTTTAAACTACCTGCACGACTACAAACACACACACACACACACACACACACACAGAGTCAGGCCCTTTCCTCACGTGTTGTCTGAAATAGTTTTAAATCGTTGGATGACTTTGCCTTCGACCAAAAAAAATATCTCTTAACGAAAGTCATTCAAAATCCTTCACGGTGTATAATAATGTTAGGATATTTTTTTGTCCCGTCACACAAACGAAAACATAACCTATTTATTATATCTTTGTAATGTCGGCACTTGGGTATATATTATTATATGTGATGAAATGGGTATCACAAGCCTGAAAAATGCCATTAGATTATCCCATTTAGCGATTATATACCCTGGGATTCACATGTTTTAAAACGGGTATTAAAGGGAGTACTACAGTGTTGGTAGATAAGGCACGTATTCCTCCAAGCTATTCCAAGCAACCGGCCACCGTTAGTTTATCTTGATCTGATCCTGTTTCCTGCATGGGATACTTAAGAGGAATCAAGGCGACTCCAATCAATCTACCCAAAGTGTAATACCCCCTTAAACCAAAGTGAGACTAATGCCTCGTCACACACAGGACATTAAGGGACCCTGTGATGTAGTCAGAAAATGTGGAGGTAAACGAGTCCTTTAAATATTGCCACGAAACACGTCCTATATGGAAGGAGCTTGTTTCGTGGCATAGTCAGGAGGAATCAGAAGTCCCCAATTATCATACACGATCATAGGGTCCTTAAATAGCGGGCAGACTACGACCTTTCGTCTGCCCCCAAGTAGTGTGTCAAATTGTCCCAGTGAGAGCCAACAGTGGGAGGCCAGGTAAGGTAGGGTAGGAAGACTGAGGGAGGGACCGGTCGCTTCAGACATTTAACCGAGTCATTTATTCTAAGGGGCTGCCAAAGAAGGGACAGGGTCGCTGGTTGTTCGTGGTGAAAAACGGAAGGGATCACCTGCTTATGAGACTTTGGTGAACGGTAGGGAGTGGGTAGGTGTTGGTTGGTGAACGGTAGGGAGTGGGTAGGTGTTGATTTCAGTGTGCCAATTGAGGTGACTGTTGATTTTGATGAAGGGATAATGACGACGACTGACTCTTGGTTTTGAACGTAAGAAAGTGGTTGGTTTGTTTTATTATTCAGATGAACAGAGGATTTCTTATCTTATGCAACACTAGATTCCTTTTAAGTTTAACCATCAAACATCATCAACATCATCCTATACCTCATCCTTATATTGTAAGTTGTTTTTTATCTCTTCTCGCTCTCCTTTTTTTCATATCTTCCCCCTCCTCCTCTTCCCCCTCTCACTCTTCCTCCTTTTCTTATCTTTGTCTTCCTCCTCCCTCTCTCACTCTTCCTCTTTTTCTTATCTTTACCTTCCTCCTCCTCCTCCTCTTCCTCCACGTATTACACAGAAAAGTCGATACTTACAACAACTTCTACTACGGTACCTATTAAGTTTTGTCATACGTACCTTCCTCAGTGTCATTATTATCATATCATCACTATCATCATCACAAGCCCCATCACCATCATCATCACCATCACCATCACCATCATCATCACATACATCACCATCACCATCATCATCAACAAAGTGGTCATTGAAGGGTCGACAATTTGTTCCACATTTTGATCAGGGAAAATATTACATGTGTCTCCCGCCCAGCCATAAAACTCCTGATACATATTTGATGCTCAGAGGGACCTTGAAATCTTGTATAGGAAGGAGCCTCATTGGACGTCCGCTGTTGTTGATTCCTCCTCACTATGGGTTTTATTCCACAGTGGTATTAATAGGTTTGTTAGCTTCCCAACCAACCAACCACACTTGTAAGTAAGGCTTCATTATTTTTCCACTGGCACTATATTTATGACCTCGCTGTTGCGGCGCCTAATATCAATTAATTAAGGAGGAAAGTTTTGTGTTAGTAAATCTAGAGCAACTGAAAAATCCTCCAATCTATTCCAAGCAACAAAACACCATTTACTTTTGCTTTTCTTGTCCTGTTTCCCAGCATACTTTAGGAGGAATCAAGACACTTCTTCAATGTACCCAAAAAATATTACCACCTTAAGGGGAGAACCTCTTTATTTGTATATTGGAAGGCTACTGATTCCACCAAACGATCTCAGGAAAACAATCACCTCAGTGCTACTAATTGGGGATCTGTTTCCTGACATAGTGTATAGGAGTCAGGCATCCCACCTCGACTGTACACACACACACATACACACACACACACACACACACACACACACACACACACACACACACACACACACACACACACACACACACACTAACATCCCACCTCGACTGTACACAGATATCACCGCTGCTCACGCCTCCGCCACAGGACTGAACCGCATATATCTTTGTAATAAATGAACAATCACCTCCCGTAAAGGCCAGAGCCGAACAGATACGAGCTATAAGTATATACATGAAAGCTCCAATAAAAGTGCCATGAAAGCTAATGTAGGAGACAGTGCTAGCTAGAATGTTGTTGAGGCTGTGTGTGTGTGTGTGTGTGTGTGTGTGTGTGTGTATGTGTGTGTGTGTGTGTGTGTGTGTGTTGGGGAGAGCAAGCAGAGATGTTGGTTGGCTGACTGGCTGGTTGGTCCTGGTTGGGGAGAGATGTTGGTTGGGGAGAGCAGAGATGTTGGTTGGCTGACTGGTTGGGGAGAGATGTTGGTTTGGCTGACTGGCTGGTCCTGATTGGGGATAGATGTTGGCTGACAGGTTGAGGAGAGATGTTGGTTTGGCTGACTGTTTGACTGGCTGACTGTTTAACTGGCTGACTGGCTGGTCCTAGTTGGGGAGAGATGTTGGCTGACTGTTTGACTGGCTGACTGGCTGCATAGGGCTGGCTGGTTGGCTTCCTGGCTGGCTGGTCTTGGTGGCATATGAGACTTCACTTGCTATTATATTATGACCCTTTTGGTTTGATAATGTATTCATAGCATTTCTCAGTGTAAAGTTTAGTAGCGTTTATTTGGGTTAAGTGCGGTGTGTTTAGGCAGCATAATTTCAGGTAAGAGGCTATAAACAGTTACATTAGGTAGTATGATGTGTTTAGTAACATTGTGTGTGTGTGTGTGTGTGTGTGTGTGTGTGTGTGTGTGTGTAAAGAGACTTGGGACTTGTGTATGGACCAATTATACAGACAGTACTGATTCATAATCCTTTTATAGTCAACAAAGAGGGGAGTTTGTCAAGAACATCTTTTATTCCTTGAAATAGTTGGGTACTTTCGGAATGGAGTTGATGCTTCATGAAAACTAAATGTTAAGGAGATCATCTGTGGTGAATGTATATACTGTACTATTAATGTGAGCTATATTGTACAACTAATGTCATAAGTTGTACGATATCATACTGAATACATCCCCCAAACCCCCCCTCCCCTCCCAAGCCTGTCCCCCTAATCCCGCACCCCCCAAAAACCCCAAAAGCCTGTCCCCTATCCAACTCCCCCTTAAGTTCGTCGCCATGTGTCTGTCTGTATGATTTTTCCAGTCAGGTAAATCATGGAATATAAACTACACAAACGTCTAAGTTACTCTTCTATAAAAATACAGTAATAGGTTGCCATTTTGTCAACTCATCTTTACCAAATTTGGCTCAGGAGTCCAAGTGCATCCCAGAATTGGTAAATAGAGGAATAATAATAATAATAATAATAATAATCATAATCATAATCATAATCATAACAATAACAATAACAATAAAAAAACAATAACAATAATAATAATAATAATAATAATAATAACAGGGTTCCAGATGGCTAGGTTATCTACATATGATTATAATTTCGTCACTCCCTTTTTCCTCTCATCAATACTTCCTAGTTTGCTTTTTTACTCTTATTATTCTTTCATTATAACCTACGCATCCTTCTCACCATATTATTTATCCAGCCTTTCTATCTCTTCCTTAGCATCCTTATTTACCTACGATATCTTTCCCTCTGATTATATTATACAGGGCCTAATTATCCAACGCAAAAAGACATAGATTTTCTTATTTTGATCATATTTTGTTTTTTTCATGTTTTCAGGCCTCGCTTTCCCACTTCACTGGACATAATCAATCCCACCCAGCTTCGACTCCAACATCAAGGTAGGTTTTTAAAAAGCCTTCTAGCAGTGATGGGGGAAATAATACTGTTTGTCTGTCTCTCTGTCTCTCTGTCTGTCTGTCTGTCTGTGGGCGGGGGTCGTGAACTGTTCAACTCCGTCCATCCATGCCTGAAGGCGAAGCAAAATACCCGACAAATTTAGCCTGTGAAGAGGAGGAAGAGGAGGAGGAGTAGGTGGTGGTGGTGGAGGAGGAGGAGGAGGAGGAGGAGGAGGAAGAGGAGTAGGAGTAGGTGGTGCAGGAGGAAGAGGAGGAGGAGGAGTAGGTGGTGCAGGAGGAGGAGGAGGGTGAGGAGGAGTAGGTGGTGCGGCCGAATCCTTAATCCTCCTCCTCCTACTCCTCCTTCTTCTTCTTCTTCCCGGCACACACCACCCGATTGCTTTTGGTGTCTGGAAGGGTCAAGTCTTCGTCTCCTTGTTTAGTAAGCAGGCTGTCCCGGGGCTTGAGTGATCGCCCTTGGCTTGCTTCACTGCCTACATTAAGGGGATCCTGTAGTGTAGTCGGAAAATTTGGTGATGAACGAGTCCTTCAAATATCGCCACGAAACACAGCACCTATATCGAAGGAGCTTGTTTCGAGGCATGGTCAGGAAGAATCGGAAGCCTCCACCTACACTCCTCATACACGATCACAGGGTCCTTAATCCCAAGTCTCTTTTGGCACACGGGAATTATTTATCGTCGAAGAGATTGTTAACCTCTGGAAACCCGACTGGAATGATAAAAGAAAAGTGTGGCAAGTTTTAAAAGAGACGTAAGATGTCGTTTGTTTGTTACTTTGGCTCGTTTGGTTGCGGGTCAGAGAAAGATGAAGAGTAAGTCATTAGTGGTTGTTTATGTGTTCTGCTGAGCGGTGAAGGTACTGTATCTTGTTTTTCTTGAATGTACAGTTTTCGGTCACAAATTCTTTCCCCACAACTTGGATTTGAAATGATGCAATGATTGTGTAAGCCGTCTGGACCGTGATGTTATGTTTGTTGTTGTTGTTGTTGTATCCCTCGTTATTTATACAGTTTCATAACAGTGGGTAAGTATATCTATTAAATGTTATACCGGTATCATGTTAGTATAATTCCCTGTCTTTTGGGGAACTTGGGAATATCACTCCTAATCATTTCTAAAGCCCACTCGACTCTGCTGAAGGAAGAAAGGAAGGTAGGAAGGAAGGAAGGTAGGAAGAAAGGAAGGTAGGAAGAAAGGAAGAAAGGAAGGAAGAGCCCCTGGAGATGGCTTCATTACTCCAACCTGTATATGTAGTTAAAGGAGCAACTTTGAAGGCTACCTCTTGCTCCAGACTATGCCAGGAAACTTGGTACCCTAATATACAAACAAGTAAGGGATCTGTTGTGTAGTATTATTTGGAGGGCTAATTAATATTCAACTCTTCCACAACATATTACATTGCCTTAAGTGGAAATTCTCATGTTGGTGAATTGGAAGGTCTGTGATTCCTCCAACCTGCCAGAAAACAGACGACCCTGATGGTACTTTAATGGGAGGATGTGTTTCCAGGCATTAGTTTGAGGGAATCAGTGTAGCCCACCAAGGTTACTCTCAAAAGAACCTCTCCTTAAATTGGTGTTGTTGGTGTTGGTGGTAAGATGAATGAGGGCGGGTACAGGTGTGAGATATGCTTCCACAGAGGGTAATAATGATGTGTTAGCTGCCCGCACTATACAAAACACGACTCGCCGGTGTGAAAGATTGGACAACCCACTGACCTCACTTACTCTGCCCTGCCCTGCTCTGCTCTGCTCGGCCCTTCCCTTCCCTACCATGCTGTGACTTACTCTGCCCTGCCCTGCCCTTCCCTACCCTGCCCTGCCCTACCCTTCCCTACCTTGCTGTGACTTAACCTACCCTGCTCTGCCCTCCCCTTCCCTACCTTGTTGTGAATTACTCTGCCCTGTTCTCCCCTGTTCTGCCCTCCTCTGCCCTTCCCTACCCAAACCTGACCGATAGAACCATGCCCTAACTTGTCCTTCCCTACCCTGATGTGACTTACCATACCCTAACCAGCCTTGCCCTGCCTTTCCTTGCCTTCCTTGTCTTACTTTGCCTTACACTCAACTTTCAAAACTTCTCTATTCCTGAAGAAATTTGAACCTTGATCATAATTATTTAAGTGTGTCAGGAAGGATACATGCAACCTTGTGTGTGTATGTGTGTCAGGAAGGATACATGCAACCTTGTGTGTGTATGTGTGTCAGGAAAGATACATGCAACCTTGTGTATATACCGTATGTGTATATTGGGTTTGACATTTGTGGATATTTGTAAGGATGCTGTGTGTGTCAGTGTGTGTGTGTTTGTATAAATTCGTAAGGAAAGTTTGCATGTTCTGTAAATCTGTAATGAAAGTGTAAGTGTTAATAGTATGAGGAAATAAATCTACCTGTTTATATACAAAATAAAAACTTCGCTCGATATTAAATAAGGAAAGAATCACGTTGTATTAAGAGGGAAATATAGTGTTGGTATGTACATCAGGAGCAAATGATTCCTCCAAACTATTCCAAGCAACAGGTCACCATTATTTATGTTAACATGGTCCAGTTTTCTGTAATACTTTGGAGGAATCAAGGCACTCTAATGCACCCAAAGGACCCTGTGATCGTGTATGAGTGAGACTTGGAGGCTTCTGATTCCTCCTGACTACACCACGAAACAAGCTCCTTCTATATAGTTGGTGTTTCGTGGCAATATTTTAAGGACTCGCTAACCTTCACTTTTTTTGGCTACATCACGGGGTCCCTTTAAAAGAGTAATATAAATATACAACTTATAACCAAGGAGTCACGATCTTGAGGAGAAAACTTGGTGGGGGGGGGGGGACTTAGGGAGAGAAGGGGGGGGGGGGGGAGCATCAGACCCCCCCCCCCCGTTATTGTGTCTCGCCCCAACCCCTCCACCCCCAACCCACGAACTCCCACCCTTAACCCATGAACCCAACTCCCCTCTCATATATGAACCCCCTCCCCCCCACTCCCTCCACTCATGAACTCCCTCCCCCTCGACATATTTCTCAGGGGGAGTGGTGGTTTGGTTACAGGCTGCCCCCTTCCTTCCTCCCCTCCTTCCCCTCCTCCTCACCCTCCATCCTCCTCCCCCTCCCCTCTTCCCCACCATCCTCCCTCCCCCCTCCCCCTTCCCTCCCCCCGGTGCCCTAAATACAGATTAAAGACATAATTACTTGAAACCAGTCACCCCTTCCACTGAAAAAGGGGAAAATTAAACCGGTATTATATCCTCCTCTCCATCCTTGCCCTTCTTGCTTGCTTGCTCGCTTGCTCCGTGCCTCGTCAAAAATTATAAGCTAATCGAATAAGAGGGAAATAGTTTGTGTTGGTGTTGGTGTTGGTGTTGGTGTTGTTGGTGTTGTTTTTGGTGTTGGTGGTGTTGTTGGTGTTTGTGTTGGTGTTTGGGGTGGTGGTGTTGGGGGTGTTGGTGTTGGAGGTGGTGTTGATGGCAGTGGTGGTATCCTTCTCTCCCCTCCCTCAGATAGATAAAGAGAGATATATTGTAAATTGGAGTTTCACCAATAAGAAAGACAACATCTCCAGACTTACAGACAGAAAAAAAAAAAAAAATATGATGCACCGATTCACTAGTAAAAAAAAAAAAAAAAAAAAAAAAAAAAAAAAAACTTCTTGTTAACGTGAGATTCATCTTGAGGGAAAACTAGAAGGATGCTGATTCATCCTAACTATACCAGAAAACAGACGTCTTCAATGGTAGTAATGGGGGAGCTGTTTCGTGGTATAGTTTGGAGGAATCACATTACTTCGGCAACAAAATAATCTCACCTTAAAAATACTTACCATTGTCTGTTTGCATTTCTTTCCCCTAATAAGGTTCTGATTGTAAAGGAAATCTAGAGGACACTATGAAAATCAGAATACTATGAAAACCACTATTCTAGACTCTAAACTATGAAAATAATAATACTATGAAAACAACACTATTCTAGGCTCGAAACTATGAAAATAACAATACTATGAAAATAACAATAATCTAGGCTCGAAACTATGAAAATAACAATAATCTAGACTCGAAATTATGAAAATAACAATAATCTAGGGTCGAAACTATGAAAACAAATATATTCTAGGCTCGTATAAGACAAAAATTACGTTATCTGTGTTTTTCCTTCCGTCTAATTAACCTATTCAATATAAAGGAAATCTAGAGAAATTCATATTAAAATAACAATATTCTTGGGTCGTCTCCCCCTACACACACACACACACACACAATATAATACACTAATACACAACTTCGAAAAACTCCACATGGTTAAAATTATGCTATACTTTATATGCTTTTAACCCGCTAAACTCTTTAATGGAAATAAATGAAAACGATAGGGGAAAGCAATGTATAAACTAAAATAAAAATATTCTAAGATGGTTTCCCCCACCACCAATATATTAAGTAAAATAGCAATATTCTAAGTTAATCTCCCCCCCCACCAATATATTAAGTAAAATAGCAATATTCTAAGTTAATCTCTCCCCCCCCCCACCAGTATATTAACTAAAATAGCAATATTCTAAGTTGGCCTCCTTCCCTCCACCACCACCAATATATTAAGTAAAATAGCAATATTCTAAGTTAATCTCTCCCCCCCCACCAATATATTAAGTAAAATAGCAATATTCTAAGTTAATCTCCCCCCCCCCACCACCACCACCAATATATTAAGTAAAATAGCAATATTCTAAGTTAATCTCTCCCTCCCCCCCACCAGTATATTAACTAAAATAGCAATATTCTAAGTTAATCTCTTCCCCCCCCACCAGTATATTAAGTAAAATAGCAATATTCTAAGTTGGTCTCCACCCCTCACCAATATATTAAGTAAAATAGCAATATTCTAAGTAAATAGCAATATTCTAAGTAAAATAACAATATTCTAAGTTGGTTTCCACTCTTCCTCTCTCCCACCTCTTTCTTCCTCCTTTACCTACTTCCATGCAGCCTATCATTACAACCAAAACATTGCCTCACGATCCTCGGGTTTATCTCGTTTGAACCCATCTAATGCCTTCGTTCCTTTACCCTTACCCACCACCAGACACCCCTTCCCGACCCCCTCAACACAGGTGGTTTTTGTGTGTATTCACGAGGTCCCATTAGCTGCACATGACCTCGTGATTATAGGAATTAAGCTCGTATATAATTAAAGGGAAGGACCCGAGGGAAAAACGCTACGGTTTATTGTTTACTGGTGCAAGGGGGAAGGTGGTGGTGGTGGTGGTTTGGTTGTGTTGTGTTGTGTGTGTTGTGTTGTGTGTTGTGTTGTGTTGTGTTGTGTTGTGTTGTGTTGTGTTGTTGTGTTGTGGTTGGGAGAATGAGAAAGAGGTACATACAAGGGAAAGGTATAAACGAAGAGAAGAGGGAAATGAGAGGAAGAGAGGAGTGGATATTATTATGAGAGGAAAGAAAAGGTGAGGATAGGTGGATGGACAGTAGGAAGAAAGGAGAGAAAAGAAGGAGTGGATAAAGAGGAGAGATAAGGTGAGGAAAAGAGGAGTGGAAGGAGAATAGAGAAAAGGTGAGGAAAAGAGGAGTGGAAGGAGAGGAGAGAAAGGGAGAGGAGAAGGGGAGTGGATAGAAAGGAAAGAATAAGGTGAGAATATTTGGATGGAAAGTAGAAAGGAAAGGATATGATTGTAACTGAGATTAAAGGAAGGAAGGAAGGAAGGAAGGAAATGCGAAAAGATGGGATGTAAAAAAAAAGCCTTGATTGAAAATTTTAGAGAGGAAAATGGAGGAGAGGGATAAAAGGAAAGGGCAAGAAGGAGAGAAGAGGAAAGGAAATATAATAAAAGATGAAATGAGGAAGGGGGGAGGGGGGGAGGAGAAAGGTGAAGCAAGATGGCTATGAGATAAAAAGGAAAATATGGAAGAAGATACAAAAGGAGGAGGAAGAAAGAAGAGACAAAGGGTTGATGTGAAAAGAGAAGCGAGAAGGAGGGAGGATTAAAAGCGGCATGATAACAATAGGAAAGGAGGAGGAGGAGGAGGAGGAGGAGGAGGAGGCGATTAGATGAAAGAATATGATAAGGAATATTTCTTTGTTTTCCTTCGTCACTTTTATCCCCTCTGCTCTTCCCTCATTTCTTCCCCTTTCCCTCTTCCTTCCCCTTTTCCCTCTTCCTTCCTTCCCACTCAAGTTTTTTTCCTCCATCTCATCCCCTCCCCATCCCTCCCCATCCCCTCCCTTTCCCTCCCATCCCCTCTTTTCCCCTCCCTTTCCCTCCCCTCTTCTCCCCTCAAGTCCCCTCTCATTTACTTATCTCCTTTCTCTCCTCTTCTCTTTTTCTCGTCTCATCTCGTCCCCTTCTTCGTGCTCCAATTATGCTTTTGTTATGATTCCCCACCCCACCTGTTGTGTGTGTGGGTGTGTGTGTGTGTGTGTGTGTGTGTGTGTGTGTGTGTGTGTGTGTGTGTGTGTGTGTGTGTGTGTGTGTGTGTCCTCTATTCTCTTTATATTTTTCTTTGTATTTATATTTTTTTCATGAGTAACTAAATTTCCCTATTATCTATCTATCTATCTATCTATCTATCTATCTATCTATCTATGTCTATATCTATCTATCTATCTATCTATCTATCTATCTATCTATCTATCTATTGTGATGTTTCTCGGTCTCCCCCTCCCTTCCTCCATCTCTCTATCTCTCTCACTCTCATTAAATTTACTTTCTATTCTACTCTCTCTCTCTCTCTCTCTCTCTCTCTCTCTCTCTCTCTCTCTCTCTCTCTCTCTCTCTCTCTCTCTCTCTCTCTCTCTCTCTCTCTCTCTCTCTCTCTCTCATTTAGTATCGTTTCGTGACCTCTTCTTCTTCTCTCCTCTGCCCCACCCACATCATCAAATTTCTCCCCCTTCTCCCACACTTTATTCATTTATCTTTCTATCTACTTATTTAACACCCATTATGGTTCATTATCTTTACACTTCTCTTTCTTATCTTTATCTCTCTTTCGCTATCTACCTCTTTCTTATGTTAATCAATTTTTCGCTATCTACCTCTTTCTTATGTTTTATTCCTTTTTCTCTACCTCTTTCTTACGTTTATTCTCTACCTCTTACTCTACCTCTTTCTTATGTTTATTCCTCTTTCTCTATCTACCTCTTTCTTATGTTAATCAATCTTTCTCTATCTACTTCTTTCTTATGTTTATCAATCTTTCTCTATCTACCTCTTTCTTATTTTAACTCACGACTCCTTCTTATCTTCTCCATCTCTCTTCTTCTCTTCCTTCCTTCATTCCTTCCTCCTTAATTATACTACTAACTATTCCTTTCTCTTCCTCTTCCTCTTCTCCACTCCTCTGTCTATTCCATCTTTTATTTATTTTCCTTCTCCAAACTCATCAATTTTTTTCTCCTTTCATCTCCACCTTTTAATTAAATATACTGTTTCTCCTTTTCTCCTCCTTCTCTTATTCTCCTTCTCTTATCCTCCTCCTTCTTCTCTTTTCTAGCCTATTTTTTTTGTTATCTTCACTTTCCTCTTCTTTACCTGTTCCTCTTTCATCTCTTTCTTATTCATCATCATCATTATTATTCCCCAATATCTCCCACTTCGTACCCCCCTCCCCCCCCCCCCCGTCTCTTCCCCAGTCTACCTTCCCCCCACCATCCTCCTATCAACCCCCACCATCATCCCCCTATCAACCCCCCCATCACTTACTCCCCCCCTCCCTCCCCCCCTCCCCCCTCTTCCCTAGTCAATTAACAGAACAATAGACGAAAGGAGTAATGAGAGAGTAACATTAATTGAGGTAATGGTGAATGTTAGAGGGGGGAATAGGGGGAGGGAGGGGGCAATTAATGGTTTGATTTAAGGGGTATAGGGGGCGGACATTCAGAGGGGAGGGGGTTTGAGGGTAGAGATTGGAAGAGATTGGGGAGGAGAGAGAGAGAAGGAGAGGGAGAGAAGGAGAGGGAGAGAGAGAGAAGAGTTAGACATGTAGGCAGACAAACAGATAAAGAGAGAGAGAGAGAGAGAGAGAGAGAGAGAGAGAGAGAGAGAGAGAGAGAGAGAGAGAGAGAGAGAGAGAATGGGACAGAAAATAGTATAAGGTAGTGGAATATACAGAGATAAAGATCACATCATACACAAGAGACAGGACAGTAAGACTCACACACACACACAGACAAACATGAAGAGACACACATTATGAGAGGGAAGCCAAGGAGGGACACTTATGATGAGGGCAACTTATGAGGAGGAGGAGGGCAGCAGCAAGGAAGGGAAGAAATAATAAAGATAATAAAAATAATAAAGATAGTTCGTTTAAAGGACCCCCCAAGTGATGTGGTTAGAAAATTAGGGAGAGGTGGTGTGGGGTTAGCGAGTCCTTCAAACACACACACACACACACACACACACATACACACACACACATACACACATACACACATACACACACACACACACACACATACACACACACCTACATTGAAGTTTATTTTGGGGGGAGTCTGGAGGGGTTTGGTGGGTGCGGGAGTAGGGGGGATATATATATATATATATATATATATATATATATATATATATATATATATATATATATATATATATATATATATATATATATATATATATATATATATATATATATATATATATATATATATATATATATATATATATATATATATATATATATATATATATATATATATATATATATATATATATATATATATATATATATATATATATATATATATATATATATATATATATATATATATATATATATATATATATATATATATATATATATATATATATATTATATATATATATATATATATATATATATATATATATATATATATATATATATATATATATATATATATATATA
>JAWZYT010002172.1:40000-82500 GCA_034508575.1 Petrolisthes manimaculis | reverse complement strand
AGTCACCTCTGTATGCAACAACAACAACAACGACAAATACAACAACAACGACAAAGACAACAACAACGACAAAGACAACAACAACGACAAAGACAACAACAACAACAACAAAGACAACAACACAAACAACGACATCAACAACAACACAAACAACGACATCAACAACAAAGGATAGAGGTCATAAATTAATTCTTATCCATTCAAATTTCATAATACTTATCGATAATCCATTAATCCATAACATGTTAATAGTATCAAGATGGAGGTGGGAAAGTGTACAGTCAACACCACTAATAAGTATACAGGTGTGTTTGGAATACCTTCATTAAGACAGTACATAAATAAATAAATAAATATCCATTGGAATTATTTCATTGGTGAATAGTATTGTTCAAAGCTGTATATTTATTAGTGCTCTTGACTGTACAATTGATCCATATATAATATTATAATTATACTTCTATGTCAACTAGCAATTTAATTATATATCATTACGCTTCACAAACCAATCCCTCCCCCATTAAATTAAGGATAAAATTTACTTAGATAAAACAATAACATCACTTAAAATGAACAATACCACTACTACTACTACTACCACCACCACATTGACGTATGTAGTGTACAGTACTTACATATCACCTATTACTATTTCTCTGCTCTCAAAAACAGGTGGAACATTATCATCAATCACAACAATCACCATCATTACAGCCCAGTCAGCCACCACCACCACTACCACTACTACCACTACTACCACCGTCAACTCAATCACCATTACCCACTCACCCACCCACCTACCAACCTACCAAGCCTTTACCAAAACTACTACTACTACTACCACTACCACTACCAACAACTCAATCACCATTATCAGTCACCTACCAAGGCCTCTACTACCACAACTACTATTACTACTACTACTACTATTTGTACCATTCGTAATACTATTCAATATACATTACTACCACTACTACAATTACCTATCAGTATTGCACATATTACTACTACTGTTATATAATAAATATTACTACCAGAAAAACCTTCATTCTATCATAACAACCACCACCACTAACTCTATCATCACCACTACTACAGCTATCACCATCACCACTAACTCTATCACCATCACCACCACTAACTCTATCACCATCACCATCACCACCACTACAGCTATCACCATCACCATCACCACCACCAGTCAGGGATGGAAATACAAAAAGCCGAATCACTCGTCAGATCTTTAGAAATTAGGGAGTGATGGGAACAAAGGTGCTTTATACCCCTCGGTGCACATCAGTCTCATCTTTTGTCGGTTTTGGCGCGGATCTCTGGACTCCCTCACAGCCAGACTTCAAAGATACCAGCTACAATGCCTAGCCCAACAACAAACACACATACACACACGTGTATACACATAAATACATACATACACACACGGGTATACACATAAATACATACATACACACACACACGCGTATACACATAAATACATACATACACACACGGGTATACGCATAAATACAGTCACACACGCGCGCTTACACGAAAATACATATATACACATGCGCGCTTACACGAAAATACATACATACATTCACACGCGCGTACACGTAAATACATACATTCACACACACTCACATACACATAAATACATACACACGGGCGGGTACACAAAATACATACATACACACACACTCGGGATATTTTTGTTCATTGTTATTCTGTTGAGTTACTTTGATTACAACTTACTTTGGCGACATATTCATAAAGGTTGGAGATATAAAGTATAAATATTCAGTGCACTTCAATATAACTTTAATCATTAGTTTTGGACATTGCTGACTGCCTTTGTACTCGTGGTTGTATTACTCTCCTTCCCTAAATCAACCATCTTATAGTGAGTTGGTCATTTTCTCCCTCACACTCACCTTCTTAGTCATATTTAGGGCCTCACACTCATCTTTTTACTCATATTTAAGCCTCACACTTCTTCTTGTCCCACACTCACCTTTTTACTCATATTTAAGCCTCACACTTCTTCTTGACACACTCACCTTTTTACTCATATTTAGGCCTCACACTTCTTGTCCCACACTCACCTTTTTACTCATATTTAGGCCTCACACTTCTTCTTGACACACTCACCTTTTTACTCATATTTAAGCCTCACACTTCTTGTCCCACACTCACCTATTTACTCATATTTATGTTTGTAAACAAGACTGTCTATGGTGTTGTATAGGGCCGGTACGATGGCTTCATAGACAACACTACACAACCATTATACAGTACTGTTATCACACACACACACACACACTATGGTACCAAATATCACACACACCTTTGTCAACACTACAAACATTGGATGGGTTTTATTACTTAACTACAAAATTAATGTTCTTGCTTACAGCCGCTACATACATACATACATACATAGTCTTACCTTGTCATCCGTGCCACATACCTTTTCTTTTCCCTTTCTGTGTTCTAGTGACAGTCCTTATTGAACTAATTAAATATAGACAAAGTTTTATCATACCAGTATTTGTGTTATCATTATAGAGTTGTCATACCAGTACCTGTGTTATTATTATTATAGTTGTCATACCAGTACCTGTGTTGTCATACCAGTACCAGTAACATTCTTCCTTACATCCTAATGAACCAGCCCAGGTTAGTATATCAAAGCTATAGACATTTTTCTACTGGATATGTTTGTACCAGACATACAAATTGGAAATACAGTATTACAAGAGGAACTGTATACCCTACAAAAATTGGCACTGTAACATTTTATTCATATAATTTTTAGGTATTATGTTCAGATTTAATCAGTACACATTAAAAATATAAAAACCCATTGTATTTCCTTGTCATTATATAAATATGGTACATGTTACAAAATAATCTACCAGTACATGTTACAAAATAATCTACCAGTGCATGTTACAAAATAATCTACCAGTACATGTTACAAAATAATCTACCAGTACATGTTACAAAATAATCTACCAGTGCATGTTACAAAATAATCTACCAGTACATGTTACAAAATAATCTACCAGTACATGTTACAAAATAATCTACCAGTACATGTTACAAAATAATCTACCAGTGCATGTTACAAAATAATCTACCAGTACATGTTACAAAATAATCTACCAGTGCATGTTACAAAATAATCTACCAGTACATGTTACAAAATAATCTACCAGTGCATGTTACAAAATAATCTACCAGTACATGTTACAAAATAATCTACCAGTACATGTTACAAAATAATCTACCAGTACATGTTACAAAATAATCTACCAGTGCATGTTACAAAATAATCTACCAGTGCATGTTACAAAATAATCTACCAGTGCATGTTACAAAATAATCTACCAGTGCATGTTACAAAATAATCTACCAGTACATGTTACAAAATAATCTACCAGTACATGTTACAAAATAATCTACCAGTACATGTTACAAAATAATCTACCAGTGCATGTTACAAAATAATCTACCAGTACATGTTACAAAATAATCTACCAGTACATGTTACAAAATAATCTACCAGTACATGTTACAAAATAATCTACCAGTACATGTTACAAAATAATCTACCAGTACATGTTACAAAATAATCTACCAGTACATGTTACAAAATAATCTACCAGTACATGTTACAAAATAATCTACCAGTGCATATTCACTATAAATCTTCTACTACAACAAGATAAAACTATGGTACTAAAAATACAAAACCCTGATGATGATGATGATAATGATAAGGCAACTATTTAATTAACCCCATTATACTATCAGTCAGTAATTAACTCATGGTACACCATTATATATATACAAATATATTTTTTAATTCAATTATAAAATTAGTTATCTTCAAATCACAGCTAATAGCAACTCACTCACACACACAACAAGTCCACTCACTCAGTACAACTTTCACATTCACTAAGTACAGTATATTTCTCCCTACCCTACTTCATATCACTCTCACTCTCATCTAGTTCATACATTTCTCAGCAAAGGATCTCATACTTTCATATACTTTATCATAATCGGGACCAATTTGAGCCTTAACCCTGGCTAGATAGTCGAGTACGGGACCTTCCAGCTTGTATCCCCCGGCCGACGGCTGTTCAAACTCACAGGCAGCCAGTAGGTCAGCAATGGTGGGTTTCTCTCCGGTAATGAAGGGTTGAGGTCCCAGGAAGTAAGATGTGAACTGTTCCTGTACGCGGTCCAACTCTCGGGAGTGTTCAGATACAACGGCCAAGTCAGCCGGACACTTTTTGAGATATGGCAATAATACCTGTTGGGTCACAAAGAAGGAATAGTTAGTAATACTGTTTAGTTTCCTGCAGGATGTGGCACACATAATGACATTCATTATTTATTTTTTACAGATTATACAGTATGGTATATACAATATTTGTACAGTACTGTATATGAAAGATCAGCCTTTAATTCAATCTAATAAATATATCAACATAAAGCAAGACTCAAATATACACATCTACAAACTTATAAAATAATATAAATGGACAACAATGCAATACAAGAATGCTGTGCCCACGGTATAATGACTATAGAGAGGTATGCACAGGGTGGATATTATTGAAACCACAGGCTAACTCAGCCCCTGTTGTCACATCACATAGTCAAGTAAACATCCTCGGTTCTGGTGTGATCGCTCTGCGTTTTTGCCTTAATTTATTTATATATTTATTTATATATAACAATCTAGCCTAACGAGTCCTAAAATGGCTGTTGTATGTTCTCTGGAATAAACATACTGTACAGCAAAAACAGAAGTTGTAGTGATTCAGGAAGAGAGGGCATCATTAAATCTTTGACTCCACCCTCTCCAGGAGTTACTATGCCACATTTCAGCATACATGTACTGACAAACATAATCCTATAGCAAACCAATATACTCACCAAGTTTTGCACTAGGTGGCCTGGATGAGCCAAGCATTGGAGCTAAAGCCTGTTGGAGGTAAATAAAAAATAAATGTTAAAATGGATAACTGGGACTGTGCACTTATTATTGGAGGTATTTAATTAGGCTAGAGAGAGAATGAAATAACAGTAGAGTATATAACACATAGCCACAACAAGAATGCACAGGAAATGCAAACCTCAAGCAAAACTAAATGCACTAAAAATTGTACGCATAATATATCACAGAAATTATGAAACAAACATTACAAATTATTATGATGCAATACAGCCAATAGAAAAGAAAAAAACCAAAGCTGCAAAGGAATAAAAAAATAGAGAAGTGATAAAACTACCAAGCCGAGATGAATATTGAAAGGTATCTTCAAAAATATCCCTAAGAAAATAATGTACAGTATTATTCTGATGTTGAAGTGAAGCGATGACAAGCACATCTGGCAACACTGTCCATGTCGACAAGCACATCTGGCAACACTGTCAGGACATAAACAAAACAAACCAGCTGTGAAGGTGTTGACTTGACTCGTGTTAATTATTATTACTATTTAATGTCATTTTTATGTAAGTAAGAGTGTAGGTTATTACATTATACCTCACCTGACATTAAAATCAGATTATTATTGTTAGTTAAAGATCCAAAATGGCTGAAATAAGTGGTCAAAATGGCTTAAATAAGAGGTATATAATATTAAAGATAAATATTGAATTAATTACTATAATTCCGTATGGTTTTTCCACCTTCATTACCCACTTATATAGACCATTCTAAGACTATTTTCTTCTATGGCATTTCCTCCACAAATGCCCCATTTCAAAGATAGGGCATATTCAAATGGGATATTTTGAAATTAGCATGACCTGACCTAATCTAACCTAGACAGCATCACACTACTGGGACCTAACCTGGGCTTGTGCGGGTTTAGGGGTGTGTGGGAATAGGGGGACAGGCTTGTGGGGGGTTAGGAGGGTGCAGTAATAGGGGGACAGGCTTGGGGGGGGCTGGGAATAGGGGGACAGGCTTATGGGGGGTTAGGGGGATGCGGGAATAAGGGACAGGCTATCTACCCACCCCAAACCAACCTGTCCCCCTATTCCCGCACCCCCCCCAAACCTCCCCCTTACTCCTACACCTCCCTAAATTAATTCACTTTTAATTACTAACATTCCCTAATTTGTGCTTCTTCCAACAGGAGACATGTTTTACGTTTGGAGAAGAAAAGGTCGACAATTACTTCATGGCATCATTACCTTCCCACACAAGACATGGTGGGATATACTTTATTATTATTATTATTATTATTATTATTATTATTATATATAAACCCTTCATTCCTTCAGTATTCTAAACATATATTATTATTATTAACTTGATAAAATAAATTATATATTAACGTTTACATTATTTCATTCAAAACTACATGTATTAATTATTAGCCTTATGTTGTTATTATCTTGAAAAATAAGTTATATATTACATTATTTCATATTATTTATGAATTAAGTTGAAAAATTAATTGTTTGTTACATTATTTCATTCACAACATCTTGTATTATCTATGACCGTATTCAAGAACATTTATGGTGTATACGATGGCTTTGTAGTGTATCTATAGTGTCATCGTACCACACCATGGATATTCTTCTTTCATACAACAACCCTAAGCAATATCATCATCTAATATTAATAAATCAATCAACCTATTTCTTCTCTTCTATTTTACTATCTATCTCTTCTATTTTACTATCTATCTCATCTATTTTACTATCTATCTCTTCTATTTTACTATATATCTCTTCTATTTAACTATCCATCTCTCCTACTTTACCAGGAAATGGCTGAGATGGAAGTACTACCTCTTTTTCTACACGTTCAAGGTCATCTTTTACAATGAGTTTATATCCTATGGTTACGTCCTGGAAGTAGCAATGGAACCGATGATATGGGTCGTCGATCACTTCGCTAAGGCACTCGGGCCGGTAAGGAAACATTTAATTTTTTATATACAGTATAGTATATATTTGTATTTACTGTATATTATTATGTAAAAATTATTCTATACGGATGGGAAGAAAAATTTCATGTAACATCAAATAACATGTAAGGCACTTTGTCTGGTAAGGAAAGATTAAATTTTTATATACAGTATATATATATATATATATATATATATATATATATATATATATATATATATATATATATATATATATATATATATATATATATATATATATATATATATTTGTGTTTACAGTATACAGTATTATAATGTAAAAATTATTCTGTTTTTATGGGAAGAAATAATCACATAACACCAAAGAAGCAGGACAGTACTGGTATAAATGATTTTAATAAGGTTAATATTATCTTTTAGTGTATTTTCAGTCATTCGTGTTTTACTCGGGATTGTGAATCATGAACATTTATATATATAACAGAGTATGTACTGTGTATATTTTTCCTTCTATCAGATTCTTGTATTTGATTTCCCACTTATTTAAATATATACTGTATTTTCCTTTTCTTCAACAGATCTTGGTGTTTGGTGTAGTGAGTTTAACCAGTACTATCGTTGCCATTGTTTACATTATTGGATTACCTTACTACTGGAACAAATCACCAACACTCACTTGTTTCCTCATGGTACTCGGTCACTGGATACTCATCAATATTGTCTTTCACTTCACCATGGCCGCAATTACTGACCCCGGTACTCCCCCCAAGGTACGCTTAATTTAAAGGGGGGCCGGAATAAGGGGGCAGGTTAGGGGGGCGCGAGAGTAGGGGGACAGGCTTGGGGAGGGGATTGGGAGGGGGGCAGGTTTGTGGGGTGCAGGAAATAATATAATATAAAGATCTCACTCATCCTAGTCTCTTGATCAGTGAATGTGTGTGTGTGCAAAAAGTGTATCTCTCCCAATCCTCTCCCTACCCACCACTCATCCTAATCTCTTCCAGGGCATCTTAATCAGTGAATGTGTGTGTGTGTATCTCTCCCAATCCTCCACATACACATTACTCATCCTAATCTCTTCCAGGGCATCTTAATAAGTGAATGTGTGTGTGTGTATCTCTCCTAATCTCTTTCAGCGCATCTTAATCAGTGAGGCAGTGAGTGTGTGTAAGAAGTGTATCGCTCCTAAACCTCCACGTACTCACCACTGTTCTGTCTGTAACCGTTGTATACTCAAGATGGACCATCACTGTCGTATCCTTTTAATGCATTAAGTCTCTTCGTCGTGTCGTTTACATTCTTTTGTCTTCATCTTTCATTTCATTTTTAGCGCTTTAAGTTTCCGAGTCGTTTACATTCTTTCGTTTTCATCTTTCATTTCATTTATTTTTAAGGGGATGGATGATATTTATTCTTTTGGTACATTATAGCCTCTTGATTCTTCCAAAGTATGCCAGGAAACAGGGCATACAGTACTTGGAATACTTTGAAGGAATCAATTGCTCCAGATTTACCACCACTGTCATATCCTTTTAACTAATGTTTTTTAACTGTGGTAATTGTCCATTGAAGTACGGTTAGTCACAGGAATTCTAACACAGCTTATATGGAAAGAAAAGTACCAGTAATTATATTGAAAGTATTGTATTGCAATGACAAGGTTCTATAATTGCAAGACAACATGCATAATATTAGTACAGTATTATATTGCAGTTATGTAATCATACATTTTGTGTACTGTATGTTTTAAACCTTCATAAACAATAGTGTGTGTGTGTATGAATTCTTGTGACCAATTGTATACAGTATACACTTTATGCGACCCCTTCAGGAACCTAACCTAACATAAAAAAAGAGAAGAGTGTACCATCTTTCTGTCCACCATCATTATAATAATAAATAATTATATCGTTCCTTAACTAATTTCTAACCATCACCAGCCTGGCTTAACAATTGTGTAGGTCATTTTAACCATCGTCACTTCTATCTCTACATGGTGTACATGACAATGGGTACGGTATTCATCATGTCACTGGGCTTTGAGATAGCGTACAAGGAGGTGTGGGTTGGGGGTTCTGATGGTGTGGGTCTGAGTGGGGCGTGGGATATGTTTGTGGCGGGAGATGGTGACCACGACGAAGAGAAACAACTCGAGGGATACCCGGTCAAACTCAACGGCACACACTTGATGCCACTTGTGAGTATTATCTAGTAGTAGTAGTAGTAGTAGTAATATTAATAGTAGTAGTAGTAGTAATAGTATTAGTAGTAGTAGTAGTAAAAAATATTATTATTATTATTATTATTATTAAAAATCTAACCTAACATAACACTCTATTCCAACATGATTTAAAGGAGTGTGGGAGTAGGGGACAGGCTTTCTACTCCACCCCCCTCACCCCATACATGTCCCCCTACTCCTGCACCCCCCCAAGCCTCTCCCCCAATTCCCACACTCCCATAAACTAAGGTAACTTGACCTTTGCTGAACTTAACAGGGTGACGGTACAGTTGGTCCTGCTGTAAGATTGGAGACACCAGAGGAAGAAGCTGAGAGAGAGAGACGTAGCTACTGGTATCGCTTCTCTATCATGTACACAGCCATGCTTACTACAGGTTAGAGAACCTCATTTGACACAGAAGCTCCATTTGACAAATTAATTAAGAGATAATGTGATTTATAATACCAATATGATATAACATTGACATACATTCATTTACATACATTTACATTTACATTAATTCTTGTTGTTTGTTATAGGTGTGTTCTGTTCGTTGGGTGGGTTGGCTACTTGGCATGGGAGGCTGGTGAGTCGAGGTGAGACCAGCATCGAGGCTCATATCAACAAGAAGGAGACAGAACGACTCGCTAAAACTGACCAGGTGAAGAAAGAGATAGTTTGTTTGTTTGTTACGATGCCGTGGTACCGTTACGGCGACCCCATAGACAAACCACAGTCATCGTTTGTGCCAATACAGTCGGCAGCATAAATTCGTTCTCATCCCATGTACGGTTGCCAAAAAAGGTATTGTGACAACTATTGATAGAACTTTAACCCTAGTAATATCTACAACTATTTGTAGGGACTATAAGCATGTATAACAGAAGGAAATATACATATCCTTCTGTAATACATACTTATAATCCCTACAAACAACTATGGACATTAATATATTTAATGTTGTATCGATAGTTGTCGCAATACCTTTTTTGGCAACTGTACTTAATAATACAAATATGACCAGATATTGTAGTTATATTCTGAACCAGTTTTTATTCAAACAACATAAATAATTTACCACATGAGAACTATATCTGTTATCACTGTATTAAAACTGTATTACAACATCACTTTAGCTCTTACATACATACTGTACATACATACACAGGTGGAAATGAAACAAACTTATGCTGGTGACTGTACCACACCATCAACAACAACACTATGTATGTTGTTCTTGCATAACGGTCCCATATCTTACCATTTGATTCTGTACAGTTGGTCACAAAACTTGTGTTGCCTCACTCACCGGCCACATCTCCAAGCAGAAAATAAAGCAAAATCATCAATCAATCACTTTCACTATTCCAAATTACAACATCAACAACAATATGCAGGTAGTATTTTTATAAGCTTCTCTGGTTCTCCCACTTACAACCCTGTGAAACTTATATTAGCATACTGTACTGTACTATTTTTTATATTTACTTTGTGACTTGCAGATGTGGTGACAGAACTTGTACAATTCACTTTATACTACCGGTACTGTACTTATAAATCTTTCTGTTATAATAATTGAAGTGCCCTAATACCAACATTTTCTTCACCCCCAGATATACCATAATCCATATAATTTTGGAGTCCTGGAAAACTGGAAAATATTCCTTGGCCTTACAAATGGCAGGTGAGTAGTTATTAAACATTGTCATTTTTAATTAAACGGAATAGTATACTTTTATATACAATAGATTGGAGCACCTTGATTCCTCCTAAGTATGCCAGGAAACAGACCCACATGAAGAAAAATAATGTGGTATCCTGTTGCCTGGAATAGTTTGGAGGAATAATATGCTCCAGATTACAGATACCTGTAGTTTTTTCTTTATGACAGATCATGCAAAATTGTCAAAGAAAAAGGCAAGAATAATTCACATATATATATATATTTTAGTAGAAATTGTATAAAAATAATATAAAAGACAAAACGAAAGATTTGTACCAATCATTTATATTTATTTGTGACAATTGAAAGAGGATTTTGTTTGGCTTGAAACTGCATTTTGTTTGGCCCAATCATTTATATTTACTTGTGACAATTGAGACAGCATTTTGAGTGACCCAATCATTTATATTTACTTGTGACAATTGAGACAGCATTTTGAGTGACCCAATCATTTATCTTTGTGACAATTGAGACAGCATTTTGAGTGACCCAATCATTTATATTTACTTGTGACAATTGAGACAGCATTTTCAGTGACCCAATCATTTATCTTTACTTGTGACAATTGAGACAGCATTTTGAGTGACCCAATCATTTATCTTTGTGACAATTGAGACATCTTTTTGTTTGTGCCAACAGAGATGTACGTCACGTGTTACTTCCGTCACCACACTCCCCAGACGGTAATGGACTCACTTGGCCCAACTCTATCATCAGTAGTGCTGTACATGACAAGGCAGCATGACGCCAGGTCTGAGGGGGGGGGGGAGTAGGGGACAGGCTTGGTTGAGGGCGGGGGGTAAGGAGGTGCGGGGTGTGTGGGAGTATAGGGACAGGCTTTTAGGGGGTGGTGGAAATAGGGGGACAGGCTTTCAACCCACCTCAAGACTGTCCCCTTATTCCCACACCCTCCAAACCCCCCCCAAGCCTGTCCCCTACTCCCACACCCCCTTAAACTACAAACTCTACACAACAAATTTAAAATGGAAGTGTAGTGTTGGTAAATCTGGAGCAAAGGATTCCTCCAAACTATTCCAAGTAACTGAACACCATTAGTTTTGTTTATCTGGTTCTGTTTCCTGGCATACTTTGGAGGAATCAAGGCACTCCAATGTAACCAAAGTGAATTACCATCTTAATTAAGGGGAGATTCTTATGTTGGTGAATTGGAAGGTTGTGTGATTCCTCCAAACTATAATAACCTGTGCCACAAAACAGAACAGATCCCCTATTAGTAGCATTGAGAGTACAGTATCTGTTTTCTGACATATAGGTATGAAGAATCACAGACACTTCTGACATTTCACCAACCAAATAAATAATTTCCCGTTAACTAACCATCTTTCAAAAACAACAACAAACAGACTTTCCAATTTACCAACCAAATAGATAATCTGCCGTTAACCCAACTATGGAACACTGTGAACTTTGTCATTGGTTGTATGAATATTGTGTTGTGTAGTAACCTGATGTTGGTAGTTTGGCTGGCTTGGAAATTAACGTACAGTCAGCAAAAAAAAATATTGGAACCATCCTTACATTGAAATTAACTAACATTCCATAGGGGAGTTCCAATACTTTTTATGCTGACTGTACAGTACCAACTATTTAGATATGGAAAAAAGTAGAGAATATGGTGATTTTTTTGTACTGTATAGTATAAATAATACTGTAAATGCATTTATTTATTTAATATTATTTTTTAAGTAGCATATTTGTTAACAACCCACCTTGTACAGTTGCCAAAAAAGGTATTGCGACAACACTTGATACAACATTAAATATATTAATGTCCATAGTTGTTTGTAGGGATTATAAGTATGTATTATAGAAGGATATGTATATTTCCTTTTGTTATACTTACTTATAAGTATGTATTATAGAAGGATATGTATATTTCCTTCTGTTATACATGCTTGTAGTCCATATACAAATAGTTGTGGATATAACTAGGGTTAAAGTTCTATCAATAGTTGTCACAATACCTTTTTTTAGCAACTGTACATCCGGCAGCATAAATTCACGTCCATCTCATGTACTTAACGTTGCTAATATGACCAACTTTCTGCTCCTCACACTCTGGTCAGAATTTATGTATCACAAGTGTACAGTTGTCCACATGAATTTTTACACAAGCTATATAGAAAGAGAAGTTATACTGGAAGTACTGCAATGAATGGTCTACCAAGTGACTTAGTAATTACCAAAACAATAAATATAATAATAATAATAATAATAATGTTGTATTGCAGTTACATAGTCTGACATTTTCTATATGTTGTCAACTCTTGAAAACAACAACAACAGCGTGTGTGTGTGTGTGTGTGTACCAATTCTTGTGGTGAATACTAGTAGTGTACTCGTGTGCAGTCTTAGAATACATACATACTATAATAATAATAATTAGGGTTAGGTTAGCTCACAGTCACATAATAATTTAGGTAAGCCAGTTTTAAATATCGGCAGGAAGTTTTGTAGTCATTTTTACACCTAATCTAATAATAAATATAAATAGGAGATAGTATGATAGTGGTATAAATTAAACACTTAATTAAGGTGATATAATTATAGTACAGTACTGTATATATTATTCCATTTAGTTGTATTTACCTGTAGTTGTATAATACAGTACTGTAGTTTGATATTACATTACTAATATATATACTGTATAATTATGACAAATAGCATGATATTATACAGTAGATATTTGTTAAAGGGGTTGTGGGAGTAGGGGACAGGCCTGTCCCCTACTCCCACACCCTCCAAAACCCCCCCAAGCCTGTCCCCTACTCCCGCACCACCCCAAAAAAAAAACAAGGCTGTCCTCTACTCCCACACCCCCTAAAACCCCCCAAGCCTGTCCCCTACTCCTTCACTCTCCAAAAGTCCCCAAGCCTGTCCCCTACTCCCGCACCCCCATAACCCCCCAAGCTTGTCCCCTACTCCTGCACCCCCCTAACCCCCAAGCCTCTCCCCTACTCCTGCACCCTCCAATTAACCCCCCAAACCTGTCCCCTATTTCCGCACCCCCCAAGCCTGTCCCCCTATTCCTACACCCCCTTAATTAACCCACTAAATCAGATAGTTCAACACTTGACAATAATAACACAAAGACTAATAATAATTAATATGTTAGTTATGAAATCTTACAGTACAAGTTATAGTAAAGTCAGACCTACAATAGATCTTTAATAATGTTGATTTGTTTTACTTAGATGTTAATTAATTACTATGAAATAAACTTGTTCATCTTAATTAGAATAGTTTCCATATCCCTTATAATTATATATTCCCTGTTATCACCTTTATACTAGTGTAGATAGTAATGTAGATAATGTAGTAGTGTAGATATACTCCATTTACTTATACTTGTCCCGCCGCTCCGTTTGAGCCTAGCCCCAGGTATGAATGGAGCTCTCTGATTGGCTGCCAGGACGCTCAAGGTACCACGCCATTTCTTGTAAACAACCAAGCACTTACTCTGTATTTGAAAGACGACATACCTCTAATAATTTACGTGTAGCTAGATTATTATATAGGTTATGCATTTTTATCTTACACCATTAAACTCTACATTAAATTTGGAACCTAAAAACACTCTCCAAAACATAATACAGACCAAAGAAAAAATATTATAGCGAGTTTAAGTCAGAATACGGCTTGGAAATGTTTATACCACTTTTTACATTGAAGTATTTTTTGCTTCATAGTTAGCATTTATATATAAAAATAATATTCATTCTCGTACAAAGTTTTCTTATGAATATGACAATACCATCAGATTTTAGATAAATATAAATATAAGAGAAATACGAAACGTTTAATGAGACACTGTCATTCCCGACTTCAACAAAGATTACGTAAAATTAAGCTACTTTTTTTATTTAACATTATAGGTTTCCTACAAACAGATAATTTTATATGTTAATAAATAGAGTGTGGTTTGCCATACAAGTTATCTGAAGGAAAGTATTATAATAATGTAATTAGAGAAAAAGAAGAAAGACGGTAAACAGAGCGATACTCCCACATCATACCACAACCAGTAATAAGGGACTGAGGGGAGGGAGGGCAGGCGGTTGTTCTTGTACATTCTCTGCCATAGGCAATGACCAGTTGCCAATTGTCCAATTTTTCACAGCTTGTAGTCTTCTTTTTCTCTAATTACATTATTATAATACTTTCCTTCAGATAACTTGTATGGCAAACCACACTCTATTTATTAACATATAAAATTATCTGTTTGTAGGAAACCTATAATGTTAAATAAAAAAAGTAGCTTAATTTTACGTAATCTTTGTTGAAGTCGGGAATGACAGTGTCTCATTAAACGTTTCGTATCTCTCTTATATTTATATTTATCTAAAATCTGATGGTATTGTCATATTCATAAGAAAATTTTGTACGAGAATGAATATTATTTTTATATATAAATGCTAACTATGAAGCAAAAAATACTTCAATGTAAAAAGTGGTATAAACATTTCCAAGCCGTATTCTGTCTTAAACTCGCTATAATATTTTTTCTTTGGTCTGTATTATGTTTTGGAGAGTGTTTTTAGGTTCCAAATTTAATGTAGAGTTTAATGGTGTAAGATAAAAATGCATAACCTATATAATAATCTAGCTACACGTAAATTATTAGAGGTATGTCGTCTTTCAAATGCAGAGTAAGTGGTTGGTTGTTTACAAGAAATGGCGTGGTACCTTGAGCGTCCTGGCAGCCAATCAGAGAGCTCCATTCATACCTGGGGCTAGGCTCAGACGGAACGGCGGGACAAGTATAAGGAAATGGAGTATAGTAGGACACATGAATGGGTGGTACAGCCCAAATGAAATATGGTCAATTTCACCCAATATCAAGTTCCTTATTATTAGTGACAAACACTTTATAGTCCATGAGCTGAGCCTGGAATTTGAGAGAGTACCAAAAAGGTGAATAAATATTATGTGCACTTTCAGCAAGGTGGATGTCTGAAGTGTTGCGAAATTTGTATTCATGATGTATCGTAAATTTTTCACCGAAAATCGAGAATAAAGTAATAAAAATCGCAAGTCTTCAACAAAAGATTATATCAAGAGACTTCTAGTTAGTCTCATCTTATTCGTTTCTTAATTATGCATCTTTTGGCGTATAATACATGCAACTTAGGACACAAATTTTCTTCATAATATGAGAAAAGAGAAGGAAAAGTAGACCAATTTGTAGTATTTTCTTACGACTTTGTTCTCGTATTTTATTGCAGTACTGTATATATATTTCATTAGTCCATTTCAATTTATTCTATCACAAAACAATACAAGGGAAACATTTTGATACATTTAATTAATAATCACAAAACAAGGAAATAAAAGTCACCAATAACGGGATTTTAAAGGGAAAAGTGGCATAATATTTCGGCTTTTTCATTTATTATCGTCTATTGCATTATATTATCACTGATTCTTAACTCGTAGATAGTTTTATTGGTTACTAAATATAAGAATGTCATCATTGTATGTCTTTTCATATGTTTTAATTAATCTGTACATGCTAAAAATAATGATAAAAGTTGTCCACCCAAACAAAACTGTCTCTCATGAATCTGTGAGAGGAGTTACCAGCGTTTTAGTTATTTCCTACGATTTCTTAGTACAATGTGATGCTATTTAGGCATTTCCATTACACAACTACACACATAATACAACTCTAATGTATAAAGAATTATTAAGTCTGACTAAAAGGGGAAAAAAGGGTAAACAAATAAGATTAGAAGGATATTTTAAAGGGAGAAAATGGCATCAATTTGGAGGTTACTCACTTTCACCTTCTCTCAAGATCAATATTAAAAGAAAAAAGAAAATCTCTAGTTAGTTCTTATTGATGATGCAGTTACAGACACATACACACATACAGACACAGCTACTACTACTAGTGATTTTAATAGTGAATAGTGATCTCAATAGTAAATAGTGATCTTATTATTTACTCGTGTGTGTGGAACTACATAATATTATAGACTTTTAACTATCAATTCTATTTAACTTTGGTGTAAAAATGGAGTGAAATGAAGTGAAAATAATTAGGAAAATGCCTCAAAGTTTTATTGTTGAGTGAAATTGAGTGAAAATCATTAAGAAAATACAGTAACTCAAAATTTTATTATTAACTCGTGTGTGGAACCATATTAGACTTTTAACAATTATTATTGATTTTATTTAACTTTTAATAACATAATAATGAAGACCATAGCTAGTGTGTGTTATAGTTATTGATATTGAGTGAAAATAATTGAGAAAATAACTCAAATAATTACTGTATAATACGGAAATACCCTCAGAAATACGGAAATACACTTAGAAATACGGAAATACCCTCAGAAATACGGAAATACACTTAGAAATACGGAAATACACTTAGAAATACCCTCAGAAATACGGAAATATACTTAGAAATACAGAAAAACACTCAAGAAATACGGAAATACCCTAAAAAATACTGAAATACCCTTATAAATACCTTAATTAATACGGAAATACTCTTATAAATACGGAAATACCCTGTGAAATAAATGTCAACTCCAAGGTCATGATGGCGCCTCATAATATAATATTAATCCTATTATTATTATTAATTAACTATAATATTTCACTAACTTCAGCTGAGGATGCCCCAAAATTTACGTGCCCTGATAATTCCCCTTATTTTTATCCTTGTAAATGTGATGGTGGTGGAGAGGAAGGGATAAATATTAAATGTGAAAATACTAACTTGGCATCCATTGCTTTGGGGTTAGCCAACATACGATTACCCATACAGGAATTAAAGTTGTATAGATGTAATATACGTAGACTGTATGGTAATTTATTTAATGGTTTGTTACTCCTACGTTTGGTAATTGAGGACACACCTATTGAAGAAGTAGAAGAAGGTGTATTTGAAGGTGTCAAAGGTACCCTAAAGGAATTACATTTCATTAGGGCACCTCTACGGGTTATACCCAAACAGGCCTTACAGATCCTAAAAAAACTCGAGGTTATTGTTATTATTGTTGTTATTGGATTTACATTGATTTTTGTGGTTATATATATGATATTTATTAATTTATACACATTACATTGTTAATTGGGTATTTATTGAAAGAATTACCATTTTGTAGCAGTGTTGCCTGATCCGGCTAGGTCCCAGGTTAGGTCCGAGATAAGGTCCCGGTAGTTTGCCCCGATTAGGTCCCAATAGTCTGCTGTTGTTAGGTTAGGTTAGGTTAGGTTAGATTCAAAATAATGCCCTATTTAAATATCTTGGAAACGGGGCATTTGTGGAGGAAATACCATAGAAAAAAATAGTCTTAGAATGGTCTTAATAAGTGGGTAATTAAGGTACAAAAACCGTATGCAATCACGGTAATTCTTTCAACATTTACCATGATATATATTGATGTAAGATATACCGTAACGATGATATATATATATGAAACGATGATATATATATGAAATTTATTAATGTAAGGATACGGTATATAAATTGTTTTAGTCATTTAAGGGGGAAGTACAGTTTTGGCAAATCTGGAGCAACTGATTCCTCCAAACTATTCCAAGCAACAGGACGCTTTTATTTTTGTCCATCTTTTCCTGTTTCCTGGCATATTTTGGAGGAATCAAGGCACTCCAATGTACCAAAAGTATACTCTCCCCTTAATATCCTAATAATAAATGCACCACTAAAATATTCTTCAATCCCTTTCAGGAGTTAGAGATTGTTGGTGCGAACCTGACCCGACTGGAGAACAATGCATTGGTCGGCCTCGGCAAACTGGAAGTATTGCGTCTCAACCACTGCAACATTGGCGCCTTGCAGGGTAAAGGTCTTCAGGTGGGTGATGCGTTCGTCTCTATTCGTCTGTATTTTGATGCTCTCGTGTGTATTTGTCTGTATTTTTATGCGCTCGTGTGTATTTGTCTGTATTTTGATGTGCTCGTGTGTATTTGTCTGTATTTTTATGCGCTCATGTGTATTCGGTTTGTCTGTATTTTTATGCGCTCGTCTCTATTTGTCTGTATTTTGATGCGCTCGTCTCTATTTGTCTGTATTTTTATGTATGGTTTGATTACTGTCCTAATTATTACTGTGTAGTTTTTGTATCCAAGATGTTTGATTACTGTACTAAGAATATTCCTATGTTGGTTTAATTACTGTACTAAGAATATTTCTATGTTGTTTATGTATATAATTTTTTGTTAACTATTCAACAAAGAATATTCCTACATTGGTTATGTATCTAATCTTTGGTCGTATATTTTCAACAGGGTTTACCGAGGCTGAAGAAGATAGACTTTAGTTATAATGAACTTAAGAACATTCCTAATGGTATCTTCAAAGGCAAGAGGTCCGTCAAGTTACTCGACCTTTCCTACAACAACTTCACTAAGCTGGACAACAAATATTTTTCGGTAAGTTAATTAAGGGGGTGTGGGAATAGGGGGACAGGCTTGGGGGTGGGTTGGGGGGAATGTATATACAGTATTTAATATTATATGGTTTGTTTGGTCTATTTATTTTGTTTGGTTTGGGAGAAAAATTCACACAGACAAACAAACACACACACATACACACAGGCAGAAAGACGCCTCTCTTTTTATAGATACCCGGTATATATCTTGCCATCAACAGGACCTCACACACACAGACAAACACACCCGGTATAGTATATATGTTTGCCTCAACAGGACCTGAACCAGACAAACACACACACACACACACACACAGACGCCTCTCATTTATAGATCAACAGGACCTCACACAGACAAACACACACACAGACACACACACACACCTCTCTTTTATAGTTACCCAGTACAGTATATAATTATCTTTGCCTCAACAGGACCTGAACCAGACAAACACACACACACACACAGACAGACGCCTCTCATTTATAGATCAACAGGACCTCACACAGACAAACACACACACAGAGACACACACACACACCTCTCTTTTATAGTTACCCGGTACAGTATATATGTTTGCCTCAACAGGACCTGAACCAGATGACTTGGTGTAACATATCCCACAACCAAATCAACAACTTGGGACGTAACCCTTTTGCACGTAACAGTGTGATGGGTTGGTTGTCACTCTCACACAACCTCATCACCAAACTGGAGACACGGACGATGAGATCCATGCGCTTCCTCAGACGACTCTTCCTCTCCGACAATCTCATCGAAAAGGTTGGTAGAGGTTGGTGTGAAGTTTAAGGACTCTGTGATGTACAGTAGTCAGAAAATTGGAGTCAAATGAGTCCTTCAAATATTGCCATGAAACACCACCTATATGGAATGATCTTGTTTCGTGGCATTGTCAGGAGGAATCAGAAGCCACCAATTCCCATACACGATCACAGGGTCCTTAAGGAGGATAGTTTTGTTTGTTTTGGTAAATCGGGAGCAACTGAGAAATCCTCCAAACTATTCCCAGTAATAAAACACTATTATTTTTTTGCTCCTCTGGTCCTGTTGTTTCCTGGCATACTTTGGAGGAATCATAGCACTCCAATGTAACAAAAAAGAATTACCACCTTATGTGTGTGTGTGTGTGTACGAGAACATAAGCACAAGAATTGAGGAAATTACAACATGTATTTAAGTTTACTCTCTCGGCAGCTAAATATTTTGATTCATTTCTTTAAATCTAAATGTTTGTTTCTCCTCTTGCACTTTGTAATACATTCAAATAATATTACAGTACACCTCTTTTCACTACAAATTAAAATAAAGGATGTTATTGTTGTTATTATAGTTACATTTAATAGTAATAATATAATGACTGTTATTGTTGTTATTATAGTTACATCTAATAGTATTGTTATTGTTATTATTATAGTTACATTTAATAGTAATAATATACTGACTGTTATTGTTGTTATTATAGTTACATCTAATAGTATTGTTATTGTTGTTATTGTACAGTAGTTACATCTAATAGTAATAATATAATAACTTGCCCGTTACAGATCCCACGAGGTATATTCTCCACTATGGGTCGTATTGGTACCATAGACTTGTCTCGCAACAAACTGACCGAGGTGGAAGAACATGCATTTGAGGACCTCCAGTACTTAGAGGTGGTGGATTTATCAAGTAATCAAATCCACACCGTCAAAACCTACGCCTTCTTGGACCTATTCCTCGTGGCCATCAATATCAGTCATAATCAGATACACACCTTTGAAGAAGAGTCCTTTGTCAACACTATAAATATAACTAGTTTAGATCTCTCCTACAATAACATCAGTATGATTCCCAAAGGTGCTTTCCCCGGTGAGAGGAGTTACATGACTGAGCTTCTATTAATGTACAATAATATTTCTGATCTCTCTCACATCCCATTACACTTTCCCGGGATTAAGCTTCTCAACATATCCTACAATAGACTAGAGGTTATTCCCAGGAAAGTGTTTCCAATTAAACTATATGAACTTCACACTATAGATGCCAGCCACAATCGCCTCAACACTATAGGGAGAAGTGTGTTCGGTGGACTGTTTTCAATACGACACATCGACTTCAGTTATAATAATCTGACTGAGTTAGTTGGGAGTATATTTGGTACCATTCCCACAGTGCTGGGTGTTAACCTTTCACACAACCGCATCAGAAAGATCTCCCGGGGTATATTCGCCAGTCTGGCATCACTGCGCTATCTCTACCTTGGCAACAATGAAATATCAGACTTGTTCCTCATACCACAGTCCCTCAATTACCTCCACCTACAGAACAATAATATTTCCTACATCCGTCCTGGGTCAACATGGCCTCAGATGAATGCTTTACTCTACATGGATCTGGATAATAATAATTTAGGTGATTCTCTGGAAGGTGGCACATTTCAGTATCTCAATTCCCTTCGTAATCTCGGTCTGAGGAATAACTCCATTACCGTCCCTCCCTGGCAGGCTCTCGGTGACCTACAGACACTTCAGTACCTCTATTTAGACCACAACAAAATACAGAACTTGACGAGGGGCGCGTTCGGTCGTCTGCCGGTCGTGTTCGAGATCACCCTCGCTCACAACGGCATGACCAACATCAGTAAACAATCATTCGAAGGTTTACTACAACTACTCAAACTCAATCTATCCCATAATGTACTGTACCATATACCCAATGAGGCTTTTAGAGGCTGTGTATCCATGCAGTCTATTGATCTGTCTCATAATCATCTGAACAAGGTTGACAACGGTACACACGGACTGTTTGATGATCTCCGCTCCATCCGTCACATCAACGTCTCCCACAACAACTTTGGCACCGTGTCCAAGAAGATGTTCCCTTACCACAAGTGGATTCCGTACAACGTTCAGTCGGTTGATCTGAGTTATAACCGGATGCCTGTACTAACCAAAAACCTCCTCATAGGATTACAGAAAGTCCGTAAACTCAACTTATCCCACAACATCCTCAACGAAATCCGACCTAGTGTAATGGGCAACCTAACACAACTGGAGGTGCTTGATCTGTCCTACAATGAACTAGAGGCCTTGGGGAACACCGTCTTTGGCCAAGGTAGGAAACTGAAGGAGCTGTACCTACAACACAATGACCTCATCTCCGTCCCGGCCCACGTCTTCATGACCAACCCTAACCTCACCTACCTCGACCTCTCCGACAACAACTTCCACTATTACTATGAGAGTTTTGTCCCGCGCGTCACCAACGGAACCACCGTTAAGTAAGACACGGTTTTATTTTGTTCATTATTTTTTTATTTTTTTATTTTTTTCTATACCTCACGATATTTTTTTTTTTTTTTTTTTTTTTTTTCTCTTCCTCAACCTCGGAATTAATGTTAGTGTTAGTTGCTTTAGTCATTAATTTATTTACATGTTGTTAGTACTTGTTATTGTAATTATTATTATTATTGGATTGAGAGTACAGTATATATTGTAGACCAGACATAAAAACGGGTATTTAATCATTTGTTTCAGGTTCACCAACAACCCCTTAGAGTGTGACTGTGCTCTGCGTCGAGTGCGTGCCTGGCTGGACACGTGGCTGGGCTCGGAGACGTGGGATGACCTGGTGTGTGCTAAACCCCTCCACCTCGCCAACCGTACCCTGCCCAACATAGCCGAGGAAGAGCTCAGGTGTAGTGACGATCGCAGGGCCAGGGAGAAATATCAGGTGAGACACATGGATCCAAAATATGTATCCAGGTCTGGTTGAAGTTTCGAATCATTTGACATTCTACTGAACCAATTACAGTCATCCCTCCGCTATCGCGAGTAATTGGTACCGTAAGTAGCACGTGATAGCGGAATTCGCGATAGCGGAATTTAATAACTAATGGGAATAATTGAAATTGGTTCCCAGTCCCTCATATTTCAAGATTTTTCCTCCCTAAACATGCTTTTGTTTACTAATATTTCTTTGCATATAATGAAAACTAAAGTAGATTAGTAAGAAAATTGCATTTTTAACCTAATACAGTGGACGCCACAAGTACAGTAAGCGTGTTGAGTGTTGTGGTTAGGTGGTGCGTAAATGGATATGCCTCACTCACCTTAGGGACTAAAGATTAATGATGAAAATTGGGATAGGTTCTTATGTCTCTCGAAAGTGACGTTTTTTTTTTTTTTTACTATGAGACCTCAAACACGATGGCAATTCATTAAACATAACAAAACGTGTTCACATATGGAGAGTCGGGCGTCTGATTCCGAGAGCACGTGCCAGAGTAGGATGTCTCACTGACTGCAGAATTAGCTACCAAAATATTAACTTAAAATTATTTTCAAAACAATTGCATCCATATAAAATGGGTGGCGAAAATAAGTGAAGCATATCCAATGAGTTTGTATACAAAACGAGCGAAATGATAATGAACATGTTAGGAAATTATATCACTCGTTTGTGGTGTGTGTGTGTGTGTGTTGCCACCACTTCTCCCGCACTCCTTCCCCCCCCCTACCCTCAGTATCTCCATTCCCCCTAGCCCAAGGTCATGGGAATATAGGCCTAGCGTGCCTTGTTACCGTGTGTGTGACTCTCGTGTTTAGTAATTACGAGTTAAACACTGGCTTCAACACTCAGTCATGTCAGGTGGTGCATTTACAAAATGGAAAGCCATATCCTTCCATATAAAAAAGGAAGTTATTTCGGTATTTCTTGGACAGAAAAAGAAGGAAACACTAATAACGTATGATTAATAAAATGTAAACAAACGATATCACGCTATCTCCCCCCTTCCCCCTACCACCTCCACTACCACCATGCATGCCATCGATGCCGACGACTCATTTCAGTCATGAATCGTCTTAATACAAATTGTTATATGCATTTAATATGCTTAATACGAATTGTAATATACATCCCTATAGGAACAACGTCTTATATCGACGTATTGGACATTCTATACCAGACCGAGGTGTAATTAGGCACAGATGAAAAAGCTTTATCTCCACACATTGTATCACTAGTTAACTCTTGTGTTAAATAAAGATAGGGTTGATAAGCAGGGCTAGTTATAATCCCACACAGTCTTCATCTTTACTACTGTAACACCATGTCATGGTAAACATGGCTGTCAGTCGAGTGTGCTTGGCCAATCGCACCGCCAAATTTGAATGTTACGTGCGCGATAGTCCGCATACGGATGCGCTATAGCGGATGAAGGTGAACTTTTCACACATGCGCGATAGTTACGAAACGCGAAAGTGGAACCCGCGATAGCGGAGGGATGACTGTACAATGCTTATCCTGTTTCATATTTGCTTGAGCTCACTTAATAACTCAATCAGGCATTTTGAAGCAAGCCTGGATACATATTTTGGATTGTGAGTGTACAGTTGCAGTCAATAATAATCATCCACATGTGGGTATCTCAAACAATTTACTGTCTAATGTTTTCACGTTCACATATGATATTTTTATTTTAAGTAGTGTAGTGTGTAGCTGTTTGGATTAAATTAAAAGATGGTAGTTAACGTGTGTGTGTGTGTGTGTGTTATTGTTTTAAGTAGTGTGTAGCTGCTTGTATTAAATCAAAAGATGGTAGTTAACCTATTTATTGGAAAGTTTATCAGCTATGGAACAGAGGGAAGCTGTCAAACTCTTATGTGAGGTACCCCTATATGGATTATTATTTTTGACCATGACTGTACAGTTAGGGTTTTCAACATGGAATTTTGTGAGACATTGAATAGTTGACCTTTCATATGTTATTATTATAGTAGTTTATTTATGGTTCTGTAATATTTATATGATTTTATTTATGGTTCTGTAATATTCATATGATTTAGGCTTGTTTGTATTTGTGTATTTTCTGTAGTGTTTCTTGGCTTCCCTATAAACACTCGAGTTTCATTACTGTATGTTTGTAAAGAGATAAAATCAATTAGGTGTAGGATATGTTTTTGAAGAAAGCTCTCTCTACAATGTAAACCCCCAAGTCTGTTTATCATCCCTCATCATAGCAGAGAGACTAAACTAACCCTTTTGATTCATTTCCAGGTGTAGGTGTTTCTTGACTTGAAGTTCCCACTGTATTGTGTATCCATTAATGCATCCCTCATAACAAAGAGACTAAACTAACCCTTATGATTCATTTCCCCGGTTTAGGTGAATCCTGACTTAAGGGGAAGGTATAGTTCTGACATTTTTGGAGATTATGATTCCTCCAAATTATTCCAGGCAACAGGATTCCATTATTTTTCTTTATCTGGGTGTGTTTTCTGGCATACCTTGGAGGAATCAAGGCACTGTAATGTACCAAAAGTATACTCTACCCTTAAATTTCCGACTGGTGGGAGAGAAGCTGTACATTTTTTTTTCTATATTCTGTATCCAAATTTTTTTCTATATCCATTTCTGCATCCCTCATAACAAAGAGACTAAACTAACCCTTATGATTAATTTCCCGATGTTAACCCTTTATGATTCATTTCCCCGGTTTAGGTGAATCCCGACTTGAGGTTCCGACTGATGGGAGAGAAGCCGTCGGACCTGGTACACCTGGACGTGTCTTGGTACGTGACGACGAGGGAGGACGTGGGCGGGTTCCGGGTCACCGTGTTCAATTCCACCTCGGGTAAAGAGGTGACGCGTAGCAACGTGACCTACGACGCACGGAGGATGACACTGAACCAAGTGCCTCGGGGAAGGTGAGTGTATGTGTGTATGTTTGTTGAGGTGAGTGTATGGTGGTGTCAGGTGTATGTGTGTATGTTTGTTGAGGTGAGTGTATGTGTGTATGTTTGTTGAGGTGAGTGTGTGGTGGTGTCAGGTGTATGTGTGTATGTTTGTTGGGGTGAGTGAGTGAGTGGTGTCAGGTATATGTGTGTATGTTTGTTGAGGTGAGTGTATGTGTGTATGTTTGTTGAGGTGAGTGTATGGTGGTGTAAGGTGTATGTGTGTATGTTTGTTGAGGTGAGTGTATGGTGGTGTCAGGTGTATGTGTGTATGTTTGTTGAGGTGCGTGTGTGGTGGTGTCAGGTGTATGTGTGTATGTTTGTTGAGGTGCGTGTGTGGTGGTGTCAGGTGTATGTGTGTATGTTTGTTGAGGTGAGTGAGTGTGTGGTGGTGTCAGGTGTATGTGTGTATGTTTGTTGAGGTGAGTGTATGTGTGTATGTTTGTTGAGGTGAGTGAGTGGTGGTGTAAGGTGTATGTGTGTATGTTTGTTGAGGTGAGTGAGTGGTGGTGTAAGGTGTATGTGTGTATGTTTGTTGAGGTGAGGTGAGTTAGGTTCAGGATGTGAGGTGAGTTAGGTTAGGTTAATGACAGATGTGAGATGAATTAGGTTTGTTCTAGATGGATTAGGTTTGTTCTAGATAGGTTAGTTTTGTTCCAGATGTGAGATAGGTGAGTGGTGTCAGTTGTAAATGTAATACACTCTCCTCTCTTTTTATGGGAGTTTAAATTACTGTATGTGAATTTGAAATAGTGCGTATCATGAAAAAATAAAAATAAATAGCCTGTCCCCTACTGCCGCACCCCCTTAAGGGAAGAGTCTATTGTAGGTGAATTGGAAGGTGTGTGATTCCTCCAAAGTATGCCAGGAAACAGGACCAGATGAACAAAAATAATGGTGTTCTGTTGTACATCTCCTTTCACCACCTCTCCTCCGTCCGCAGATATCGTGTTTGTATTGGTACCACTGACTCGAGGGACACCATCCGTGCACTACAGCCTGCCCAGTGTCACCAATTCAATGTCAGCCGGGCTTGTATCCTCACTACATCCTTCCTTACTCTCATTATTACTCTTACTATTACTTTAACTCTTACTTTATAATCTCACCACACCCTTCCTTACTCTTATTATTACTTTAACTCTTACTTTATAGCCTCACCACATCCTTCCTTACTCTTATTATTACTCTTACTATTACTTTAACTCTTACTTTATAATCTCACCACATCCTTCCTTACTCTTATTATTACTTACTTTAACTTTTACTTTATAACCTAACATTGTATCCTCACCATACCCTTCCTTACTCTTATTATTACTCTTATTATTACTTTAACTCTTACTTTATAATCTCACTACATCCTTCCTTACTCTTATTATTACTCTTACTATTACTTTAACTCTTACTTTATAATCTCACCACACCCTTCCTTACTCTTATTATTACTTTAACTCTTACTTTATAATCTCACTACATCCTTCCTTACTCTTATTATTACTCTTACTATTACTTTAACTCTTACTTTATAATCTCACCACACCCTTCCTTACTCTTATTATTACTTTAACTCTTACTTTATAATCTCACCACACCCTTCCTTACTCTTATTATTACTCTTACTATTACTTTAACTCTTACTTTATAATCTCACTACATCCTTCCTTACTCTTATTATTACTCTTACTATTACTTTAACTCTTACTTTATAATCTCACCACATCCTTCCTTACTCTTATTATTACTCTTACTTTATAACCTCACTACATCCTTCCTTACTCTCATTATTACTCTTATTATTACTTTAACTTTTACTTTATAACCTAACATTGTATCCTCACCATACCCTTCCTTATTCTTATTATTACTCTTACTATTACTTTTAACTTTTACTTTATAACCTCACCACACCCTTCCTTACTCTTATTATTACTTTAACTTTTACTTTATAATCTCACCACATCCTTCCTTACTCTTATTATTACTCTTACTTTATAACCTAACATTGTGTGTAAGAAGAGTCGGTAGATGTTGAAAGAATTGTCGTCATCGCGTACGGTTTTTCTATCTTTTTTTATTTACACCATTCTCATACTACTATTTTCTTCTATGGCATTTCCCCAAAAAGATTCATGGTGGGTGTTGTTGTTGTTGTTGTTGATCAGAATTACAGGTACTTAGTTAACTCTACATACATTGCTTGGTGCCATTGTAGTAAAAATATATTGTATATACAGTATATATATATAGTGTATGATATTAACTCAATATTGTGATATTAAATGTCGACACCAGTGACTCGTTCACTCTAAACTGTATTTTTATTAGTGTAATGTATATAAGATGTTTTATGGAAATTATGGTGTGCAGTCACCATCAAATAAACACCACTTTCCTTCCATCATGCAAATTAATCAATATCATATCAAATTATAATCATACAATACCCTATGTCAACTCAACCCCATCAATTATTATTACAGTATTATTATTATGAGGTGCTGCAAAATCATAATGAATCAGAATCATATCAAAATATATTCATACAACAACAACACCTTACGTCAACTCAACTCAACCCCCTCAATTATTATTATTATGAGGTGGTGCAAAATCATACACGTGTTGTTCTTTATTACCAAGATATTTACTACAAAGGAAGGAAAGTGTTGATAGATATTTGATTGTGGCTGTACATCTATCTATATAGTACAGTAGTTGTAAATACCAATAAGGACATTATATTACTCTGGGATGTATTTACTTTACAAAGCTCTCTATACATTATTATTAAACTTATACATTTGTTACTGTCTGTATTATTTTATTTTTTTCAAGTTGCATTTTTCCCAATAGAAATTTTGTCTCTTTTTATTTCCTCAAGTTTTGGTTCTTCTAGATTTTTTTTCCTAATTTCTCCAGACTTTTTCATTTTTTCTTCATTTGTTCCTCTTATTCATATTAATTAAGGGGGTAATACTTTTTGGTTACATTGGAGTGCCTTGATTCCTCCAAAGTATGCCAGGAAACAGAACCAAATGAACAAAAATAATGGTGTTCTGTTGTTGCTTGGAATAGTTTGGAGGATTCAATTGCTCCAGATTTACCAACACCAAATTTCCCCGTTTAAGATTAAATTGGATATAGACGTGTTATTGACTAATGTGATTGTCTGCTACCGGTACATAAAAAAAAAATTTATTGGTAGGACACAGAAAGAAATTTTAGACAATATTTTTATTAAAGGAAAGCTTTTCATATACTGTACTGTTGACCACAAAAATTCATACACACACTGGTTTTTTTTTTTTTAGGGTTTATACCACATAGAAATAATTGTAAGACTACATAACTACAATGCAACATTATTATTATTATTAGGTTTGTTGTTTTGTAATCACCGTTTCACTTGGTAGACCATTCATTGCAATACTTTGAGAATAATGACTGAGGCCCGTAGTTTTAAAAAATTTGAGGGTCCTTACTGGAGCTCTATGAATTCTCCAAACTACTCCAGGCAACAGATTCCCTATTAGAAATACTGAAGGGTTCTTTGGCCTGGATTATTTGGAGGGTTCATAGAGCTCCAGTAAGGGCCCTCAAATTTTTTTAAACTACGGGCCTGACCTCTCTTTCCACATAGCCTGTGTAAGAATTCGTGTGGCCAACCGTACATCCACACAATATAAAAAGGGAACTTGGATACATGTAATTATTTATTCATTTAATTACATAAATTATGTACAGTTGGACAGGAATTGTGCTACAGCCCAGGTGAAATATACTTGTCCCATTTAAGTAACCAATGTCTATTATCAGGTAGTTGCTTTTTATTACCATCCTCAATACTGTACTGACTTCTGCCCCTGATGTCTCCTATTTAGCACTAAGGAACACACACACACCATCCTCAATACTGACTTCTGTCCCTGGTGTCTCCTATTTGGCACTAAGGAACTTGATATTGGGAGAAATTGACCATCTTTCACTTGGGCTATACCTCGAATTTCTGTATCCAACTGTACTTTGTTTATCACAGCTGTTCTGACTACAGGATAATTATAGTCTACAGGTTATTGAGAATAATCATAGCAGCAGCAGCAGTACTATAATATTGATCATAATCACAATAGTACTGTATAAAGGTAATCAAAAAGCAAAACATACATACATACATGATGAGCTAGAAGGACGTTCAATAATTCGGAATGTTACGATAATATTGATCGTAATCACAATTTTATAAAGGTAATCATAAAGCAAAACATACATACATACATACATGAACTAGAAGGACGTTCAATAATTCGGAATGTTATGAGGAACTAAGCGTACTGGTATACATCTCTATCACTATATACAAACAGAAAGTCACATACAGTATATTTTTTTTACACAGGATAAAATGAAATAATAATACAAACTTATCACATTTTTTACACAGGATAAAACAAAAAATAATACAATCATAAGTCACATATTTTTACACAGGATAAAATAAAAAAATAATAACAACATAAGTCACATATATTTTTACACAGGATAAAACAAAAAATAATACAATCATAAGTCGCATATATTTTTTTTTACACAGGATAAAATAAAAAAATAATACAATCATAAAGTGACATATATTTTTACAAATTATAAAACAAAATAATAATACAAACTTATCACATATTTTTACACATGATAAAAAAAAAAAAATACAATCATAAGTGACATATATTTTTACACAGGATAAAAAAAAAAAAAATCAATAATACAAACTTATCACAGTGTTTAAAGTGTAACTCACTACTTAAAAAAAAAACAGGTTGTACCGTCATGTTTTGTGTATTAAACCAAGGACCATCAGTATGTATGTATGTATGTATAGTATTTTTAATTAAGGTAGTAATTCACTTTGGTTACATTGGAGTGCCTTGATTCCTCCAAAATATGCCAGGAAACAGAACCAGGTGAACAAAATTATGGTACACTCTCCTCTTTTTTTATTACAGGTTAGGTTGGTGAAGGGGTTGCATAAAGTGAATTTCGCATAAAGTAAATTGTACATTTCCATAAGAAATAATGGTACTTTAACTTGAAAATGGAGCCTCCTTGTTCGTGTTATTTTAAGAGTTCGTGTAAATTGAATTTATTTAATTTTTTTCATGATACACACTATTTCAAATTCGCATTAAAAGAGAGGAGAGTGTATTCTGTTGTTGCAGGGAATATTTTGGAGGAATCAAGGTACTCCAATGTTTCAAAAGTTTACTATCTCCTTAATTAAATCAAGTACTGTATATATTGGTGTACAAGCTCTCAAACATTATTTAGCATCCCTTTACTCTGATACTCGGCTGTCTATGTAGGAATACGTGGTTTAGAACTAGACTGTAAAGCCACAATCAAATATCCACCCACATTTTCCTTCCATCGTGAAAATAAATCAGTATCATATCAGAATATAATCATACAACAACAACAACACCTTACGTCAACTCAACCCCCTCAATTATTATTATTATGAGGTGGTGCAAATATCATACACGCGTAGTTCTTTATTACCAAGATATTTACTAAGATGGAAGGAAAGTGTCGGTGGATATTTGATTGTGGCTGTACAGTTGCCAAAAAAGGTATTGCGACAACTATTGATACAACATTAAATATATGAATGTCCATAGTTGTTTGTAGGGATTATAAGTATGTATTACAGAAGGATATGTATATTTCCTTCTGTTATACATGCTTATAGTCCATATACAAATAGTTGTGGATATTACTATGGTTAAAGTTCTATCAAGATTTGTCGCAATACCTTTTTTGTCAACTGTACATAATAACCTAATATCAGAATGCATGTATCAAAAGTCTTAAAATATATCATAGTATGTACCGTAGGTCTGTATTTGTGCTTTTAATTACTATATTATGTGATGGTATTTATAAGGCTCGGCAAGAGTTACCAGAGAATTGTATTTATTGAGCTGTTTTACCCTCACTCCCATCTCTCCTCCCTGTCATCTCTCCTCCCTGTCGTCTCTCCTCCCTGTCGTCTCTCCTCCCTGTCGTCTCTCCTCCCTCTCGTCTCTCCTCCCTCTCGTCTCTCCTCCCTGTCGTCTTTCCTCCCTGTCGTTTCTCCTCCCTGTCATTTCTCCTCCCCCTCGTTTCTCCTCCCCCTCGTCTTTCCTCCCCCTCGTCTCTCCTCCTCCTTGTCTCTCCTCCCTCCCGTCTCTCCTCCCACTGTTGTATAAGAGTCTGGGATCTGTTTTGTTGCAGTGTCTAGATAGCGACGTGGATTAAAAAAACAAACACACACAACAACAAAAACAGACCCCCGCCTCCCAAAAGCAAAAAACACCTAAGGGACCCTGTAGTATTGTGGTTCTGTTTCCTGGCATACATTGGTTGGAGGAATCAAAAGTATTCTATTATTCCCTTAACTTATTTCCTGATGGTCTTTCACCCCCTCCTCTCCCTGTTGGTCCTCCCCTTCTGCTTCCTCATAATCTGTAATGAGTTGAGCGAGAGTTTCCAAAGCATCATCAAACTCACTCTCTTCTAAACCCTCTCCGGTGTACCAATGAACAAAGGCTCTCTTACCGTACATCATCTTGAATTTATTACCCAGTGTGACCCATGTGTCCTTGAAAGCCGTGGTGTTGGCGAGGACACAAATCGACTTGGGTAATTTGTCGTGTGATAATTTCCCGGTGACGACACAAGGCCGGCTGCTGTTGATGCCGATTTTGTAGCGTTTAGGGCACCACTCTACGAAATGCACGTTGGATAAATTAGTGAGGGCGTTGGTAGCCTTGGATGCCTCGCTGGCCGTGATGTCGCCTCGGTACAACAGACAACAAGGCATATACTTACCATTATCGGGGTTGTAGGTGGCCATTTGTGAGGACGGGTTGAAGCAGTCTGTGGTCATGTCTGTCACGGATTGATTACCCTGGTGTCGGGCAGAGTCTGGGGATATTACCGGTGCGTAGGTCATGACGGGGAAATGGAGGCGTCTTTTAGGCACTAGGTTTGTGCTATAGTCGGCGAGATCAACATTGAGCGAACCTGGAATCCTGAGAGAAAGAGTAGCTGAGGAAATAACTTGGGCCACACGTGCATTCAAGTGATGATAAGTTGGACGACTGATCCCCAGTTTATTGACACACAAATTATACGTGGCCTCATTATCAAACACAAACACACAGTGGCCGTAGTTAATGGTGGTAGTGGCGTGTAGGATAGCATTGTAAGGTTCCACAATCCCCGTAGACATTCGTGGTGAAGGGAAAACACAGAATCTCATAAGGTTGATGCCTGGATATTCCCGAGTGAGTTTGTCCAGAAGAAGAGTCATGAAGCCAGAGCCGGTGCCACCACCAAACGAATGGGTGAACACGAAACCCTGAAAAAGGAAGAAAGGAAAATGAAAGATGAAGAAATGAAACTGAAAAAATGAAGAAATGAAACAAAAAAAAAATGAAGAAAGGAAAATGAAAGATGAAGAAGACAAAAAAATGAAGAATGGAAACTGAAAAATGAAGAAATGAAAAAAAAAAATGAAGAAAGGAAATTGAAAGATGAAGAAATTAAACAACAACAAAAAAATGAAGCAAGGAAATGAAAGATGAAGAAATTGAAAAAAAAAAAAAAAAAAAAAAAAAAACGAAACCCTGAAAAAATAAATAAATAAAAAACAAAAAAATGAAGAAATGAAACTGAAAGATGAAGAAATGAAAAAAAAAAGAGAATGAAGAAATGAAACTGAAAGATGAAGAAATTAAACAACAACAAAAAAATGAAGCAAGGAAATGAAAGATGAAGAAATTAAACAACAAAGACAACAAAAGAATCTCATTTAATTAACCCTGAAATATGAAGAGAGGAAAATGAAAGGTGAAGAAAGTAAACAACAACAACAACAAAAGAATGTATAAAGACGAAACCCTGAAAAATTAAGAAATGAAACTGAAAAATGAAGAAAGGAAACTGAAAAATGAAAAAATGAAACTGAAAGATGAAATGAAACAACAACGACAACAAAAGAATCTGATTTAATTAATCGGTGCTCCAATTCACCATCAACCAGACCTTATGGTAAGTACACTGTTGGTAAATCTGGAGCAACTGAATCCTCCAAACTATTCAATACAACACCATTATTTCTGTTCATCTGTGTGTCCTGTTGTTTCCTGGCATACTTTGGAGGAATCAAGGCACTCCAATGTAAACAAAAGTGAATTATATGCCATCTTTTAGCAACTAACATAAGTATAGTTAATATTATTGAAATTTGTTTATGTTTATATTAACTTATTATTCTCTCTCTCTCTCTAGTTGATTTTGTTCAGTCTATGTATATAAAACTAATTTATTCTCTCTCTCTCGTATCGAAAACTAACATATTCTCTCGTTGATTTTGTTCAGTCTATTTATATAAAACTAACTTATTCTCTCTCTCTCTCTCTCTCTCTCTCTCTCTCTCTCCAACCCACCTGTAACGAAGAGCAAGCCTCGACCTGCTTCCGAACACTTTCCATCACCCCCTCCAACGCTGCCCTTCCCACCGAGTATCGTCCCCTGGCAAAGTTAGTGGCCGCGTCTTCCTTACCAGTAAACAATGAGCCGGGCTGGAACAGATCCCCAAACTCCTTCCTCACGTTGTCTGAAAAGGAGATTATTATTATATAGAAAGAATTGAAGGGATGAGAATTGTAGTGATATGGTTTATTTGATTTGATGATGATTTTACACACACACATATACAGACAACATGTACAGTCGGCGGCAAAAGTCCTGTCGCCTCACTTACTTCACCGAGACATACAGTGTTCATGAACTCGAGAAATACGCACGTTATCTACACCTAATAATCTCGAGTCTATGAACATCACGTGCCTCGGTGAAGCAAGTGAGGCGACAGGACTTTTGCCGCCGACTGTACAGCCATGGGTGATAGTACTTGACCAGGGTACAAGGAGTGTTGGTGAGCAACTGAACAGAGGTCGAACAAGTGAATTTTCCAAACCATTATCAACGTTGAGAGAGGTTTAGAAGACTCACGTTTTCGAACTCTGTTCAGTTACTCTCCAACACTCCTTGTATGTACCCTGGTCAAGCACTATCACCCATGGCTGTACCTAAGACACATATATACACACACACCACATACACATACACCACATACAGTACACTAACACACACACACACCATATGCAACACACACACACACACACACGACATTCACTAACACACACACATACACCACATTCACTAAGACGCATACATACATACACATACACTAAGACACATACACACACACTCCACAATTATCATATTCATGTTATGTGTGTGTGTGGTCTGTGTGTCTGTGTGTGGTGTCTGTGTATGTGTGTGTGTGTATGTATGTATTGTTACGACTCTATCCTAAGTGTCATGAAGCAGCAGGAGGAGGTACGAGTTGAAGTGGAAATTGGACAATGCCTCGTTCGATAGTTTACTGTGAATGTAAACAAACACCTCCCTCCAATTATTAAGTTTCTTCCCCCCCCTCCCCTCCTCCTCCCCTCCTCCTCCCCTCCCCCCCCAGACCAGAGAGAGAGAAAATAATAAGAGAATTCATATACCAGTGTGAGTTTGAACTTTGACTATCACAGCTGACGATTTCTTGTTGTCTGTGGACTCTGAAATACGACAGTCTACATTCCTACCTACCTAGATTCCTGCCAACACTTAAGTATTATTTATTTCTATATATTTCCTTATTTACCTTCTTTATTCCCCTTTATTGGTTTTGTTATGCTGCTCTACATTAGGGTATTTGTGTTATTGTTGTTTGTGGTGTATATATCTTTGTGTATTTCATGTATATTTTGTATATTTTTGTTTATCAGTCCTTCATGTTACTTCCAACCTTCCTTAAGTTTTATTACGTGTGAGTTGTCTGGGCTGAATATTTAATATATTTAAAACCAATCGTAATAATATGTTTGTGTGTGTGGTGTCTGTGTGTATGTATGTATGTATGTGTGTGCATTGTGTGGTGTGGTGTCTGTATATATGTATGTATGTATGTGTGTGCATTGTGTGGTGTGGTGTCGTGTCTGTGTGTATGTATGTATGTGTGGTGTATGTATGTATGTTATGTGTGTCTGTGTGTATGTATGTTATGTGTGTCTGTGTGTATGTATGTGTGTGTCGTCTTTAGGAGGGATATACAGATATTATTTTGTTACACAGTGAATGACCATATTAGGTTTGTAATTTCTTGACATCACTCACCTTCATATATATATTTTTTTTTTTTTTTTTTTAATATTTACTATTTAGTGTGTGTTGTTGGTGAAAGTGTTGGTTGGTTAAGACACGAGTTAATAATGAGTACTTTAAACTAAGAGTAATTAATAACACAAGGTTTAATTAATTAGGACCCTGTGATCGTGTATGTATGTATGTATGTATGTATGTATGTATTAATAAGACAACCTTTGAGGGGGTGTGGGAATAGGGGGACAGGCTTGGGGGGAATAGGGGGTTGCGGCAGTAGGGGACATGCTTGGGGAGGGTTTAAGGGGTTACGGGAGTAGGGGACAGGCTTTCTACCCACCCCAAACCTGTCCCCATATTCCCACACACACCCCTCCCCATCCTGTCCCCCCCCAAGCCTGTCCCCTATTCCCGCACCCCCTTAATTACTTCCTTACCTACAACTGAAGGCTCCAGGTCTGCCAATACCCCCCCAAGCCTGTCCCCATATTCCCACACACCCCCTCCCCATCCAGTCAACCCCCCCAAGCCTGTCCCCTATTCCCGCACCCCCCTAATTACTTCCTTACCTACAACTGAAGGCTCCAGGTCTGCCAATACTGTCCTGGGAACCATTTTGCCTTGTGGGGTTTCGTAAAATAATGTTTCATTTAGGGAACCCTCACGCCATCTGTTGGGGGAAAAAGAAGGTTGATTAGATTAGGTTAGAAATAGGGGAGAGATGTGTGTGTGTGTGTGAGAGAGAGGTATTATGTTAGATTAGGTTAGAAAGGTGTGTGTGTGTGAGAGAGAGAGGGGGGGGGGTGGAAAGGTGGAAAGAGAGGTTGAGAAGTGTGTGTGAGAGAGAGAGAGAAAGGTATAATATTAGAAGAGAGAGGAAGGTATTAAAAGAGAGAGAGAGGGGAACGTATTAAAAGAGAGAGAGAGAGGGGGAAAAGTATTACTGTATATTATTAGAAGAGAGATAGTGGTGAGAGAGAAAAAAAAAGAGGAGGAAATAGAAAGAAAAGAACGAAAGAAAGGAGGGACAGCTTTCTCTATCTTTCAAAATTTGACTGACTGACTCTATGACGTAATAAATTTAATAAAATAGACGTAAGTAATGTTGATAAAAGATAATTGACGTTAAAAATAGACGTATAAATAATGTTAATGAAAGGTAAATGACGTTAATTCAAAAAGACTTAGTGTGGATAAATGACGTTAAAAATAGACGTATATATAAGTATTGTTGATAAAAGATAAATGACGTTAACAAAAGACGTAGGGAGTGAGAATGTAATGTAAATAACGTTAAGAATAAGTGGTATACTAGACCATAAACTCGTGCTACGCACGGTACGTTATTTTTTCCTTCCCAGCAGTAGCAGCGTGGAATGTAAACAAACTGAGTGGGTTGCCAGGCGTTCGATAAAAGTGAATTATGTGTAATTAAGTAATTAGTGGGATGTTTTTTGTGACGAAAATATCCTCTGTCCCCCCTCACTGTCACACACTGAATTCCTGGCGCTGTAGGTGGTCACATGACAATTTGTATACCATGACACACAAACACACTCTCTTCATTTAGATAGATAGATTTTACTCCCTCTCTCTCTCACACACACACACAGTATTTCTATCTTACACACACAGTCTTTGTCACAAAAACACACATACAATATGTCTATCTCGCACACACATTCATACAATCTCTCTCTCTCTCTCTCTCTCTCTCTCTCTCTCTCTCTCTCTCTCTCTCACACACACAAACTGATCATTATCCTTGAACCGGGTCAAGTATAATCCCCCTTCCCCCCCCCCTCCATCCCTTCCCTTCCCTTCCCTTCCTCAGGCAAACTTTATAAAAAAAGATCCACTCTGCATGTGTAAGTTTTCTATATGTGGCTATGAAGTAATGTTGATGTTATTGATGATGGTTTTGTGTTGATTTGGTGCATGTGGCATGGAAAAAAACTTGTGGCGTAGAGAGAGAGAGAGAGAGAGAGACTGTCTGTGTGTGTGTGTGTGTGTGTGTGTGTGTGTGTATGACGGAGAGAGACAGACAGAGAGAGAGAGACTGACTGCGAGTGTGTGTGTCTGTGTACTTGTGTTTCAGAGAGAGACAGACAGACTGTGTGTGTGTCAGAGAGAGACTGAGACAGAATGTGTGTGTGTGTCAGAGAGAGAAAAACTGTGTGTGTGTGTGTGACAGAATTGCAAAGAGAGAGACTGTGTGCGTGTGTGTGATAGAGAAACTGAGATACTGTGTGTATATGTGTGTGTGAGTGAGACAGAGACTGTGTATGTGTGTGAGAGAGAGAGAGAGAGAGAGAGAGAGAGAGAGAGAGAGAGAGATTAATTTAGTCTCTAACTTTACATCATCATCGTTAATTATTAAGAAACTCAAAAACTGAGTGAACTAATTAGGTGGTTCAAACTTAAACCTTAATGAATACAAAACCAAACACGATAAGAACACGTCAGCTAATCAAGGCACTCGTATGGAACATGTATTATGATGCAGGAAGAAGAGAAAGAAGAGGAAGAGGAGGAAGAAGAGGAAGAGGAGGAAGAGAAGGAATAGTAATAATAATGAAGGGGGAGGAGGAGGAGGAGGAGGAGGAAGAGGTTGAGAAAGAGGAAGAGGAAGAGGAGGGGAAGGAGGAAGAGGAGGAGGAGGAGGAAGAGAAGGAAGGGTAGGAATAGTAATAATAATGAAGGGAGAGGAGGAGGAGGAGGAAGAAGAGGAGGAGGAGTAGGAATAGTAATAATAATAATGAGGAGGAAGAAGAGGTTAAGAAAGAGGAAGAGGAGGAGGAAGATTAAGAAAATTACCAATGATAATAAGATCACTCAAGTTTTATATGTATCAAAATAAACAATAACAAAATAACTGAAGCCTTATACATCAACATATATTAATTAACAACAATAATAACAAGATCACATGTTACTCTATTGTAACTTTATACATCAAAATTAACAATTATAACAAATTAACTAAAACCTTATATATCAAAATTAACAATAATAACAAATTAACTAAAAACTTATATCAAAATTAATAACAATAAAAAATTCACTAAAACCTTATATCAAAATTAATAACAAACTCACCTAATAATATATAGGCCTATATAATATTAACATCAACAACAATAACAAAATCACTTATTCACTTAGTCGTCTGAAACCTTAAAAATTAACAAGATCACGTGATACTCGACTGAAACCTTATTATGTATCAAAATAAACAATAATAATAACAATATCACGTTTTTACTCACTCGTCTGAAAGTTTGGTACCGTCGCTGGCCTGTATTCCGTGTTCAAGACAGAAGAGTTGCCAACATGTAGCTCCCAGTTGTACCCCTGCTTGTCCTACGTGAATGGACAGCACCTCACGACCACCTCCACTACTTCCCTGTGTGTGTGAGAGAGAGAGGTGTGAGTGTAAGAGAGAGAGAGGTGAGAGAGGTATGAGTGAGAGAGAGAGAGGTGAGAGAGAGAGAGGTGTGAGTGTGGAGTTGTGGGTGTGTGTGTGTGTGTGAGAGAGAGAGAGGTGTGTGTGAGTGTGGAAGCGAGGTGGGGGAAGAGTGGGTGGGGGAGGAAAGTGTGTGTGTGTGTGTGAGTGGATATAGGATGTGGGGTGGGGTGGTTACATGAGAAAGGAAGAGAGAAAGAGAGTGTGGTTACGTGCATGAGTGAGTGAGTGAGTGAGTCAGAATATATTATTTTTCCATTTTACAATTGCATGGTTATTCTCTGGTACAAATAATTACATATATTCAATTAGGGTTATATATAAACATATACAGTAATAAGGAAATGTATCTATATAAAGAAATATGTTTTATGCACACACACACACAGAGAGAGAGAGAGAGAGAGAGAGAGAGAGAGAGAGAGAGAGAGAGAGAGAGTGAGTGAGTGTGAGTTACATAGAGTTACATAGATACACAGACCACACAGACATTATTACCCATAGCGAGGTGGTCTGGCCTTAATATTAATACCCAATTAAATCAGAATTTCCGTTTTCAGCATTGGTGTTATTTAATGTGGGATATGTGTGTCTATTTAACCTGTTCTTAAACATTTCAATTGAACTACTTTCTATAACATGTTCACTTTTGTTCAGGGAGATTATTCCATTTATCCACTACGTCGTTTGTGAAGAAGTACTTTGTTATATATCTATAGGTTGCTTCTGTGACCTCTAAGTTTTAGGTTATTTCCTCTCGTTGGCAATGCTGGTGCAAATGTAAAGTAATTTTTTATCTCCACATTGTTGAGAGAGAGAGAGAGAGAGAGAGAGTGAGTGAGAGTGAGAGAGAGTGTGTGTGTATGTGTGTATATATGTTTGTGTGTGTGTGTCTGTCTGTGTGTGTGTCTGTCTGTGTGTGTGTGTGTGTCTGTCTGTGTGTGTGAGAGAGAGACAGAGTAAGAGTGTGTTTGTGTCTGTGTGTGTGTGTGTGTGTGTCTGAGAAAGAGAGAGAGAGAGGGTAGGAAAACTGCAGTACACGAGAGGTAAGGGAAGGTAAGGTAAGGAGAGGGAAGGAGGAGGAGGAGGGAAGGAGGAGGGAGGGAGGGAAACAGGTACGAAGGAAAGGGAGGCATGGAGGGAGGAAAGGGAGGCATGGAGGGAGGAAAGAGAGGCATGGAGGGAGGAAAGGGAGGCATGGAGGGAGGAAAGAGAGGCATGGAGGGAGGGTTGATAATTTATAGAGACAGGAAAAAGGTGAAAGCTAGAGAGAAAGAGAGAGAGAGAGTGTGTGTGAGAGAGAGAGAGAGAGAGAGTGAGTGTGTGTGTGTGTGTGTGTGAGAGAGAGAGAGAGAGAGACATACAGAGTGTGAGTGTGTGTCTGTCTGTTTGTCTGTGTGAGAGAGAAACTGAGAGTGCGTGTGTGTGTGTGTGTGTGAGAGAGAGAGAGAGAGAGAGAGTGAGACACCTAATATCCAGTCAGTCAGGTAAGTCAGTGTACATTTTTCATACCTAATTTTTGTATATTATTATTTTTGTATATTATTATTTTTGTATATTATTATTTTTGTATATTTCGTATTAAATTAAATTTTGATCAGTTTACTCCACCTTCACCTTTCATCCACCCTCACACCTACTCACTCATCCACCCACTCTTCCACCCACTCATCCACTAACACACCCACTCACTTTTTCCCTCATCCACCTCACACCCACTCATCCACACCCCTCATTCACTCATCCACCCTAATAAGCACTCATCCACCCACCCTCACACCCACTCATCCACCCTCACACCCACTCATCCACCCTCACATCCACTCATCCACCCACCCTCACACCCACTCATCCACACCCCTCATTCACTCATCCACTCTAATAAGTACTCATCCACTCTCACACCCACTCATCCACCCACTTATAACTTCAGTCATCCACCCATTCAGCCATGCAGTCAGCCAGTCGACAGCCATCAAGGTCACACACACACACACACACACACACACTCATCCAAACACACACACATACATACACATACATACACTCACATACATATATACACACACATATATAAAGTACATATTTTACACACACACATATACATACACACACACACATACTACACACACACACACACACACACATACACACACACACACACATAGGCTTTTATTGTCTTGTATGTAATTATCTTCGCTCGTTAATGGCGTTTGTGTGTGTGTGTGTGCGTGTGTGTGTGTGTGTGTGTGTGCGTGTGTGTGTGTGTGTGTGTGTGTGTCAGCATAATAATGTCTCTTCTGTCTCACTGCAGTCTCTCTCTCTCTCTCTCTCTCTCTCTCTCTCTCTCTCTCTCTCTCTCTCTCTCTCTCTCTCTCTCCACTTCCTCCCGGCACAGTTCCCTCCTTCTCTCCCCACTTCCCTCCCTCTCTCCTACATATTTCTCACCCTCTCATTACCTCCCTCCCTCCCTTGTATTCCTCCTACCCTCTCTCTCTCTCTCTCTCTCTCTCTCTCTCTCTCTCTCTCTCTTTCATATTACAATTTCTTTAACTTATTTTCATAATATTTCCTTTTCATTCTGTTTCCCATTATAATTATCATTATTATTATTATTATTATTATTACTATTATTATTATTATTATCATTATTATTATTATTATTATTATTTATTATTATTATTATTATTATTTATTATTATTACTATTATTATTATTGCTATCATTCTT
>JAWZYT010002172.1:27500-35000 GCA_034508575.1 Petrolisthes manimaculis | reverse complement strand
CTTCTGTAATACATACTTATAATCATGTATAACAGAAGGAAATATACATATCCTTCTGTAATACATACTTATAAACATGTATAACAGAAGGAAATATACATATCCTTCTGTAATACATACTTATAATATAGCATGTATAACAGAAGGAAATATACATATCCTTCTATAATACATACTTATAAACATGTATAACAGAAGGAAATATACATATCCTTCTGTAATACATACTTATAATATAGCATGTATAACAGAAGGAAATATACATATCCTTCTGTAATACATACTTATAATCCCTACAAACAACTATGGACATTAATATATTTAATGCTGTATCAATAGTTGTCGCAATACCTTTTTTGACAACTGTACATATATGCGTCATGAACATTTGGTGTTTGACCCGTTTGGCCTCACGTCTGCCAAGCGTTGACCTCACACCTGTCACACCTGTTGATTGGTTTTCTACCTGACTTGGTAATACTGCTACTCTTTGAAATATTTAAAGGGGTGACATACCAAGTTGGTAATATTGCTACTCTTTGTAATATTTAAAGGTTTAATGTACAGTTGTGGTCAATAATAATCATCCACATATGGGTATCTCAAACAATTTACTGTCTAATGTTTTCACGTTCACATATAATATTATTGTTTTAAGTAGTGTGTAGCTGTTTGTAGTAAATTAAAATATGGTGGTTAACGTGTGTGTGTGTGTGATTGTTTTAAGTAGTGTGTAGCTGCTTGTATTAAATTAAAATATGGTGGTTAACGTGTGTGTGTGTGTATTATTGTTGTAAGTAGTGTGTAGCTACTTGTAGTAAATTAAAAGATGGTAGTTAGCGTGTGTGTGTGTGTGTGTGTGTATTATTGTTTTAAGTAGTGTGTAGCTGCTTATAGTAAATTAAAAGATGGTAGTTAACCTATTTATTGGAAAGTTTATCATCTAAGGAACAGAGGGAAGCTGTCAAACTCTTACGTGAGTTATCCCCTATAGGGATGATTATATTTGACCACGACTGTACATTGGGTACATCAGAAAGCGATTCCTCCAAAAAGATACCAGGAAACACGACTATAATAATAATAATAATAATAATAATATTAATAACAATAACAATAACAATAACAATAACAATAATAATAATAATAATAATAGTAGTAATAATAATAATAGTAGTAGCCTAGTAGTAGTAGTAATAATAGTAGTAGTAGTAGTAGTAATAATAGTAGTAGTAGTAGTAGTAATAATAGTAGTAGTAGTAGTAGTAGTAATAATAGTAGTAGTAGTAGTAGTAATAGCAATAATAATAATAATAATAAGTTAGTGGTTCCAGATTCACCACCACCAACTTGCCAACACTGACTCTACCATCGTCTATCCCCTTTAACTACCGACCCTGCATGTGTTCGTATGTGTGTGTGTGTGTGTGGAGGCTTCTGATTCCTCCTGATAGATAGATAAATAAATAGATAAATAGATAGATAGATAATTACTGAGGTTTGCATCTTGTGAGTCGATCCATTTGTGAGGTGAAGGGGACCATTATTTTGAGGACCGATGATTCTGTTGTGTGTTGTTGTTGTTGTTGTTGTCCCGGCCAGTAAGTCGGGGGGACCATTGGAGGGACTGTTGTTGTTGTGGTGTAGCTCTGTCCAGTCTCCATTATTAATCCCTTCCTCGTCTGTACACGTGTGCACTGAGAAGGGTTGATGGAAAAATGGCCTCTGTTGTTGTTGTGATGATGTAGATGTAGATGGTGCACTATTAAAGGTATCTAAAGGTTCATAGTAATAGTGAGGATGTTTACTATGCTGTCCCTGTTCACTATCATCACTACCACCAACACCACACCACACTCGTTTAATCCATCTAGTAAGTGTAGCAGAATCTACGGTACAGTCTCCAAAAACTCTCCTGAGACGCACTTGTATATCTAAAGGTCCAGTACCCTCTGCTGTAAGGAACTCAATCACCACACGTTGTCTAGTGCGTGCATCCACCCCAGAGGCCATCCTTCGTGGTACTGAGTGGTGGTGGACTGGTGTTGTTGATTGGACGGTCGGATGGGGATGTTGGTTGGTGGCGCCGCGGTACTGCCATCTGTCGCTCGATGCCCGAACCTCTTCCTCCACCTCCTCCTTCTTCCTCTTACTCCTCTTCTTCTCTTCTTCTTACTCCTCCTCCTCTTACTACTCTCCTCCTCCTTTGTATTCCTCCTCCTCCTCGTTCTTCTCCTCTTACTCCTCCTCCTCCTTTGTATTCCTTTGTATTCCTCCTCCTCCTTTGTATTCCTTTGTATTCCTCCTCCTCCTTCTCCTATTCCTCCTCCTCCTATTCCTTCTCCTCCTCCTCCACCCCCACCCACCCCCACCTGCAAGCAAGCCAGAGGAAGGAAGGAAGGAGAGGAAGTAAGGAGGGGGAAGGGGGGTAGAGAGCGAGGGAGAGTTGAAACATAACTTACATCATACCAGTTTTCTTCTTTTCATATCTGTCTCCCTTTCCTTCGCTTCCATTTCTGTCTCCCTTTCCTTCGCTTCCATTTCTGTCTCTCCCCTTTCCCTTCCCTCATTCCATATGTTTTCTTCTTTTCATATCTTCCCCCTTTCGCTTCCATTTCTATCTCTCCTTTCTCCCTTTCCCTTCCCCCTTTCCCTTCCCCCTTTTCCTTCCATTTCTATCTCTCCACCTCCCCTTCTATTTCTATCTCTCCCTTCCCCTTCCATTTCTATCTCTCCCCTCCCCTTTCCTTCCCTTCCATTTCTGTCTCTCTTTTCCCCTTTCCCTCCCCTCACTCCATATGTGTGTGTGTGTGTGTGTGTGTGTGGAGGAATGGGGAAAATTATTGCATATATTTCAACTTAAACTGAAGAAAAAGCAGAATTATTTCCTTTTAACTTTCTCAACTGTACAGCCACAATCAAATATCCACCCACACTTTCCTTCCTTCCATTGTGTAAATAAATCAGTATCATATCAAAATATAATCATACAACAACAACACCTTACGTCAACTCAAGCAACCCCCTCAATTATTATTATTATTATTATTATTATTATTATTATTATTATTATTATGAGGTGCTGCAAAATCATAATAAATCAATATCATATCAAAATATAATCATACAACAACAACACCTTACGTCAACTCAAGCAACCCCTCAATTATTATTATTATTATTATTATTATGAGGTGCTGCTAAATCATACATACACGTGTTGTTCTTTATTACCAAGATATTTACTACGATGGAAGGAAAGTGTTGGTGGATATTATTATTATTATTATTATTATTATTATTATTATTATTATTAAAGTGTCTGAAAGCAAAATAAGTAGAAATTTATATATATATTGTTTTTCCTCTCGGTGACACGACATATATATTTTTTTTTTTTGGGGGGGGGGGGGGGGGGTGACGCGAAACTTTTTTTTTTTTTTTTTTTTTGTGACACAAAAGTCTGGACCCTGGGTAACACGATACTTTTTTTTTGTGACGCGAGACTTTTTTTTTTTTTTTTCTGATTTTTTTTTTCTTTTTCTTTTTTTTTCTTTTTTTCTTTTCTTTTCTTTTCCAAAGTATATATGTCAGGAAACAAGACAATATTAATAATAATAAAATGGTGGTGTTCTGTTGCTTGGAGTAGTTTGGAGGATTCAAGTTACTCCAGATTTACCAACGTTGTCCCCTACTCACGCACCCCCCCAAACCCCCCCAAGCCTGACCCCCAACTCCTGCAACCCCCCAAACCTCCCCCCAAAAGCCTGTCCCCCTACTCCCGCACCCCCTAAACCCCCCAAGCCTGTCCCCCAACTCCTGCAACCCTCCAAACCTCCCCCCCAAGCCTGTCCCCCAACTCCTGCAACCCCCCAAGCCTGTCCCCCTATTTCCGCACCCCCTTTTAAACCTGAGAGGTGAAGAGAGGTTGGTAGGGGGGGGAGGAGGGGGCGGGAGTTGAGATTGGAAGAGAGCAGAGAAACGTGTAATTCTCTCTCTCTCTCTCTCTCTCTCTCTCTCTCGTTTCATGCAATATATTAAACAGCTTACCTTGAATTCACTTGGCATGGTAGTAGTAGTAGTAGTAGTGGTAGTAGTAGTAGTGGTAGTAGTAGTAGTAGTAGTAGTAGTAGTAGTAGTAGTAGTAGTAGGGCTGCCTGTACTGGTGGTAAAGGGAGTAGTAGTAGTTATAGAATAAAATTTATAGTAGTAATTGTAATAGTAGTGGTGGTAGTAGTAGTAATTGTAATAATGATAGTCTTTGTGGTAGTGGTAGTGGTGGTTGTAGTTGAATTAATAGTTGTTGTAGTGGTAGTAGTAGTTGTGGTAGTTGTAATTGTGGTAGTGGTAATAGTTGTTGTAGTTGTGGTAGTGGTAATAGTTGTAGTAGTTGTGGTAGTGGTAATAGTTGTTGTGGTAATTGTGGTAGTGGTTGTAGTTGTAATTTTGGTAATGGTTGTAATGGTTGAAGTGTAATGATAAACATAGTGGAAAAAATTACTGATAAATAGGCTAATAATGATAGTAGTGGTGATAGTAGTGATGATAGTAGTAGTAGTGGTGATGGTAGTAGTAGTGATATTAGTAGTGGTAGTAGTAGTGGTGATAGTAGTGGTGGTGATAGTAGTAGTAGTGGTGATAGTAGTGGTGATGGTAGTAGTGATAGTAGTAGTGGTAGTAGTAGTAGTGGTGATAGTAGTAGTGGTGATGGTAGTAGTAGTGGTGATAGTAGATATGAAAGAGGATAGTAGGGGGTATTAGAAGTGATAGTAGAATGTGAGAGAGAGGAATAAGGGTAGTAGTAGTAGTAGAGGTAGTAATAGTAAAGGTAGTAGTAGTAATAGTGATAGTAGAATGCAGTAGAAAGGAAAGACAGTAGTAAATGATAGTAGTGGGGTAGTAGTAGGGACAGAGGAAAGATAGTAGTAGTGATAGTAGGGACAGATAATAGTTAATGAGTTCTAGAGGTAGTACAGATAGTAGTGTGATAGTAGTAGGGACAGAGGATAGTAAAATTAATTATAGTAGTAGTAGTAGTAGGGATAAATGATAGTTAATGACAGTAGTAGTGATAGTAGTAGGGACAGTAATGGATAGTTTATGAGTTCTAGAGGTAGTACAGATAGTAGTGTGATAGTAGTAGGGACAGAGGATAGTAAAATTAATTATAGTAGTAGAAGTAGAAAAAATTGATAGTTAATGACAGTAGTAGTGATAGTAGTAGGGACAGTAATGGATAGTTTATGAGTTCTAGAGGTAGTAGAGATAGTAGTGTGATAGTAGTAGGGACAGATTTAAAGGGGTGTGGGAGTAGGGGACAGGCTTGGGGGGGACTGGGGGGTGCGGGTATATGGGGACAGGCTTAGGGGGGGGTTAGGGAGGTGCAGAAATTGGGGACAGGCTTTCTACCAACCCCAAGCTTGTCCCTTTATTCCCGCACCCCACAGTCCCCCCCCAAGCCTGTCCCCTATTCCCGCACCCCCTTAAACACACACACACACACACACACACACACACACACACACACCTTACCAAACCACTGTTATATCTCCTACTGACTGTGTTTGGTCTGGGAAATAATATACTTTAATACCTGTCACACACACACACACACACACACACACACTTCCTCCTCAGATATCTTACCTTCCTTCTCTCTCTCTCTCTCTCTCTCTCTCTCTCTCTCTCTCTCTCTCTCTCTCTCTCTCCTTTTTTTTTAATATATATATATTTTTTATTAATTCTTGTCGTCGTCGCCGTCGTCGTCGCCGTCATTCATTCATTCATTCATTTTATTTTTTTATTTTTTTTAATAATTATTATTATTATTATTTTTTAATATATATATTTTTTATTAATTATTATCGTCGCCGCCGCCGTCATTCATTCATTCATTCATTTTATTTTTTTATTTTTTTTAATAATTATTATTATTATTATTTTTTATTATATATATTTTTTATTAATTATTATCGTCGCCGCCGCCGTCATTCATTCATTCATTCATTCGGCGGCGGCGGCGGCGGCGGCGACGACGATGATAATAATTAATATTATTATTATCATTATTAATATTATTATTATTAATATTATTATTAATAATATTATATGTGAATTCAACACAGTCTAACATAAATGACCAACAATACAACTAAATATATTATATATTTTATTATTTTATCGTCACATTAATAATTAGACACAAAACTACAACAAATAAAATTAATGAAAGATAAAAATAATATAGTGTTAAAATGATCAGTATTCAGATATTATATATATTTAAGGGGTGTGTGTGGGAGTAGGGGGCAGGCTTGGGGGGGACTTTGGGGGTGCGGGAATAGGGGGGCAGGCTTGGGGGGGAACATTTTTTTATAGTCCGTCCTTGTCAATATCATCTGACCAAAACATTATAAGTAGACACAATAAACAATAATAACAATAACAATAATAATAATAACAATATCACTACTACTACTACTACTACTATTACTATTACTATTACTATTACTATTACTATTACTATTACTATTACTATTACTATTACTATTACTATTACTACTACTACTAATACTACTACTAATACTAATACTAATACTAATACTACTACTAATACTACTACTAATACTACTACTAATACTACTACTAATACTACTACTAATACTACTACTACTACTACTACTACTACTACTACTACTACTACTATGAGAGAGAGGTGTTTTTTTCGTGTGTGTGTGTGTCATGTATTTTTTTTATAGTCCTTCCTTTTCAACATTATCTGACCAAAACATTATAAGTGGACGCAATAATCATGTACTCTTAGATTTCTGTAAATATTTATGTCGCTCATTATCCGGAACGTGTGTGTGTGTGTGTGTGTGTGTGTGTGTGTGTGTGTGTGTGTCTGTGTGTCGTCTGTGTGTGTGTGTCGTGTGTGTCGTGTGTGTGTGTGTGTGTCGTGTGTGTCGTGTGTGTGTTTGTGTCGTGTGTGTGTGTGTGTGTGTGTGTGTGACTGACTGACTGACTGAGACGTATTAAGTGGGTGCGGGAATAGGGGGACAGGCTTGGGGGGGTTTAGGGGGTGCAGGAGTAGGGGGACAGGCTTGGTTATATATATATATTTTTTTTTTTGGGGGGGGGGGTTATGGGGGTGCGGGAATAGAGGGACAGGCTTTTTACTCACTACTCACCCCAAGTCTATGTCCCCCTATTCCTGCACCCCTACAGTCCCCCCCCAAGCATGTCCCCTACTCCCACACACCCTAAAGTTGACATTAGAACCAACCCCAAAAAAATCCCCTAAAAAAAATCCCTAAAAAAATCCCCTAAAAAATCCCAGACCATCAAACTTGCATCACTTTTTTTTTTTTTTTTTTTTTTCAGAATGTGTGTCAGTGTGTGTGTTGTTGTTGTTGTTGTTGTTGTTATAGATATATGAAGCACCATCTATCATTGTTAACACCACGTGACTAAGACGGTCTATATTGACACTGTAATCCT
>JAWZYT010002172.1:12500-22500 GCA_034508575.1 Petrolisthes manimaculis | reverse complement strand
GTGAAGCAAAAATGTCATAATTATATACTAGTTTTATTTTAAGGTGAAGGAAAACTGTGATAATTATTAGTTGAAGCAAAACTGTGATAATTATTAGTTTTATTTTGAGGTGAAGGTTTGAGGTGAGGGACAGAGGAGGGCTGGACAGAGTAGATAAATAGAAGCAAAACTATGATAATTATTAGTTTTATTTGAAGTTGAAGTAAGAACGTGTGTGAATTCTTGTGACCAATAGTACATAGCATAGCATCTTTTTCTGATGTGTGTGTGTGTGTGTGTGTGTGTGTGTGTGTGTACAGGGTGTAGTGGTGGACCTACGTTCTGACACCATCACCAAACCCAGTGATGGTATGAAGGCGGCCATGATGGATGCTCTGGTGGGTGATGACGTGTACCGTGAAGACCCAACCGTTACAGGTGAGAAAAATTGGCCGTTTCAGGTACAAAAAATTGGCAGTTTCAGGTACAAAACATTGGCCGTTACAGGTACAAAACATTGGCCGTTACAGGTGCAAAAAATTGGCAGTTTCAGGTACAAAACATTGGCCGTTACAGGTACAAAACATTGGCCGTTTCAGGTACAAAACATTGGCCGTTTCTGGTGTGAAAAATGACCGTCCAATATGCAAGAACATCCATGGTGTTGACGAAGGTGTGGTACGGGTACGATGGTCCCCTATGGTTATTGTACGGAGCCATCGTATACACCACGAAATGTTCTTGCATATGGGTGGTACTGTATAAACTACTACTTCGAGGAAATGGTCTCTTCGTTACTATTCCTACTAATTTGTTATGTAATTTTAGCGACTACATTCCGTTTCCTGGAGGAAGTCTGAAAATAACACACTTATAAGTTATTTTTTTATCTTTAATTCAGTTTCTTGCAGCAGCATTTTTATCGTAAACTGTATTGGGTAAGAAAAATTAAATGTGAATTCTGTCTCTCATTGGTGCGACTGTTATGCCGTCGTACAAAATTATTACAGTAGCCAGACTTTATAATAATTTGGTGAAGGGAAGTGTTGTGTGATGTTGTGTTAGGGTACGGTTGGCCACAGAAATTCTTACACAGGCTACATGGAAAAAAAAGAGGTTATTATTCTGGAAATACTACCATGAATGATCTACCAAGTGAGTCTAGTTATTACCAAAACATACTAACTAACTAAATTATAATAAATTAACTAAATAATAATATTGTATGATGTACCAAGTGACTCAAGTTACAGTATTACCAAAACAATAAACTAAATAATAATGTTCTTTGTAGTAACGTAGTCTTACATTTCCTATATACGTTATCGTTATTCTTGTTACCACTCTATGTAACAGAGTATTTGTATTTTTAGAGCTGTTACAGTATAATTATTCTTGTTATCTGTACGTATTACTCTCTGTAACGGAGTATTTGTATTTTTAGAGCTATTACATTATCATTATTCTTGTTACCACTCTTTGTAACGGAGTATTTGTATTTTCAGAGTTGGAGCGACGTATGGCCGAGTGTACAGGGAAGGAAGCGGCTCTCTTTGTACCCTCTGGCACCATGGGGAACCTTATCTCGGGTAAATATTCAATGCCTCTCTTGTCATCATCTTTCTCCTCCTCATTCTTCTTCTCATTCCTCCCCTCCTCCTCCTCCTCCTCCTCCTCCTCCTCCTCCTCCTCCTCCTCCTCCTCCTCCTCCTCCTCCTCCTCCTCCTCCTCCTCCTCCTCCTCCTCCTCCTCCTCCTCCTTCTCCTCCTCCTCCTCCTCTGTACAGCCACAATCAAATATCCACCGACACTTTCCTTCCATCGTAGTAAATATCTTGGTAATAAAGAACAACACGTGTATGATTTTGTAGCACCTCATAATAATAATAATTGAGGGGGTTGAGTTGACGTAAGGTGATGTTGTTGTATGATTATATTTTGATATGATACTGATATATTTGCACAATGGAAGGAATGTGTCGTTGATATTAGCATAGTTATTGTTGATGGTAATTATATGACCACAACTGTACATATAATAGTGTTGGTGTTAATATTAGTATAGGTATTATTGATAACATTACAGTATTGGATGATTATATATGACCACAACTGTACATATAATAGTGTTGGTGTTAATATTAGTATTAGTATAATTAGTATTGTTAATATTACAGTATTGTGTCACTGTGAACATTTGACCACAACTGTACATATAATAATCTTTGTGTTAATATTAGTATAGTTAATATTGTTAACATTACAGTATTAAATGATTATATATAACTGCAACTGTTTGTGTTAATATTAGTTTAGTTAATATTGTTAACATTACAGTATTGTGTCACTGTGAACGTCGTGGTTGTGAAGTATTATTGGGAGATTTGGCTCATATCTTCCTCTATGAACAGGCTGGTATGGCTCAGGTTAGTTACAGTCAAATGTTGCACTTGTACTCATTACAACTCTCCTTATTATTTTTTTTATTATCATCCTTTATTTATTCTCCTCCTCCTTCTCTTTTGTATATTCTCCTTCTTCCCCTCCTCCTCCTCCTCCTCCTCCTCCTCCTCCTCCTCCTCCTCCTCCTCCTCCTCCTCCTCCTCCTCCTCCTCCTCCTCCTCCTCCTCCTCCTCCTCCTCCTCCTCCTCCTCCTCCTCCTCCTCTGATTCCTGCTGACTATGCCATGAAACAAACAAGCTCCTTCCATATAAATGTGTGTGTGTGTGTGTGTCAAGATGTGTAGCAATATATACCCTTGTGTATGTTCTATCAAGATATGTAGCAATACTGTATATACCTTTGTGTGTATTGTATCAAGATATGTAGCAGTACTGTATATACCTTTGTGTGTGTTCTATCAAGATATGTAGCAATAATATATATACCTTTGTGTGTGTTCTATCAATATATGTAGCAATACTCTATAATTATACCTTTTTTGGCAACTGTACAAAAACAAAAACAATCTATTTGCTCTGAACAGGTTGGTGGGATACAGCCCCATATTATTCCTACCAACCCCGATGGAACCTTCAATGTCGCTGAGATTCCCAGGAGATTAAGATATGAAGATGTACACTGTCCCAGAACCTCTCTCGTCTGCTTAGAAAACACCCAAAACGTGTGTGGCGGAAAAGTCGTACCCCTTCAGTGGATAGATGAGGTGAGATTTTATTATTATTCTTTCTAACAAACTGTGCAACAAAATGAATAACTACACAAGATTTGTTTTTTATTTTCTTCCGAACAAATACCTACACAAATCCCTGCATACATAGTTTGGATCATCAATCAATCAATCATCCATCAATCATCCATCAATCAAACAATCAATCAATCAATCAATCATCAATCAATCAATCAATCAATCAATCAATCAAACTTCAATCAATCAATCAAACATCAATCAATCAATCAAACATCAATCAATCAATCAATCAATCAATCAATCAATCAAACATCAATCAATCAATCAAACATCCATCAATCAATCAATCAATCAATCAATCAAACAATCAATCAATTCTCGATATGATAATGGTGTGTGTTTCTCCCCACAACACACACAGGTTGGGTCGGCAGCGGAAAGTGTCGGCCTACCAGTACACATGGACGGAGCGAGGTTGATGAACGCGTCGGTGGCCAGCGGAGTGTCTTTGGAACGGATACTCCAGGTTTGTCAGACGGCCTCCATCTGCTTCAGCAAAGGTCTCGGCACTCCGGTCGGTTCGGTCATTGTTGGGCCAGAGAAATTTATATACAAGTGAGTGAGGGAGAAGTCACAGGAAAATTTATGTTCTTGTGAGTAATGGAGAAATTTATGTTGAAGTGAGTAATGGAAAAATCAGAGAAATATTTATGTTCAAGTGAGTAAGGGAGAATGGAGAAATTTATGTTCAAGTGAGTAAGGGAGAAATCACTGTCAAATTTATGTTCAAGTGAGTAATGGAGATATCACAAGAAAATGTACAGTTGCAGTCAATAATAATCATCCACATATGAGTATCTCAAACGATTCACTTATGATGTTATTGTTTTAAGTAGCGTGTAGCTGTTTGTAGTAAATTAAAAGATGGTAGTTAACCTAATTATTGGAAAGTTTATCATCCGAGGAAAAGAGGGAAGCTGTCAAACTCTTATGTGAGTTAACCCTATATAGATGATTATATTTGACCACAACTGTACATATAGTTTTGATGTGTTGGTATTAGCATAGTTATTGTTAAGGATAATATACACTCTCCTCTCTTTTTATGCGAGTTTAAATTATGCGAATTTGAAATAGTGCGTATCATGAAAAAAAAAAATGCAATTTACACGAACTCTTAAAATAACACGAACAAGGAGGCTCAATTTTCAAGTTAAAGTACCATTATTTCTTATGGAAATGTACAATTTACTTTATGCGAAATTAACTTTATGCGACCCCTTCAGGAACCTAACCTCGCATAAAAAAAGAGGAGAGTGTATTGGGTGATTATATTAAACCGTGATGAGGATAATATAGTATTGGGTGACTATATTAGACCGTAAGTGTATATGTCTTTCACACAGAGCCCTCCGTCTTCGTAAAGTGTTGGGTGGTGGTATGAGACAGTCTGGTATGTTGGCAGCAGCGGCAATCTATTCCCTGGACCACATGGTACAACGCCTGGCTCAGGACCACCACCAGGCTCAACTCATCGCTACAGGTGGGAGGAGGCTTTGGTTTGGTTTGGTTTTTATCACGGTTTTGCTTCGCCTTGAAATGAAACTAATAATTATCACAGTTTTGCTTCACTTTAAAATAAAACTTAATTATTATCTTGAAATAAAACTAATAATTATCACAGTTTTGCTTCGCCTTAAAATAAAACTAATAATTATTAGTTTTGCTTCGCCTTAAAATAAAACTAATAATTATTACTGTTTTGCTTCACCTTAAAATAAAACTAATAATTATCACAGTTTTGCTTTACCTTAAAATAAAACTGATAATTATTACAGTTTTGCTTCACCTTAAAATCAAATTAATAATTATCATAAAATAAAACTAATAATTATTACTGTTTTGCTTCACATAAAAATAAAACTAATAATTATCACAGTTTTGCTTCACCTTAAAATAAAACTTAATACTGTAATTGTCACCCCCTCAATTAAATAACAATAGTGATTAATTTCTTTGCAGCCATCAGTGAAGAGGCGAGTACAAACGTCACCTGTCATCCCAAAGACGTCCACACCAACATTGTCATCGTTAACTTAAACCCAGACACCATCACACCTGACCAGTTCTGTGAGAGACTAGTAATGGTGAGTAAAACTGATGATGGTGTTGTTGTTGTTGTTGTGGTGTTGTTATTGTTGTTGTGGTGTTGTTATTGTTGTTGTGGTGTTGTTATTGTTGTTGTGGTGTTGTTATTGTTGTTGTTGTGGTGGTGTTGTTGTTGTTGTGGTGGTGTTGTTGTTGTTGTGGTGGTGTTGTTGTTGTTGTGGTGTTGTTATTGTTGTTGTGGTGTTGTTGTTGTTGTTGTTGTGGTGTTGTTATTGTTGTTGTGGTGTTGTTATTGTTGTTGTGGTGTTGTTGTTGTTGTTGTGGTGTTGTTATTGTTGTTGTGGTGTTGTTGTTGTTGTTGTGGTGTTGTTATTGTTGTTGTGGTGTTGTTATTGTTGTTGTGGTGTTGTTGTTGTGAGAGAATATTAATGGTAAGACGAGATACTGTATACTGACCAAACAAATACACTAGTTGTTGTTGTTGTTGTTGTGGGTTTTGTTTTTGTATTTGTTGTTATTGTTGTTGTAGTTATTGATGTTCTTTTTGTTGTTGTGGTTGTAGTGGTGGTGTTGTAACTTGTAGTAACTTGAACTAAACTTTTTCCATTCTCAGGTGAGTTATTAGATATTTAGCATGAGTCTGGTGAGTGATTATATTTTATTATATATTATACTGTATATTATTTACAATCAAAACATGATAACTTGAATTAAACTCTTTGCATTCCCAGGTGAGTGAAGATGAACTAAATGAGTGTGGTGAGTGATTATATTGTATTACATGTATATATTATTTATTATTTACAATCATAACATAACTTAAACTCTTTGCATTCTCAGATAAGTGAAGATGAGATACATGAGACAGGAGGAGGAGGAGGAGATGGTGGTGGTGGAGGAGGAGGAGATGGTGATGGTGATGGAGATGGTGGTGGTGGTGGAGTGTTAGTCAAAGTTATGCCTTGGACCGCCACTACTGTCCGCTTTGTCACCCACCTCGACGCAACCCCAGACCTCATCCAAGCGGCCATTACAAAGCTTAAGTACGTTATCAGGGAACTTGATTTGGTTCATTAGCATTAGTTGGTGTAAGTGTGTTAGTGTTAGTTTTAGTTTGTTAGTGTGCAGTGTAGTGTAGTGTAAGTGTAGGTAGAGGTAGAGATTTATTTGTTGGTGAACGAGGAAGGCTTCTAATTTTATTCCTCCTAAACTGTGCCAGAAAACAGACTGATGCCCTCAATGGTACTAATGTGGGATCTGTTTCTTGGTGTACTTTGGAGGAATTGTAGACCTAACAATTCACCAACAACAGATCTTTTTCTTGACATAGTTTGACGCACGGACGCACACACACACACACACACACACACGCGCACACACACACGCACACACACACGCACACACACACACACACACACACACACACACACACACACACACACACAGACACACACACAGACACCCTTGCATGTACACTATATCACTGACTATTGATGTTGATATGTATGATTAAACATTCACTTGAATTACCAATACCATCCATAACACACAAGAAGAAGGTATTTATAATAAAGTATTTGATTCTCTGTTCTTCTCTGACCATACCTTCAGCCAAGAGGGAGAATACCGATTGGTGCACACGACTGTACTTCCTCAAACAAATGTATTTTAATTACGGGGGTGCGGGAATTGGGGGACAGGCTTGGGGGTGGCCTGCCTGTTGCCTGGAATAGTTTGAAGGATACATACATACATACATACATACATACATGCATACATGCATACATGCATACATGCATACATGCATACATACATACATACATACATACATACATACATACATACATACATACATACATACATACATATATTGTTACAAGGTGTGATTTTTCCATTGATCAGTCAAAATATAGTTTCCATAAAAAAATTAAAAGTTTATATTCTAATTTTGTATTTTGATTTACCACTTTTGTTTTGCTAATAAAATAAGTTAATTTAAGGGGAGGTGGGAATAGGGGGGACAGACTTGGGGGGGGGGTTTGGGGGAGTGCAGGAGTAGGGGGACAGGCTTGGGGGAGTTTTGGGGGGTGCAGGAGTAGGGGGACAGACTTGGGGGGGGGTTTGGGGGGGTGCGGGAATAGTTTAAGTGTAAGTGTTAGTGTGTTAGTGTTATTGTAAGTGTTGGTGTAAGGGTGTTAGTGTGTAAGTGTGTGTGTTAGTGTTAGAGTATTTTGTTAGTGTAGTGTGTTGTGTGTTGTAAAGTGTGTTCAAAACTTGTGTTCCGCTGGCCTCTTATGCTTAGATAGATAGAAATAGATAGATAGAGAGATAAGAGATAAATAGAAATAGAGACAGATTGAGATAGATAGAAATAGATATAGATATAAAGATATAGATAGAAATAGAGACAGATAGAGATAGATAGAAAGATATAGATAGAAATAGATATAGATATAAAGATATAGATAGAAATAGAGACAGGAGATAGATAGAGGAAAATGGAACACAAATTTTGAACAGAGTATAGTACTTTGTCGAGATTAATTTAGGTGGTAATGATTCACTTTGGTTACATTGGAGTGCCTTGATTCCTCCAAAGTAGGCTATGCCTAGGAAACAACAAAACACACACACATGAACAATATTAGTAGTGTTCTGTTGTTTTCCTCCTCCTCCTCATCCTCTGTTGTTGTTGCTTGGAATAGTTTGGAGGAATAATTTGCTCCAGATTTACCAACAAACCCAAAATTTCCCCCTTAATTATAATCGTGTATTATATATTTGGAGGATTCTGATTCCTCCTGACTATGCCACGAAACAAGCTCCTTCCATATAGGTGAGTGTGTGTGTGTGTGTGTGTGTTTCGTGGCAATATTTGAAGGACTCATTTACATCCAATTTTCTGACTACATCACACACAGGGTTACATAATTGGAGTGTCTTGATTCCTCCAAAGTATGCCAGGAAACAACAGGACACACACAGATGAACAAAAATAATGTTGTTCTGTTGTTGCTTGGAATAGTTTGGAGGATTCAGTTGCTCCAGATTTACCAACAAACGCAAAACTAACTTACCAGCTTCCCCTTATTTCCGCACCCCCTAGCCCCCCACAAGCCTGTCCCCCTATTCCCGCATCCCCCAAACACCCCCCAAACCTGTCCCCATATTCCCACACCGCCCAAACACCCCCCAAGCCTGTCCCCCTATTCCCGCACCCTCCCAGAGTCCCCCCCAAGCCTGTCCCCTACTCCCACACCCCCTTAAACCACCGGGACCTTAAGTTAAAGTCCCCGTTCGATTATTTCCCCCTTTAGAGAAAACGTGCGTCTGCGTGCATGTTTGCCGACTTTGTGGCGACGACGACGAGGGTGGTGGAAAGTATAGACAGTCTGCGCTCGGGCCCCATCAAGTGTGTGTGTGTGTGTGGGTGGGAAAGTCAGTCGTCATCATCGCTGGCCTCCCCCCCTCCTCATCTACTACTACAACTACTACTACCGGCGGCGGACCTAACCTAACCTAACCTTTGCAGACAACAACCACCAACACAACCACAACCAAATCATGATGTTTCTCCCCGTGGCTTCCTCCTCCTCCCCTCGCCCACCACCCATTCCAGGCCGAGGAGTTTACTGGCTTGAGTAGGAAGGTAAGAAGATATTATATAATTTTTATATAGCTTGTTGGTTGGTTTGGTTTAATGTTATGAGGGGGGAGAGTGAGTGTGTGTGTGTGATTCCTTGGTGTGTGTGTGTGAGAGAGAGATAGGGATATATGGAGGGAGGGAGAGACTGCTTGGTTTGTGTGTGTGTGTGTGAGGGAAAGAGGGAGAGACTGCTTGGTGTGTGTGTGTGTGTCTGTGTGTGTGTGAGGGAGAGAAAGAGAGACTGCTTGGTGAGAGATAGAGAGAGAGAGAGAGAGAACCTGTATGGTGTATGTGAGAGAGAGTGTGAGTGGTGTGAGAGAGTATGTATATGAGAACGTCTGTATATGCTTGGATTTAATACTTATTTGCGTATTTGTATCTTTACAGGAAATTGTGTGTGTGTGTGTGTGTGTGTGAGTGATAGTGAGCTCTGTCGATTCCTGTGATCGTGTATGAAAATTGGAGGCTTCTGTTTCCTCCTAACTATGCCAATAATTGAAGGACTCATTTATCTCCAATTTTCTGCTTGGGAAAATTTTGTTTACGTTTTGTGGAGCCAGTCGTTCCAATGATAATTTTACGAAAACTATAACATACATTATTGCATTTTTTATTGTTTATTATATCATTGTTATTGTTATTATTATTATTGTTGTTGTTGTTGTTACTCTTATTGTTGTTATTATCATTATTATTATTATTATTATTTTTTTAATTATTATTTCTTTTATTTTACTTATGATTTATTTCAAGAAGATGAATGAAATGAATGGTGTTATTAAAATTTACTCCTGGTTTACAAATATTTTCCTTTTTTTTAATCTCTTTCCAGGATTGGCTATACTGATTTATATACTCCTTTGTTAATATTTTCCTATTTTTTCTGTCTTTCCAGGGTTGGCTATACTGATTTATATACTCCTTATTAATATTTTCCCTCTTTCCATTATTGGCTATACTGATTTATTTACTCTTTGTTAATATTTTCCTTTCTTTTCTGTCTTTCCAGGTCTGGCTATACTGATTTATATACTCCTTGTTAATATTTTCCTTTCTTTTCTGTCTTTCCAGGTCTGGCTATACTGATTTATATACTCCTTGTTAATATTTTCCTTT